>OY992536.1:165781575-166100575 GCA_963921195.1 Pegoplata infirma | reverse complement strand
GTTTAGTACCGTTTGTTTTAATAAATATAATTTAATTAACTTACTATTAGCTAAAAACTGAAATAACTAAAATTTTGCGATCATTTGAGAGTATATCAATTATCATTTGCAAATTAAATTAATTTCCTTTGCCCATTTAAAGCTCTTGGTCAGTAGATTAAAAACATCCAATAACTTAGATTTTTCAATTGAATCATTTTAATATAATTTAAAAAATATCATTTAAATCTTGGATTTTTTCAGGTTTTACAAAATCGCGAATAACTGCAAAAG
The DNA here is from genome assembly GCA_963921195.1 of Pegoplata infirma. Lineage (NCBI taxonomy): Eukaryota > Metazoa > Arthropoda > Insecta > Diptera > Anthomyiidae > Pegoplata > Pegoplata infirma. Next base: position 166,100,302 of record OY992536.1, on the reverse strand, counting down.
TTTTCAATATTTTTTATATTTCAGCACAGATTCGTAATCTGCATTAAATTTGCGTTCAGATTCTAACCGCGAATTGGTATCAAAATTCGCGGTCAAAACAAAACAAAATTTTTGACAAAATTTTTTTTTTTTTTTGACAAAATACACTACGATTGCGAACTTTAACCGATTGTAGGGAGGCAAAGACAAAATCCATTTTTTTTTGATTTTTTTTCCTATTATCAGCTCTGTAATACGCATCATTTTTTTGCTATTACCAAGCGAAATTCCAAAAGAATAATTTGACAAAATTTTTTTTTTTTTTGACAAAATACACTACGATTGCGAACTTTAACCGATTGTAGGGAGGCAAAGACAAAATCCATTTTTTTTTTGATTTTTTTTCCTATTATCAGCTCTGTAATACGCATCATTTTTTTGCTATTACCAAGCGAAATTCCAAAAAGAATAATGTATATTAGGGTAGCACGATTATGACTTTTTGTCGAATTTCCTCGATCGCCGGGCATATTATGGTTCATTTTGGTCTAGAAACTCTGTTTAAATTTTTAACCAAATCGGACAAAATTAACCCGTGCCTTTGGGGGGGGGGGGGGGGGGGTTAAAATTTTGCTCCAAAAATTTTGTTTCCCATACAAACCAACAATATTTTTAGATTTTTTAATTGTTTTTTATACCCTCCAACCACAGTATGGGGGCATACTCACTTTGTGATTCCGTGTGTAACGCATATTATTTTATTGATCAGTGATCGATTCTAAGACATTCTAGCGATGTCTGTTCGTATGTCCGTCTGTAGAGGACACGATACAGTCCAAAATAAAAGAGTTAGACTTCCGAAGTTTGCACGAATATGTCTTATATTCCTAGGCAGGTTAAGTTCGGAAATGGGCAAAATCGGACCAAGGGAGAAAAAGTTCCCCCTTAGAAAACTTAACAAACATAAGAAAAATCGCATTTTTTGCAGGGTTTTTTGTACTTTTGCTTAGCAATGCAACATTTTTATCTCAGAAGAAGTTCAAAATCGCAAGGGGAAGGTGCCCCCTAACGTCTCCCACCAACCCCCCCCCCAAAAAAAAAAACGCCCCTGGATTTTTGTTTATATTGTTTTTTACATTTTGGAGGGTATAAAAGATTCGGTAAAACTTTAACACCCCAAAGGCACAAGTTATTTTGTCCGATTTGGCTAAAAATTTAAACATAGAATTTTTATACCAAAACGAACCATAATTTGAAAAAACCAAAATTCGAAAAAAATCATAATTCGTGCCACCCTAATATGCATTGTACAAGTTGTTAATGGAATACATGTTTATAAATTTGAGGAAGGAACAAGTCAAAGAGTGTTAAATTCGTCTGTGCCGAATCTTGTATACCCTTAAACATGTATAAAAAGTAATAAAAAAATCCACAGGATTAAAAATTCGAAAAAAAAAAATTTTTTCAGACCAGTTAGTTTTTAGACCAAAACGAACCATAATTTGCCCAGCGATCGACGAAATTCGAAAAACTCATTATTCGTGCCACCGTAATGTAGTATTGAAGGTTTCATCGTCAACCGGGTCAACCCTCTCTCCAAAATTGGTATGGGCTTAAAATATTTTTAAGAAAATTCGAAATTACTTAAAATATTTACTTTTGAATGCCGTGTGGCGGTTTTTGAATTTCAATATGGCTGATCCAATATGGCGCCCAATTTTTAAAAACATTACAGAGTCGCTTAAAACTCTTTATACACGGGTTTTTGTGGTCGCTTATGAAGAATCTGAAGTTGGAATTTTTAAATTCAAAATGGCGGATTCAACATGGCAACCGATATTTTTAAAAATAAACCAATTCGCTTAAAACTTTTTATACTACGTGTTTTTGGGGTCGCTAAATAAGAATCTGAAATTAGATTTTCGAATGCCAGATTCTAATTTAGCAACCCAACAAACCTGTGCGTAAAGAGTTTAAGTGAATCTGATATTTAAAAAAAATTTTCGCCATGTTGGATCCGACATTTTGAATTTTAAAATTTCAATTGCATATTCTTGAGCGACCCCAAGAACCCGTGTATGAAGAGTCTTAAGCAAATCCATTGTTTTTCACCAAAAACCTCTAATATGGCATTCACACTAGCGACCTTAAACAAGTTGTTTAACAAAACACCAGTAGCAGAATAAAAACGTAATGGACACAGAACAAAGACTTTTTTAAACATCTTGAACACTTCAAAACAGCAAGTGTGAACGCCGGTATAAATTTCACTAAAAAAGCGCTAGAAACCACCAAAAAAAATTTAGCGGGAAAAATTTAAAATTCTCCCGCTAAATTACGTAAAAAGCGCTGAAAACCGAAAAACTTTGCATTTTTGATTGACAAAAAAGAAAAATTAAAAAAAAAACTCCAAATTTTTTTTCTGACAAAATTGACTTTTCACTTAAAACGCGCAAGAAACCGCCGAAAAAAATTTGGCGGGAAAATATAAAATTCTCCCGCTAAGTTACAAAAAAAGCGCTGAAATTCTACAAATTCCGCCATATTGAAATTTAAAAACCGACACTCCCACGCAGAAATTGCCATTAATACCTTCTCTAAAGAAAACATTGGATTCCTCCACAAATTCTTCTAAAAACTCTAGAATTTTTTAAGTGCTGGGAAACCACCCCAACTTTTTTTTTTGAAGCGCTGCCACAACATTATATATTTGGTTTTAATGTACTTTGCCAGAGCTTTGAGAACCTACGGCACTATATTGCAACGGCGTTATGTATCTCGTACTTACGCAGTACTTATATAAGAAAGCTGACAGTACTTGTACTACCGTGCAAAGTACTTTAGCTGTACTGTCCCGTTTGTATTTTTCTGCCTGGGTCGGCATTCAAAAGCTAATATTTTTAAGTAATTTAAAAATTTTTTAAAAAAATTTTTAAACCTATACCAATTTTGGAGAGAGGGTTGACCCGGTTGACGAAGAAACCTGAAAAAATTTTCGCTCCTTGGGCTGCTTCAAAGCATGTGAAATTGCTGATCTTAAGCTAATTTTTCTGCAGAGCAAAAACGGCTAAATATATTGCAAATCCTAAAAACGTCGAACAAGGGAACTATCCCAACACCGATTTGCCTGAAACTTAAAATATATACAAAAGAGACGATATTAGGGTTGAAGTGTGACAACTTATCGGTCATATTTGATATTTTAAGGATTTAAGAATCCAAAAATTTGTAAAAAATTAAGATTTTTTTTTATCTTAAAGAACTACATGCTGCTATTATATGGGAAGCTTTTTTAATACATATCAAACGGTGGCACATCCTCGTAAAAGTTCGGCCTGGTTAAATATTTTTTTAACGAAAATGTTGAAATTTTTTGGGGGATATTTTTTTAAGATAAAAACCTTCGAATTCCATATGAATATAAATTAGTCTATTAAATTTTAGTCGACACATATTTTTGATCTGTACGGTATTCGTATTAGTTATCAAAATTTTCCCGAAGGACCATATGTTTTCCTAAATATCGCCTCTTTTATATACAATGGCCGACAAATGTCTTCGTACGACTACATAGGAGATGAAATTCGTTAAAGACAAAGTTATAAATAAAAGATCTTACTTTTATCAAACAAGCATTTTTGTAAAAAGTGCTGTATTGATAATTTATTAAGCTTTAATTTTAGCTTAAAGGCGTCCAGATTGAGTGAATATTAAAGGTACTATGAGGGTCGAAATGGATATTAAAAGACCTTTTTTTAAAAAAATTTTAAAAAATATTTTTAAGACGATTTTTTCCAAGCTCAAACATTAAAAGTTTAAAAAAAGTCCAAAAGTTTATTCATTAAGCTTAAAGCTTGATAAATTACTTACAAAGCACTTTTTACAAAAATACTTGTTTTCTAATAATTGGGACTTTCATAGCTAACTTTGTCGTTAACGAATTACATCTCCTACGTAGTCATACGTAGACATTTGTTGGCCACTGTATATATTAAGTTTAAGTCAACGTTATAACGGTTAAGATAGTTCCCTTGTAAGAGAAATTTATCTTTAACATGATAGTTCAACTAAAAGAAGTTGTGATATTTATAATTCGTTCGTTCAAAAAATATATTGATTTTAACGGCTACCCCTGTCGCAAGCCTTTTAAAATGGCTCAAAGTGTTCGTAAAGCAAAAGTTAGGAGAAAGCCTTAACTTTTTTTGTTGTAAAACGAGATCCTTACAACTCGTACAATATCTAAATTTCAAGGTCTAAAATGTTTAAATAATTTGCTATAATAACTTAAAAAATTTACTAAACTATTTTCTTTCTATTTTCAGCCTGACAGCCCGTATCAAGGTGGTGTATTCTTCTTAACAATTCACTTTCCAACAGACTACCCATTCAAACCACCTAAAGTGGCTTTTACAACGCGTATATACCATCCAAATATTAACAGCAATGGTTCGATTTGTCTCGATATATTAAGATCTCAATGGTCACCAGCACTTACTATATCAAAAGGTAATTTTATTGTTTTTTAAAGAAAATACAAATAAAATTTAATAAATTTTTTTTCTCTTACAGTTTTATTATCAATTTGCTCTCTACTCTGTGATCCAAATCCAGATGATCCACTTGTACCAGAGATTGCAAGAATATATAAAACTGATCGGGAAAAATATAATGAATTGGCACGAGAATGGACTAGGAAGTATGCTATGTGATGCGTTCCAGTTTGTATAATTGATTCGTCGTCATCGTCGATGATGTCGTCGTCGTTGTTGTTGTTGTTGTCGTCATCAACATCATCATCATCGTCACCAAAACCACCACCACCGCCATTAATGGCGTCGTCGACTATGTCATCATCATTGTCGTCGTCGTCATCGTTGGCGTTAATGTTGTCGTCGTCATTGTCATCATCATTATTAAAATTATTAATAAAATTAAATAACAACAACTTGATGTTGTTGTTGTTGTCGTCTTGGTTGTTAAAAAATAGTTACAACATCTACAACTATATTAACAACAACAACATCAACAACAACGACGATAACAATAATAAGAAGAAGAAGAACAAACAACTGCAACCATAACTACAACAACAACAGCAGCAGCAGAAGCAACAACAAAAATATCCATAACTATTATATGTATTGAAATGATTGATTAATAATTTGATTGATTTGATGATTGATGAAAACTACAACAACAATTGTTTTGTAAAGAAAATAAAAATTAAAAAAAAAAACAGAAGATGTAGAAGAAAAAGAAGATGGTTTGAAGATAAAAATAAAAAATACATACAAATAAAAAACAAAAACAAAAAAAATATTTAAAAACAAACGGATTTTGCTACTACTACAACAACAACTTAAAATTTAGCAACAAAATAATTTAAAAAACAGATTGTAAACGCTCTTTAAATAAAAACAAAAATAAAAAATAAATATATAAATACAAATTACTACACACACATAAACACCCTCTCACATACACACGATAAAAAAAAAAGATGAACAAAAAACCCAAGCATAATGATGTGAAAGAAAAATTTAATATTTAATAATAATAATAAATATAAAATCCATTTATTCAGTTTAATTTACAAACAATAAGTAATAAAAAAGCCGATAAAACAAAAAAACAAAAAATATGCAAGTCTACTCCTCCACACCTATTCGTTATAAAAAATCAATCTTAATTGAGCAAACACCAGGTTGTTTTTGGTGGTTTTGTTTCCGACATAAGTTTCAAATGGGAATTGTTGTTTTGAACGTATAATAAATACTTTAATGTAAACAATAATTTTCTTTGTCCAATTACGTTCATCAGGCATAAGAAAACTACACCATTTACATATGTAATTCAATGATTCTACTTGTAATTCAAAGACTCTTTTTGTAATTCTAAGATTCCTTTTGTAATTTGAAGATTTTATTTTTAATTTAAAGATTCTAGTTGTAATTCAAATATTCCATTTGTAATTCCAATATTCAATTTGTAATTAGAAAATTAACCGTAATTTGAAAATTTTATTTCAAAAAGATCAATTGTATTTCAAACAAGTAAAAAAGTTAAATTCGGCCTTGCCGAATGTAGTGATACCCTCCACAATTTCAAAAAGATTATTGCAAAAAAAAATTATTTAAAAGGAAGTTACTTTTGAAAAAAAAAAAAATTTTGTAAAAAAATTTCCGCGAAAAAAAATACACGCGATTTTTTTCTTTTTTTGACAAAAAATATGTTCGTACTTGTTTAAATGCCATTTTATGTTCAATTATGTTTACATATGTCAACCAGAAGCCGAATTAGAGCATTTTGTATTTTTAGGTTATGTTGAATGTACTGAAATTTTTGAGGTGTGCTTACATTTTCGTTCATAGCTTTTGAACCGCTTTACCGATATCGATCAAATGCAATACCAAACTTCTCGGGCGAACTTCCAATATATATGTTAAGTTTCAGTCATCTCTGTGCAATATTTTGTTCGTGAGAGCATTTTCCACAGACAGACAGACGGACAGACGGACATCGCTAGAATGTCTTAAAATCGATCGGGCATCATAAATATATATACTTTATGGGGTCCCAGACCGATATTTCGATGAGTTACAAACGGAATGACAAACTTATATATACCCTCTATCACTAGAGTGGAGGGTATAAAAAGATCAATTGAAGGTTTTATTGTAAAAACTCGATAAGCAACATTTCATTTTATGGTGGTTTTTGCCTTAAAACTTTTGAAATAATGTAGAAAATAGAACTTTTGCAGAACTTTCATTCTCAAAATACTTGTACGAAGGGTTTAATAAAGGCTTCTGCCAAAAAATTGTCAATGGAACATCAGTAGAAGGCAAACAAAACAACAAAAAATAAAATGTTGTTTATCAAGAGTTTGCAGCAATCCCTTCAATTGTATTTCGAAAAAGATCAATTAAAAATCAGTTGATCTTTTTCGAAATACAATTGGACTTTTCGAACTACAATTATAATTTTTAAATGACAAATGGAATATTCAAATAACCAGTAGGATCATCGAATTACAAATTAAATCTTCGAATTACATACAATTGATCTGTTTTGAATATATTTGTTAGCAGTTCTTTAAAGGAAAAGTTATCAATACTAAACCCTATTATTATCAATTGACTATTTTTGAAAAAGTGCTATATAGGAAATTTTCCAAGCTTTAATTTAAGCTTGATAGCGTCCAGATTGACCAAAAATTAAATGAGATACGAGGGTCGCACTGGAAAATGAAATTATTTGTAGATGTTTTTTTTTTAATTTTTTTAAAAATATTTCTAAGTCGATTTTTTCCAAGTTCAAACATTAGAAATTTAAGAAATTATCCAATAATATTTATATAGTTATCAGTTGGTTTTTCCAACAACCCAAACAAAAAATGAAATTTTATAAATACAGTGGAAGAAAACCACATTTTTTGACCTCCAACTCGTTTGAACACCAATTTTTTGTAAACAAAGAAAACTGTATGTACTTTTTTTGGTACTGTGCACAGCGGATCGAAAATCAAAAGTCCCGGTCAAAGGGTAAAAATAATCATCCAAACTCATTTGTGTCTCATATGGATTTAGGGTCGCTGAATTCATGTGTGCCCAAACTTTTTTATTTTTGGATTTTTACAGTTTTTTTTTGTAATTTTTCATAGAAAACGTGTAATTTTTTAAATTTTTTATGCTAATATACCCAGGTAGAAAAATACAACCGTAAAAACGCTTTTAAAGCGCTCTGCGTGGTAGTACGAATGCTTTCAGATCATACGGAAAATCATCCTCAGAGCGCTTTCAGATAGTCCTAATGATAACACCGTTAAACGGTTTATATAAAGCGTTTTTAAAGACATTTAAAATTGTGATTTGAGAACGCTTCATTAAAGCATTATTAAAGCATTATTAAAGCGTTAAAAAGCAAAAAATATAGCAATTTTAAAATTTTTGTAAACTTTGTCGTACTGGACGATATAAGTTGTATCTTGGTATAGGCAAGAAATTGCTGCAAAAATTAGTTTGAAAAATGTTAAAGTTTGCAAGAAAATGTAATATTCCAACAAAATTTTAATAAAATATCTGATGATATAACTTTATAGTTTCAGAGGAAATCTTTCGTTTTAATGGATATTGAAAATTAGATATTTTTGTTATATGGTTGAGCAATAATTCTAAAAAATGTAGTGGAATTTAAGCAGTACTGACACTTTAAATTCTTTATACAGTTTGTCGTATTTTTCCATAAAAAAAAAAAATACTTCAAAAGCGATTAATGCGAAGTAAATTTTAAGAAAATTATTAGAAACAATGAATTTTCACAAAATTTTTCACATCGCAGATGATGTAGCTAATATGGAAGCTACAATATCTCAGTTTTCTGACTTCGATTTTGAAACCAGTTTCTTAAAATCAATTGTAAATGCTTCATACAAATACCCACTCTACAAGAATAGAATCCAATGCAACAAAATTGGTGTTTTCTTATGGCTGCCTCTCATCCTGATAACGTATGCCCAATTTGAAATGCAAAAACTATGATTGTAAATCCAATTTTTATCACAAAGGTATCCAAAATCTTCAATGAAATGAACAACATTTTATAACCCAACTTCATCAATAGCTACAAGACATAATAGGATATATATAATGTTGAAAATACTTTGTAATGAGAAAATTATGATAGCAAACGCAATTTTTTGCTCAAATCAAGCCAAAAACAATTTTGACTGTTCTTATTTTTTGAATGGCAGTGAAATAAAATCATAGATTTGGTTAAAAAGTATTCTCAAAACGCTTTTACGAATCGTTCGAAAAGCGTTATGAAGATATGCTTTAAAATTGACTTATTTTTGATAAGTCTTGATTTTATTTTATAACCATCATGAATTTATACTTGGGGGTGTTTTGAAAACGTTTTTTCTTATTACCGTCATGAATTTCTACTTAAGAGTGCTTTAAAGACGCTTTATTTTTATAACCGTCATGAATTTCTACTTGGGTATTGATAGGGACTTGTTTTAAAACATTGCATGATTGGTTTGCAAAAAAAAAAAAAACAAGTAGAAAAGTTAAATTCTACTTGTCCGAATCTATGAATACCCTCCACAAAGCCTTTTTTAAGTGATAGTAAATTTTCTAACGTGAAAAAAATAAAATCTTTGATTAGAAATATTTTATTTTGTGTAAAAAACTTTTTTTAAGTAATTTTTGAAAAAAAAAAAAATAATTTACTAAATTTTTTTTTGAGTGTAAAATTTTTTTCGAGTGTATATTTTTTTTAGTGTAAAAATATTTTCAGTGACAAAAATACGTTGTAAAATATTTTTGTGACTTACCAATGTTTTTAAAACATATTTAACGGGTTTTCAACACATGAATTTAAGGTGAAACTAATCTGAAATTCACGGATTTGCTAATAACTTTTGAACCACTGCACTGTGGCCGAAATCACTGATCTAGCGGCGCTTAAGTCAAAATTAAAAAATTAAGATCGATAAATGTTTTTGCACTGCATCGTTTACCTATACTTTACAGAAAAAATTTACGTTTTTACTTTTGTTTTGCTTTCAATATTCGCACAGCTGTAAGCTGTCAAATATACATTTTCTGCAGCAAGTGTATTAAAGAAATTTGGGACCTAATTACTCGGTGAGTTTTTCTTGACACTTTAAAGTCAATTGTTTATAAATTTTGAGCCAAAAACTTTTAATTAAAAGTAAAAGGTATGTTTTAACTAAAAAATATGTGTTTGTGGCCTGTGTGTATATAGTTTATTATTAGTGCATTATAGAAGTTGACATTTGTGATATAAACTATAGTTTCATGGACTGCAACTTTTGAAATTCGATCGTATTCGGTCCAATTCCTGTTTTGTTTATTAGTTTCGGTTATTTTTGTTATGTTTCAGTATGGCGTGCTAGTTCGCGCAAGTTGTTCGGTTTTTTAGGGTCCATCTGCCTGTCCAAATAAACAGTATAAACGCGATACAGACCACAATTTTCAATCGATTTGGCTAAAATTTGAAATTTAAGATTTTTTTATCGAAAGAACAAAACCTATTATTATTTTTGACAAAATCGGTCGATGTTATCTCATAGCCCCCATGTTAATTTCCCCTTCCAGTTTTACTAAAAAGCCCTAACAATGGTATTTTAACAAATATCCTCTTGATATTCGACTGGTAAATGTTTTTTGTAGCCATAAATAATCACTCTAAATTTTAATGGAATCGGAACATTTTAACTTCTAGTCCTCATACAGACCACCCTCCCGATATTCACATAAATTTCCCAAAATACAGGACCGATTGGGCTGAAACTCAGTACGAACTAGGCTTGAGGAACGAAAAATAAATATGCTAAGCTTCAGCATCCTCAGAATTGCTTTTCAAAAGTTATCGTGTTTTGACATAACTTTTGAACCACTGGACCGATTCGCTGGATTGCAATACCAACCTGACCAGGAAAATGCCCAACATATATGCCAAACTTCAGGACCCTCTGTAAAGTCTTTCAAAAGTTAGCGTGTTTTCAACAGACAGACGGACGGACATCGCTAGATCGTCTTAAAATCTATCGAAGATCATGAAAATACCCAGCAAAATTTTCTGTTCCAAATAATCGGTTCCGGAACGCATCAAACTACCCTGCAACCGGTTCTACTTAACTTTCCAGAATCAATGATTTTTGTTTGAAATTGTCCCGAAAGCAATCGTTTTTTAGAGCAAGTAGTTTTTTTGAAAAATAATTTTACATCGAAAATTTTGTTGTGATTACCGTAGAATGTATTCAAGAATCTATTGAACCAGGAATTTGTTCCAAAAAATTTTCCTGGGTATATACTTTATGGGGACCTAGACCAATATTTCGAGGTGTTACAAATTGAATGATAAACTTATATATACCATCTATCACTAGAGTGGAGGGTATAAAAATCGTGGATAGCAAAATTCACAAAACGCGACAAATAGAAATAAAAGTTTATACCGCTTTATATAAATTAAAAATGTCATCTGTCTTAATAACACAGTGCAACAACCAAAATCGGAATGGGATGAAACCAAATACAAATGAAAGTTGACATATTCCATAACAAAACCACAGCCTAATACAGACTCGACATAAGTGACAGGTGTCAAAAAAAAGAAAGTCCTTAACCATATGGTTAATTTTTTCAAATTATTATACGAATTAGGTAAGAAAGAGAAAGCTAGTATAACGCGACCGACATAAGAAAAATAGATGTCAGATCTGTTTTTTATTGTTTCACTCACTCCTAAGTCGTAGAATGTGTCATGTTAGCTTAAAACTTGCTAAAAGCCACTCTGTTTTCTCCTAAAATCGCTTAGTTTTTCCCTATTATTTGTTATAAAACTACTGTCAAGTCTATATAGTCTGTGACAAAACCCTCAAGACTTTTTTTAATTCAGCGCTAGATTTTTTTACACGCATTTAAAGTAAGTGAACTTTTATTTTAATTACATATATTTGCTTCAAAACTATAAGTGGCGTGTGATTAATATTGTAATTTCATTTTTTTTACACGCATTTGAAGTTAGTGAACTTTTATTTTAATTACGGCCTCTGTTCTGTCTTTCACAACTTTTCAATTTACATGAAAATTTCCGAATCACATGAAATCAAGTTAAGTGTTTTGTTGATCATGTTTTCATTCGAAGTTGAAATCGAATAATTAAAATTTAAAAAATTATAAGGAAAAAAGTGCATTCGTTTTACTTTCACCAAATTTTATTTATGTGAAACAAAACGAAATAGAAATTCGGATGTGAAATCTAGAACACCAAAAACATTCGGAAATTTTTATTTTCACATTTTTTATGTGAATTCCTTTTTTTAGAACAGCGGCCATATATTTGCTTCAAAACTATAAGTGGCGTATGATTAATATTGTAATTTCATTTAAATAACAATCATGCCCAACGGTGTAGTGGTTTATTTTAATAATTTGGCTATTCAGTACCGGACCGATAACAGCGAAATTCATACCGGTTATAATTAAAAAATACAATTGAACAATTATATACATTTGGAAATTTTTAAAATACATATGGACAATTTTAAAATGCATTTGGAAAGTGTTAAAATACATTTAGACAATTTTAAAATACATTTGACAATTTTAAAATACATTTGGACAATTTTAAAATACATTTGGACAAGTTAAAAATACATTTGGACAATTTTAAAATACATTTGGACAATTTTAAATTTCATTTGGACAATTTTAAAATACATTTGGACAATTTTAAAATACATTTGGACAAGTTAAAAATACATTTGGACAATATTAAAATACATTTGGACTAGTGCCCCCCATTTCCCGGTTCTCGGTATTCCCGGGAATACCAGTATTCCCGGTTCTGGTACCGGTTTCCCGGTTCTAGATATATTCCCGGGAATACCGGTATTCCCGGTTCTGATGTTGGTACCGGTTCTCCAAAAATAAAAAAATAGTATACCATAAAATATTTAAATTAATTAAATTCATAAAAAAATTGGAAATTATGTTTTGTATTTTTTTGGTAAAAGCGAAGAAAAAATTTACTTCTACACAATTTTACAAAATATACATACCGGTAGTCCCGGGAATACCGGTAATACCGTCAGAACCGGAACCGGGAATAATTCAAGAACCGGGAAACCGGTACCATTTCCCGGGAATACCGAGAACCGGGAATACCGGCATTCCCGGTACTACGGTACTGACCGTAGGCACTAATTTGGACAATTTTAAATTCCATTTGGACAATTTAAAATACATTTGGACAATTTTAAAATATATTTCGACAATTTTTAAATATATTTGGACAATTTTTAAATATATGTATAATGCATTTGGATAATTTTAAAATACATTTGGAAATTTTAAAATACAATTGGAAATGTATTTATACTATTCATGAGTTACCCCTGGACGTCAAAGGAGTTTTCGAGGCCGAACCGAAACCGAACCGAATATTCGGCCGATAAAGTAATATTCGGCCGAAACCGAAACTTAAAAAAAATTACCGCCTGACATGAATAAAATTATTAAAAAGTTGTTAAAGATAAATATACAGCATATAATGCTTTTAAACCATAGGAATGTTGTATTTTTGAAAAAAAAAAATATGTTTTTTAAAAAACTTACATAAAAATTGTATATTTCGTTTGAAGATTAGGAGAAAATAATTTTTGAACTGAAACAGTTTTACATTTATTGCATAAACTTGTAACATTTTCTTCAATTTAACTGAATCAAGTGTAATGAAATGGGAAATCAAAAAATTCAGCGACTTTTTTACATATTTTTTAAAATACCAAAAAGTTTCGGCTAATATTCGGCCAAAATTTTGCCGAATACCGAATAGTGGCCGAAACCCCATTATTCGGCCGAAACCGAGACCGAAACCGAATATTCGGTCGGACTCTATAAAATAATGTTAATGGTAATGGGTACTCATTATAAATAATGTACTTGGTAATGATTACTTTTCACAACTCATTACCATGTTTTTGCTGGGTACATAGTATTTTTTCGAATTTTAGTTTTTTGCCATTTTGACACTTTTTTGGTATTTTATGCAGTTTTTTTTAATCGTACCTAGACGTACTTTTTTTGTGTCCTGTTGACGTATTTTTTTTAAATTCCAAGAAAACACACTTCAAAAGGATTAGCCTCGCTAAAATATGCTTCAATCACATCTGTAGCTGTAGAACGATCATTTTCAATTTTTTCAAATTGTTTTAGATCGAATATACTCATCTTTACTTTTGATAATTTAAAGAAGTATTGACTTGTCAATATAAATAATTTTTTTTTTAAGTTTTACTAAAGTAAATATTTTTTTATTTTTTTTTTTAAATCTGTAAGACTGAATTTTGCTGTTATGTTTTTATTTAAAAAAAATTTAAATGCATATTTTCTAAATTTTTGTTGCATATTTTACGATTTTTTATGCATATTTTAAGCGCTTAAAACAACGTTTTTAGATGCATGAAGTTCCAGTCTCAGGTTATAACGAAGTCGTTATCAACTGATGGCAATCTTTTTTTGGAAAGTATTTGGAAGTGATTTGGGAATAACGAAAAATAAACATTAAAAAATTTTAAAATTATGAATGAAAATTATTGTTGTCTCCCATGGCACAATAATACCAGGTAGTATTATTAGAATTTGTTGTCAATAACGTTCACCTATTAATTTCAAATTTTAAAAATAAAAATTCAAATAAATAAAAAAATAAAAACAAAAAAAATTATAAACAACAAAATAAACAAGAAATCCCAGCAGACAATTTGAAAATATATTCCAAAAAGTGGTTATGTTTATGCCCATATACCTACAAAACTTTAAACCACGGTTTTAAACAAATCGGTTAATATTCACAATACGAACACAGTTTTTGCAACAATAGCCATTTTTCTCCAAGAAAAGCGATTGGAAATCTTCTTATTTCTTTGTTTGTTGGGTTGCTTTATTATTTGGATTTGTTGAAGTCAATGGGTTTTTTATTTGTTTACATATTTTTGATTACTTTTTCTAATGATAGTACCGTTATAGTTTTACAATGGTTGTCTCCCTTGAAAATAAAAAAAAATACATAATTAAATAAAGAAATTAATTTAATTAAATCAAAATAACCCAGCAAAACTTTTCGGAGTCATTCAAAAATAACTAGTTCTAGAAGTACTTCAAAGCTTGTCACGATAGGTTCTCAAAGAGCATCCTGGAACTAGTGATGTCACAACTAGTTCTAGAAGTTATCCAAAAGGGTAATATTTTGATTCCAAAGAGCTTTTTTGGAGTAGTTTGAGAATTAGTGATTTGGAACTAGTCGTACATGACTTCTGCACCACTTCCATGAAACAAATACTGATTCTCAAATAACATCTTAGAAGCTGTTTCAAAAACTTATAATTTTTTTCAAAAAAGAAAAAAATCTATATTTGATTACGTATTTCTCTGTTGCATCTTCTATTTGGAAAAAGTCAAACCTTTTGAAATATGTACAGAGGGGCTAAAAATATTATTAAGTATTGGGTAATTTGTTTGGTATTATTAAGTATTGGGACATTAGTGCAAATAGGTTTTTATAGATCCATTCAATTACCTTACTACAATCTGCAATAAACTACTTTATTTACTACAGCTGGAATTTTTTATTACAAAAAGTAAACAAAACTTTCCAATTGTAGCAAAAATAGTAAGCAATTTGAGTAATCCAACTAAGCATATAATCGTATATTTTTTGGTCCCTACAATATTTTTTTTTTTTTAAATCCCTTATTCTCCTTTCTAGATAATCTAATTGCATTAATGACTAAAAAAACAAAAAATACTACTAATTTTGTTCAGTAAAGTGCTCATATAGCGTTATATTTTATAAAAAAAAAAAAAATCAAAAATGTTTTTTTTTTTGCAAAAAAAATGTACAAAATGTTCCTAGACTGCTTCCCTAGAACTAGTTCTGATGGTGACAATTTCAAACAAAAATCATGGGTTAAAGAATGGGATAAAGAATTGGTTCTAGAATGACTTAAAGAACCGTTCTAAACATGGGCTCCTAGACTACTTTCCTAGAACTAGTTCTGATGGTGACAAAATCAAACAAAAGTCATGATTCTGATAACGAGATAGAGAACTAGTGCCACAATAGCTTCTTGGAAGTAGTTCCTGTCGTGACAATTTCAGAGAAAAATCATGGGTTAAAAAGAATGGGATAAAGAACTGGTTCTAGAAGTAGTGATGGAACCGTTCCATAGGAGGGGTGATTGTTCCTAGACTACTTCCCTAGAACTAGTTCTGAGGGTGACAATTTCAAACAAAAATCATGACTCTGAGAACGAGATAGAGAACTAGTCGAGCAAAAAAGAAGTACTCCATCACTAGTTCTGGAAGTCATGCAAGTTTTGCTGGGAACCAGCAAAATTAAACGAAAAATAAAAGGTAAACAAAACTTCAAGCTTTCCCAGATGGCATTTGTAAAACTAACACCACCTTTGAACGTCAAAAAGAACTGACTCATGCATAGTCTTTATAAATATAAGTTTTGGAATTTCAACAGGATTTGGATTTCAACAACGAAGTCGTTATCAACAGATGGCAATCTTTTTTTAAAACGTCAAAAGGAACTGATTCATGCATAGTCCTTATAAATTATAAGTTTTTACAATTTAAACAATCAATTACGCGGCATAGACCCGACCGATGTGAGGTCGGGCAATCCCGGTGTCCCGAGTTCTCACTCCTGAGCAGGAGTGAGAACCCTGTATACCCAAACCACACCTCAACAATAATACCGTTATTGGAAAGAGCGATTCCCATAAGATTGGACCTGCGGAAGGGGAAATCCCATGTGCAACACGTATTGGGAGATAACTAGATTGATGGGATAATTGAAGCAACGGCAAAGGCACACACTGAAATGGTAAAGGAGGCGATGGAAGGTTACCAAACTGCTAGCCCTGTGCGGGTAGACCTCCACCAATATGCGGTTAGAAGGACTACTGTCTCTTCTGGACTCTTAAGAACACTAATCTTATTCCTCTTAAATCCAGAAATACACGACGAATGTCTACTATGAGGCCAGTCACCCCATATCAACCGACATTTTTTAATGCGTCCTGCAATGTGTCCTTATCCCTTTGAACCCATTTTTATAACGATTCGAGTATAATTGATTGCAAAAAATGTCTTACGTTAATAAAAAGTATTTTTAAACAAATATGGAATATTTGGCAAACTGTTGACGAATATTTATTTTTCTAAAACCATGCCGAATACCGATTAGTGACGCATATTCGAATATACGAATATAAAATGATTATATCAATTACTATTTTGATTGATTTTGCACCTATCACGAAAGTAATAGTATCAATTACTAAAATTTGTAAAAGTTTAACAAGGAAAAATTGCTTTTATTCTCAATTCTCGGAAATTTGCGAAATCAATTAAAACATTTAATTATATCAATTAAAAAACTAAAATGAAATTTTTAAAAATTTTAATTAAAAGTTTTTCCCCTAAAATTTTTTTCTGTGTAGGTTACTGACAGGTTTTCTTACCGGACATTACAAAGTAAATTATCACTTGCATAATTTAAACCTTTGTGCATCGTCTTTGTGTCGACTTTGGAGGAAGTAGAAACGCAGCACATATTGTGTAAGTGCGTCGCAATTTGTAAGATTTCTACTTGTTATTTTTAATTGAAATTTGTAAATTTCAATTGCAATTCGTAAATTTCAATTGCAATTCGTACATTACAATTGAAATTCGTTAAAGATTAATTGAAATTTGAAAAATACCAATGTAATTCATAAAGCGCCAATCAGACGACAGACAAATCTTACCATTTGTCTTCCAACCTCGCATTTTTTTTCTGAAAATATTTGCGAACACACATGTGAACACATACTATTATTATTGACGCCATTTGCATTCGGTCGTTAGACAAATTGTAAGATTTGTCTGTCGTCTGTTTGGCGCTTAACAAATCAAATTGTAATTCGTTAAAGATTAATTGAAGTTTTGGAGTCCAGAATAATCAGAAAAATTGGTAGTGAAGAAAACATTTCAAAGAACGCCGAAAAGAAAAAAGATCTAAGCGTAGAAAAAAATGGACTTTAATTCCATTAAGTAGTGGTAAGTATGTTGCGCATTGGCGTAGGAAGATCATGTTTCTAGGAGGGGGGGGGGCTAAAGCCCCCCAGAAAAAAAACTTTTTTTAAATACAAATCAGGACCTTTTTCTAAGACTTTCCAAAAAACGTGCATTCAAGTTTTCCGTTGTGGTGCCCTAGAAAAGAATTCCTTCCGAAAGCAGTTTTTATGGGAAGAAATAGGAAGAAACCGGTTTATCGAATAATTCGGAAACCTGTTTTGACAACTCTAGCTGAATGGCCGGATTATCATGTGTCCAAAGCCGAATAGTGCCGAAGCCCAATATAAGGTCGGACACTGTTAATTACTTTAATGCGGTGATGTCATTGGAGGTAACCACATTTTGCCTTTTTAAGCGTAAAGTAATGCTAATGGTAAGTAGTAGAATTCATACCCATTACCAGGTAAGCGATACGGGAAGGAGTACCCATTACTAAGTATTTGTTGGGCTGAAACATTAGTTTAGTTAAGAGTAATTTGGTGACCCGTTGTTCATTAAAACTAATGGTAAAACAGTTTCTGATGTACGGTTTGGCATTGAAAAGTCTTCCATCCAACTAGAAAAACGATCCACACAAGTCAAAAAATAACGATGACCATTTTATGGTGGAAGTGGGCCCACTTTATCAATAATGATTTCAGCAAAACGACGGGAAGATGAAGGACATTTTCCAATTGGGCTTTTTATATGTCGAGAAACTTTGGCTTTTTGTCAATCTTGACAAAGTTTCGTTCAACCTGCTGTCACATTTCATTAAAGGTCAAACATAACGCTTAAAAACAAGTTGGGTTGAAGTTTTAGAGCCATGATGAGAAATATTGGCCCTTACCACAAGAAAACAAAAAGTCTATTTTAACAAAAGTTTTATTATAAATTTCAAATTAATTTTTTGAAAGTCGATTTTATAAACAAAAACAATTTGTATGGAAATAAAATTAAAAGCTCATTTTAAATTTATTTTATTTTCTTTGGTAAGTCCCAATTTAGACAGGGCAATTTTAATTGCCGCAATTCTTAGTTTATAGGAGAGAGAGGTAAGAGGAATGGAAAGGGGGAAAAACTTGCTCGTACTGGCAATTCGTTTTGTTTTTTCATTCGCAACTTTCTCTCTGTAGAGTATTTTCACATTTCTTTTTGGAGTTGCCGAACAGAATTGCCAATGTGTGAACATATACGGCAAGTTCAAAAGAGAAACACAAAAATTGCCGCAATTAAAATTGCCTGTTGTGAATTGGGACTAATAGTGCGTTTACATTGGATTTCTAATCTAGTAAATTGCGATTTTAATCTACTTTGCAATCTGTACCGTTTACATTGGCATTTTTTACATTTGAGAAGATTAGGATTGGCATTTATAACAACAAGTTGGTAATAAATGTGTGTGACTGCGTCAAAAGACAGCGACGGTAATTAGTCGTCGTATGATTAACAAGGACAGTGACGGCGTTTACAAATAACAATGACGGCGGCATACACATACTTGGCGGCGTCATCAAAACGGCAAGCTCTGTGTCGGTGTTTTTCAGTGTTGGAAAATGCAAATAATAGAAATGCAGAGTTGTATCTAATTTTACCAGATTGCGTTTGCCGATTAGAGTCTAAACTACTAGATTGAAAAAAATAAATTTGTATGGGCAATCTAATAGATTGAAACTGGATTGGAGCCACAATCTACTTTAAGCTAGCTTAGAGGACCACTGTAAACGCACTATAAGGCTGATTATGTAAACCGTAAAATATTGACTTTTAAATCCAATGGAATGAATACGGGCTATGTGTATCTTGTGATTAGGGCTTCCAATCGGGATTGGATTTTCTGAATCCCGGGATTCGGGATTGAAGAAAAATTTTCGGAATCCCGATTTCGGGATCCCGGGATTTTCGAGATATTTTTAATCCCGGGATTCACGGGATTTTTTGGAAATTTTCGGGATTTTTCGGGATTTCCAAAAATTTCTAGTATTTTTTGTCACTTTGAAAAATCCACGCGTTCGTAAAGATAAGCAAAGTTGATGTTGTGAACTTCAAAAAAAGTTTGGGATTCCTCCTGTGAAGAATATCCGTATTGGGTTATCTTTCTTTTCTTTCGTCGTTTTGTTTTTCATAAAAAATTGAAGACCAAATTTTTTCCAAGTTTTTTTTTTTTTTAAGTTGTGAAAAAGAAAAAAAAAACAAAAATGTATTTTTATTTTTTGGAAAAAACTTTGAAAATTTTTCAGAGATAAAAAAAATAAAATTAGCTACTTTAAATAACTGTTACTACATTACAGTACTTTTTTGTTAGTTATTCAAAAAAACGACATAAAATAACTTACAGAAATAGTTGTTTGATATTTTTCATAAAAAAACAACTGACTTTGTAGTTGAAAACAACTAACTACTGTAAAATATACAAACAACTAACATGTAGTAACTTACATAATTTTCTAAGTGAAGGAGTTAAGATGTGTCAAAAGCCATTTACGGTCCTATGCTCCTTGTAGGGTTGCCATTCGTACTGTTTTAAACAGTACATGTACTGTTTTTTATAAAAAGTACTGTTTTATGCACACCACCTAAAACAGTACGCAAAAGTACTGTTTTTTAAAGCGTGTACTGTTTTTGTACTGTTTTTTTATACTCATTACCAAAATGCAACATTTTTCGAAAAATGTTTCATATTTGACAAAATTTTAAGCCAATTTTTAAAAAGGAGCAATTAAATGCAATAAAATTTTATACCACACTCAAAAAGAAAAATTATTTAAAAAGTGCGAAATTTAACTAAATTCAATAATGATTTAGCTCCATTGCCATGTCTTCCTTCTTTTCGTCCAAATTTTTCTGAAAAATAAGACAAAACTAAAAAATGGGAAAAAAATTATTTTATTTTGATTCAACATCTTTGCCCTTTTCGCTCTACCTTGCTTAGTTTTTAACATACGGGAATTTAAAGGCCCAAAAGGGTCTTTAGAATCTAAACGGGATAATTAAAAAAACTATTACACGGAGGGATTAAGACGGTCGTGTAAAGAACTACAAAAATGTATTTGGCCTTTTTTTTTTGTTTCGGCAAAATTTTCTGAGAAATGAGCATTTTTAAAATTTGGGGAATCCCAGCAAAACTTTGGTAATGGGTAGTGATTATATAACACATTACTAGGTAATGTATATACCTTATTTGTAGCATTATTTTAGGATGTCTTACCAAACATTTGTTCCACAACGCATTATTTTAAAGTGAAAAATAATGCTTTACTAATAATTTGTTACGTAATGCATGATTATTGGAAAAAATGTATTTCATATTTATTATTTCTAAACATTAAATCATGGATGACTTATATTTGGTTACATTATGTATTATTTCAAAATTTGAAATAATGCATTATTTATAATTGGATGCATAATGCATTACAGTAACAAAAAAAATAAATATTTTATAAAAAAATGCATAAGTTTAAACTAGAGATGGGCCCACGACAGCAATTTTCTAATGACACACACTCACTCACGAGCATATTTTATCTACTTACACTCACTTACAATCACGTGAGTAAATTTAATACAAAATTACTTTTTCACTACTCGTAACACCTTATATATTACGTTCTGGTATGCTATATTATATACCTTACTCGTATACATTACTTTGAGTCTCATCCCCTGTTAAAATCATCAATGCTGCAATGTATAAAATAAGAGATCTTATACCTTATTTTATACCTTATTTGGTAATCTAAGTTTTGCTGGGATGCTCAAATTTTTTGATTCAAATTTAGGAGTCCATATATTGAAAGAGGACCGGAGATTCTTTAGAGATTCTTAGAACCGGTAATGAACACTTTTTTGCTCATTCTGGCTTAGTTTTAGAAATTGTTTAAACAGTTTTGAAAAAACAATTTCCCTCAAATTGCATAAAATTTACTAAACCTGAAGAAAAAACTTCATCAATTCTAAGATAAATATGATGAACTAATTGGTTGCAAATTATCAAAGAAATTTCCAAAATTTTTATTAAATTTAACTAAATAGTGGGGAAAAAACATTTTCCCAAAATTTAGTTAGGCCTTTGTTTGAGTGCAATAACACAGACTAATACAGACTCGACATAAGTGACAGGTGTCAAAAAAGTTTTCTTTAACCATATGGTTAATATTTTCAAATTATTCTACGAATTAGGTTAGAAAGAGAAAACTGATATAACGCGCAATAAGAAAAATGGATGCCAGATCGGTTTTTGTTGTTTCACTCACTCCTAAGTCGTAGAAAGTGTTGCCATGTTAGCGTAAAACGGACTAAAAACCGCTGTGTTTTCTCCTAAAATCGCTTAGTTTTTCCCCATTTTTTTCTTATTAAACTCTACTGTCGAGTCTGTATATAGTCTGTGGCAATAATATCTTTTTCGCGTTTGCTTTTTAAAGTCGTGATTTAAAAAAAACACTGTTCTATGGGTTTTTTCATATGTTTTTGATAGGAAGATCGGCGTTTTAGTTAAGCGAACGCATAGACTACAAAAGTTTTACAAGTAAGATATCGTGGCAACTAAGACAAGCTCCAAAAAGTCAATTAGCAATTTTTTTCAACACTGATAAAAAAAATAGAATAAATTTGAGACGGTTTACCTAAAATGTTCCCCCGTTCTGTTAACAATCTTTTATGCTCGTTTTGGCTGAAATCTGTTTAAAACCAGGGTAAAAGGGCTAAGTTTTTGTAATTTGATGTAAAATAAGACTTTTGAAAAAGTACTGTTTTTATTTTCAATGTACTGTTTTTTGAGACCAAATGTACTGTTATTCCCTATTTCAAATCTGGCAACCCTAGCTCCTTGTAAGAGTAAAAGTAATAAATATAAAAGCCCTTATGTCGAACCACCACTAGTTTTTAGAATTTCTTTACATTTCGCAAACATTTCACCTTTTTCTATAACAAAAACAAGGTACAAATTACTTAAAAAAATCTAAAATATTGAAAAAAATAAAAAAATCGGGATCCCGAAAATCACGGGATTGAAAATTAGAAATCCCGAGATTCGGGATTTGCCTAATCCCGAAAATCCCGGGATTTCCGGGATCGGGATATCCCGATTGGAAGCCCTACTTGTGATGCATCTACAACATAGAAAAGATTAGAAGGTACGCGGTGTTGTATTTGATGTATTTTCCAATATGGTGGCAAAATGCTTGTTCTTCCTCATCTCACACGTATTTAATATCAAATTAGATTCTTTGTTTATAAAAAATGGAATTTGTCTTTCATTTAATTAAATATATTATTTATTTTGCTTAATTCAACGTTTTTTTAAAGATAATACGCACTATTGATAGTTTAAAAACTTTTTTTTCTTTTGTTGTTGTTCTCCTTTATATTGCATTGTTTTTATTAAACGTCAAAAGTTACATAATGTGCTGTCACTAATACTTATTCAAGCGAAATACGACTCTGTTTCATTTCTATTTTTTTCTATGATCTACAATCTCAAAAATTTACATTCTTGTATAGTTTTGTGTGGGCTATCGATTTTTTTGTGGAAAATTTTCGAAACCCGTTATGAAATTTTTCATTTTTTAAAAAAGTCAATTTATCAAAAATCCGGCCACTTCTTTTTTTTTAATTTTTTTTTTAAGTTTATATTTTTGTCTATCCATACAAAAAAATAATTAGACATGTGCTTTTCGTTTTTTTTTTTCGAGAAAATCGTATTTGAATTAAAATTTCATAACAATTTTGTAATTTGCTTGTATTTTCTTGTTTCAACATTGCGGATGTGTATTAAATATTTGCATAAATGTTAGGTTAGGTTACCTGCATAAATGTTACTCATACGCTATGTTCAAAATGCAATTTTCGCGAAAAAAAAAACTAAAAACACATGTCTCAATTTTTTTGTGTGGATAGACAAACATCTAAACTTAAAAAACTTGAATTTGTCTATTCTTTTTCAATCCACTCCAGAGTCAAGCATGTTCTACTCTGGAGTTCCAATCTAACGTATCAGAAAATATTTTGAAATTTTTCAAAAAATTATATTTTACTTTCGACTTTTCAATTTTATTGTGATTATTTAAAATCCAAACAAAATACAATAAATTGAAAAAAGAAAATTTATGATTTTGTGTGTTTTGCTAAATTTTTTAATAAAAATGGCAACGGATAATACTAATTTTACAATTTTTAATGTGTTTTCGTTTGAATAATACATTTCAACGCACAAAGTATAACAATGTAAAAGCCCTTTAAGCATAGATTTTCAAAAATTGAAAAACCAAAACCGCAATTTTCTTAGTTCCATATCGGGCTATCCCTACAACTGGGGATGCCAAACGGGAAATCCCGATCCCGAAAATCCCGGGATTTTCGGGATTTATAAATCCCGAATCCCGGGATTTTTTTAAATAAATCCCGAAATTTATAACATTGAAATTTTCAACTAAAAACAAATCGGATTTGGTTGAATTTGAAATATGACTTATTAAAATCAAGTTTTAAAATGTTCATAACGATTTTGCAAAGCCAAAAAATTTGAAATATTGCAATATTGCATGTTATTGATAATCGTAAAAGCCTAATTAAATCTGCAAAATGACAAAATAAAAATGTTTGTAAATAAATTTGCGGATAAGCAACTGAGGTTCAATTGATGCAACAAAAATTCGGGCGACATATTTACATATAAGCTGTCACAGTTGAATTATCGGTGGTCACAACTGAATTATATTGACAAAACTGATTTGTAATTAAAAGTACTATAAAATTTAATTGTCACAGCCGAATTTAGTAGCAGGAACTGAATTTTGAGTTGATGCAACAGAAAAATTCTGTTGAAAATTTATTTTTCCGTACGTAGAAAATTGTAAGCCTTTCAACGCACGGTTTAGTGGTGCTCTATTAGGGTATTTAAAAAAAAGACAAAAATTATCCGTTGAAATGGAGATAGAGGATTAATATATTCTAGAAAAAGTATTAACATTATCTAGGTCAGCAGCAGATTTAAAACATTTTTTTTACCTATCCCAAACGCTTTTGAAAACAAACTGAAAACTTCAGTGGGCCATAAAAAATAACTCGAGCTATATTGATGGTATACTTATATTTTTTTTTGTCTAAAAATACTAAATCGTGTTGCACAGTGTTATATTTTGTTTTTTTCAGCTATTTTATGTGCATGTTTACTTAAAAATATAACAAATGAAAATATTTATGTTTATGTAAATCTTATTTTTTCTAATATAGGAAATAAAAAATCCCGAAAATCCCCAAAAAACCCGAAAATCCCGAAAAACCCGGGATCCCGAAAAAATCCCGAAAATCCCGGGATCCCGAAATTTCAATTTTCAAAATCCCGAATCCCGGGATTTTTCAAAGTTAATCCCGTTTGGCATCCCTACCTACAACCTATTCAGAAATTTACGGTACACATGTTTTTTTTTCGCTGGACAATTGGTGTGGAGTGTTTTTATATTCGGCACACAAAAAATAAATAAACAAATACATGTTTTTGTATAAAACTGAATTTATGCTTTTTTGTTCAAATGCACACAGTAAAAAGTTGGGTTAGTTTTAATTCCTAGCTGGTGTGTATATGGGGCATTCCAAGCCAAATCACTCACTTTTAGACCAGACCCCTTTCGATTTATTTTATTTTTGGATATGTTTTAGTACTTATTAAATGGAACTTGGACACCAATTTTCAGCCTTGTATTTCAAGATGGTGTTGAGTAATCAATTTTTCAAAATGGCGATTTTCTCAAAAAAATTAAAAATTGAAATTTTTAATTAATTTTGGCCATTAAAAAATATAGATATTTTAAAAAAAGTTGAACAACGTTTTGTTGGTATTTAAATGTAGAGATATGAGCATTTTAAAATTTTCGGGAATGCTAATTTTTTTGGATCCAAAGTTAGGACCCATTAGGGTCCACACATGTGAAGAGGACCAGCGATACTATGAGAGAGCTCGAGAACCAAAAATTGGCTTCATTTTGCTCTATCTGGCTTAGTTCCAAAAATTCTCTAACAACTACCTAAATCATTGCTCAAAACCTACTGCAGGTCAAAATAATGTGGGTCTCAGATCTACCAAGTCCACAACAACCCCAAGGGAGCCTAAAGACAATACGGCACATGGACGAACGGAAAATACTTACTGCGACCCGCTTCCCCATACGACAAAAGGTGCCCGAGATTTCCGCAAAAATACCGAAATGAGCAATAAAACGTGATTAAATAAATAATAATAATAATCATAAATAATAATAATAATAAAAATGATAATAATAATACTAATAAAATAATACAACACATAAATTCCCGCATAAAAACCATAACAAATAAACTACACCGAAAAAATATACCACGCCACACAATCATCCACAAAGATCAAAATATAAACTCCCCCGCTCGAAAATTGCCGTGAAGGCACTTGGGCTTCCTATAGCGCTTTCATCCCCTGCCGAAGGGAATCATCAGTAGGATTTCTAAATCCACTAACTGGTTCCATAGAACCCCTATCATGGAGTTACCTTGTAACTCCACCAGAAGAGTAAAAACCAAACACATACACAACGAACCAACCCCAGAACCCATACTACACTTCAAAGCAATATATCATCAAACACAACACTACCACACATATGCCCATAATCTCCCACAAACGTAACCCTACCTTACATTCATCAAACCATACAACTCACCCCGATCCACCACCTCGAGTGGCAAACTCGATCCCACACACTCCACTACCGCACTCGCGCATTTACAAACCGTCGATTAAAATATCACGAAACCTCCCGACATTTACCACACACCGGCTAAAATAAACGAAAATCAAAATTTTAAAGGCGAATCGAAATTTTTAAAATAATTTAATTTTTCACAACTGACAATTTAAATTCTCACACAACGGGTGATTAGACGAATTTAAATTTGAATCACGTCGTAACCCAACAAACATACCGACCGATAGTTAAAATCCGTATCCCTATTGGTGCATGCACATCCGACACCAACGAAATTTATAACGACCACCGGATACCGCTTACCCGCCCCTCAACAAACGGTCCAGATCGATGTCACAAAAATTAATAAAATTAATAAAAATTAATAACCACAACTTCCAGGCCTAGAGGGTTTCCTGAAACTACAAGAAGTGTTACGATCCCATATGAGTCCTGACAAATGAACTTGTCCGTTCCATGTCGAATGGCTCACTAACTAAAACACATTCACCAAAGAACTTTAGACATAATCATATCAACCCTCACATAGGACCGTCGTGGCTATTCCTTGACCCTACATTCTGTGAAGATGGGTGGTTGAGATAGAGTTCCATCTCCGGTTTTTACGGAGCCTAATTTCTACCAATGTCCGTAATATTCGGCGGAATTCCCCCTTTATTTCCTAACACTCCCTCTCACTCACACTTAATATGATGAATATGCCCCTTTCGGGTCAGTGTAACATAACACCATACAGCATGAGGTTGGTCAATGTTGGCAGAGTTTCCCCATCCCTAACCCTGCTGCCCAATGGTTTTTAAGGATCGTGTCCAACCACACATAATCCGCCCATCACGGATGGCGTTTATAACAGGATTACTGTGGTAACCCGCTGCCTCAAAACCATTGTACATCGCAATCGACGAATCTAAGCGAGGCGAGTTCCCAATACGGCGCCCCATTGGGACAAATCATAACTCAATATTGGGACTGTCCTCTGGTCCAGACACATGGGTAAAATAATCATCCAAAAATTCTCTAACAACTACCTAAATCATTGCTCAAAACCTACTGCAGGTCAAAATAATGTGGGTCTCAGATCTACCAAGTCCACAACAACCCCAAGGGAGCCTAAAGACAATACGGCACATGGACGAACGGAAAATACTTACTGCGACCCGCTTCCCCATACGACAAAAGGTGCCCGAGATTTTCGCAAAAATACCGAAATGAGCAATAAAACGTGATTAAATAAATAATAATAATAATCATAAATAATAATAATAATAAAAATGATAATAATAATACTAATAAAATAATACAACACATAAATTCCCGCATAAAAACCATAACAAATAAACTACACCGAAAAAATATACCACGCCACACAATCATCCACAAAGATCAAAATATAAACTCCCCCGCTCGCAAATTGCCGTGAAGGCACTTGGGCTTCCTATAGCGCTTTCATCCCCTGCCGAAGGGAATCATCAGTAGGATTTCTAAATCCACTAACTGGTTCCATAGAACCCCTATCATGGAGTTACCTTGTAACTCCACCAGAAGAGTAAAAACCAAACACATACACAACGAACCAACCCCAGAACCCATACTACACTTCAAAGCAATATATCATCAAACACAACACTACCACACATATGCCCATAATCTCCCACAAACGTAACCCTACCTTACATTCATCAAACCATACAACTCACCCCGATCCACCACCTCGAGTGGCAAACTCGATCCCACACACTCCACTACCGCACTCGCGCATTTACAAACCGTCGATTAAAATATCACGAAACCTCCCGACATTTACCACACACCGGCTAAAATAAACGAAAATCAAAATTTTAAAGGCGAATCGAAATTTTTAAAATAATTTAATTTTTCACAACTGACAATTTAAATTCTCACACAACGGGTGATTAGACGAATTTAAATTTGAATCACGTCGTAACCCAACAAACATACCGACCGATAGTTAAAATCCGTATCCCTATTGGTGCATGCACATCCGACACCAACGAAATTTATAACGACCACCGGATACCGCTTACCCGCCCCTCAACAAACGGTCCAGATCGATGTCACAAAAATTAATAAAATTAATAAAAATTAATAACCACAACTTCCAGGCCTAGAGGGTTTCCTGAAACTACAAGAAGTGTTACGATCCCATATGAGTCCTGACAAATGAACTTGTCCGTTCCATGTCGAATGGCTCACTAACTAAAACACATTCACCAAAGAACTTTAGACATAATCATATCAACCCTCACATAGGACCGTCGTGGCTATTCCCTGACCCTACATTCTGTGAAGATGGGTGGTTGAGATAGAGTTCCATCTCCGGTTTTTACGGAGCCTAATTTCCACCAATGTCCGTAATATTCGGCGGAATTCCCCCTTTATTTCCTAACACTCCCTCTCACTCACACTTAATATGATGAATATGCCCCTTTCGGGTCAGTGTAACATAACACCATACAGCATGAGGTTGGTCAATGTTGGCAGAGTTTCCCCATCCCTAACCCTGCTGCCCAATGGTTTTTAAGGATCGTGTCCAACCACACATAATCCGCCCATCACGGATGGCGTTTATAACAGGATTACTGTGGTAACCCGCTGCCTCAAAACCATTGTACATCGCAATCGACGAATCTAAGCGAGGCGAGTTCCCAATACGGCGCCCCATTGGGACAAATCATAACTCAATATTGGGACTGTCCTCTGGTCCAGACACATGGGTAAAATAATCATCCAAAAATTCTCTAACAACTACCTAAATCATTGCTCAAAACCTACTGCAGGTCAAAATAATGTGGGTCTCAGATCTACCAAGTCCACAACAACCCCAAGGGAGCCTAAAGACAATACGGCACATGGACGAACGGAAAATACTTACTGCGACCCGCTTCCCCATACGACAAAAGGTGCCCGAGATTTCCGCAAAAATACCGAAATGAGCAATAAAACGTGATTAAATAAATAATAATAATAATCATAAATAATAATAATAATAAAAATGATAATAATAATACTAATAAAATAATACAACACATAAATTCCCGCATAAAAACCATAACAAATAAACTACACCGAGAGATATGAGCATTTTAAAATTTTCGGGAATGCTAATTTTTTTGGATCCAAAGTTAGGACCCATTAGGGTCCACACATGTGAAGAGGACCGGCGATACTGTGAGAGAGCTCGAGAACCAAAAATGGGCTTCATTTTGCTCTATCTGGCTTAGTTTCCGAGATAGCGCCATTTTAAGTTTTCTGAAAATAAAAAAAAAATTACCATTTTTTTTGCTAATATTAGCAAAAAACCTTGTAAAAATTTGGTCAACTCAATTTTAAATTTAGCAAAAAAAAATAGTTCAAATTTTGTTTAAAATTGCTAATGCGCTAAATGAAGTTTACAAGATATTTTTGCTAACATGCTAATCACAACTAAAAATTTGCTAAAAGTTAGCTAACCAGCATTAGCAAAAAAAAAAAATTAGTAAATCTGCTAACATATTATTTTGAGTGCAGTGCACATTGGTTCCAAATCAAAATCTAGCTGGACAAAAGTCCAAAAATTAGTGTCCCTAAAATTGGGAATTAATAGTGCTAGGGGCAAGCTAAGGGTGTGTTCTGATCAAACTAATAACCATTTTTTGGAATTAGGTCTTTAACTTTGTTAAATATGCGAATAAAATAACATTTTTGGTATTCAATATTTAAAAAAAAATATATATATATATAAGTGTTCAACTAATAACATCATATTATCCATGTTACATCAATGGTTTCAAAACGGTTTATGTACAAGAAAGCTACAGATTTATACTTATTCTGGACATTAATAAGAAATTTATTATCGATCTTCTTCTTACATTTTTTGTTCTTTGAAGTATGGTCAATAATAACAATATTTTTGAGGACTTATGAAACTTCCGCAGCTTGCCAAAACTGAATCCAGGCATATCATGTCGAGTTACTACATACAGCTTATAGGTAATTTATTACTGAACGTTGTCATGCAGACATTTCTTGCAGGTTTTTGCAGGTTTAAAATTAATCACAATTTTTATGAAAATAGATTTTCGCCTAAAATTTTTTTTTCTAAATAAAGTATCGATTTTTTGTAAGTTTTTGATAACTTTTAAGTATTATAATTATGCTTAGCTTAAATAAAGCATTAAATGTGATGTTCCCTATTAAACCGCGGCCAATTACAAACTTCGACTAAATTCAAAAATGCCCGTCCGTCTGTCCGTCTGTAGAGGACACGATACAGTCCAAGATAAAAAAGCTAGACTTCCGAAGTTTGGCACGAATATGTCTTATATTCCTAGGCAGGTTAAGTTCGGAAATGGATAAAATCAGACCAAGGGGAAAAAGTTCCCCATTGGAGAACTAAACCAACCTAAGAAAAATCGCATTTTTTGCAGGGTTTTTTGTACTTTTGCTAAGCAAATGCAACATTCTTCTATCAGATGAAGTTCGAAATCGCAAGGGGAAGGTGCTCCCTAGCGTCTCCCACCCCCCCCCCCCCCCCCCAAAAAAAAAAGACGCCCCTCGATTTTTTTTTGTATATTGTTTTTTTTTACATTTTGGAGGGTATAAAAGATTCGGCACAGCCAAATGTAACACTCTCACTGGTTTTTTTATCTTTTTTTACATTTTGGAGGGTATAAAAGATTCGGCATAGCCAATTTTAACACTCTCATTTGTTTTTTTCAATTACACTTCTCGACAAATTTTTTTTTTTTTTTAGAGATTACAAAACTTTCAAAAATTAAGTTTTTGCATTTCATATTTCTGTTCTGCATATAAACCAGTTTTGTCATTAATAAATTACTGAAATTAGAAAAAAAAATAAAAAGTTGTCAATTAGTGTAATCGACTTAGAAAAATTTAAACATGTTTTTTGAACTCAGCGACCCCAAAAACATATAAAACGGTGATAAAATAATTTTGTCCAGCTAGATTTGGACTTGGAACCACTGTGCAGTGTTGCGTCTTCATGTAAAGAGTGGCCAAAAATAGAAGGAGTTAAGGTTAGAGCGTTACAATTTGGTACACTTGTTAAAATCGATAAGATCAAGAAAAATTTTGACTTTGGTAAATATT
Source organism: Pegoplata infirma (assembly GCA_963921195.1). NCBI lineage: Eukaryota > Metazoa > Arthropoda > Insecta > Diptera > Anthomyiidae > Pegoplata > Pegoplata infirma. Next base: position 166,068,828 of record OY992536.1, on the reverse strand, counting down.
CGTATCCTTCCCATATATCCTGAAATTAAAATATGGCATAAAATGTAAACTAACACTTCAATCTCCATGTTATTTATTGTAGTTATGTCCTACAATGCCATTAATTATTCTACTAAATTTTGTCCAATTCGGAGCAAGGACACGCCTAGCTCAAAAATTTCCTTTTTAAAATAACGTTCAGAAAAAGGGTAAAAATTTAAGTTATTTCATGACATATTGAAAATCCAACTGTTATTCTATGCACAATGTATTTACCAAAATTTGTGCAAATCGGAACAACGATACGCCTTCCTCAAAAATGTCCTTTTTTTAAAAAGTCAAGAAAAAGTGTAAAATTCAAATCCCTTCATGAATTTTTGCATCCGCAAACACTTAGAATATACCTCAAGTCTTAATCAAATAAAAAAATTGATGCAAGGATGTAATACATAAATTAAAAATGTCCTTAAAAAATTAAAATAAAAAGTTTAAAAAATCCTTCGTACTTCATGATAATGTTGTCTGTTCTGATAATGTTGAAAATACATTATTTTAGTATAATTAAAGAAAGGATATTCCTTAACCTATCCTAAGGATATTTTTAGCGAATAAATTTCCTTTTTTAAAGACTTGAGAAAATTCAGGGAAATCCTTGGACCTTAAAACAATCAATAATTCACAACACTTTTTGCACGAAGTATTTACAATACGTTTAATATTGTTTTAGGTTTGAGCAGGGATATGCCTATCTCAAAAATACCTTTATAAAATAAGCAAGTAAAAATATAATACAACGTACTTCCTCCTTGTGTCTAGCCAAGCATCTAATTTCTGTCAGGCCTGGATGACAAATAATGGATCTTGGACCAATTTAAATAAAATTTAAAATTTAACCGACCGATTCATTCTGCATTCCGATTTATTATATGTGTTCCATAACTATTTTTCGCAAAACATTTTAAATTATCAAGAACAACTGCTGCATCTTGGTGTTTTACTTTAAGCCGTTCGTTAAAAAAATTTCCAAATTTATATTTGGCTCCCACAAAAAAAAATTGATTAAAAAAAAAAGTGGAAAAACGTGGACGAGTTCTTTTGTTATTTTTAATCTACATACTTATACCAATATTTTCTGCAAAGAACTAAGCGCGCCAATGAGGGTCACAAAAGTGGAGGACTATCAAATATGAAACTTGCAAAATAAATTAGTATTTTCTTGGAACTCACTTTATAACAGCGTTACTTGCCATATGATTAACTTAAGTCAACCAAAACAGCATTATCATAAAAGCAACATATCTTACTTAAAACTTCATCACCAATAAGGTCGAATTTTAAATGCAATATAATTATTTAACCGTTACAAGTACATGTGGATTTCAAAGATTTTAAAGCCAAAATATGATATATTTCAAAAAGTTCAACTTTAGAGACACGTAACTTAAAAACTATTAAATATATCTACAAACTGTTTTGGATTTGTTTTATTTAGGATGTTTTCTTAAAATAAAATTCATATAACCTGAAATTTTAAGACATTTAGTTTGACCATTTATGGCCAAGGACACAACACTGTGGGGCGGTCTGAAAAAATCGAATTTTCTGACCCCCTTGTTCCAATCGCAGGTCTATGAACATAATATGGCATACAAATGTTACATTTGTTAAGCAAAAATTAAAAAAAAAACTCGTAAAAATATCGTATTTTTTAGGGGTCGTTTAAGTTCTTCCAGGGGGAACTTTTTCCCCCCTGGTCCGATATAGCCCATCTTCGAACTTAACCTTACCAGTAAAATAAGAGATATTCTTGCCCAATTTCAGGGGTCTAGCTCTTTTGGTTTGGACTGCGTCGTTATTTCTACAGACGGACGGACATCGCTAGAATGTCTTAGATTCTTCCATAGATCAATATTATATATACTTTGTGGGGTCCCCGACCGATATTTCGATGTGTTAGTCACGGAATGACAAAGTGATTATGCCCCCATACACTCAAAAAATTTTTGTTGTACGAAATATTTCGTGGTTTTGCCGGAACGAAATATTTCGTAATATTTACCTATGGCATTTCGTAAATATTACGAAGTTTTTTTAGTGATATTTACGAAATAAATACGAAAATATTTCGTAAATTTACGAAATATTTAGTATAATTACGAAATATTTCGTAAAAATACTAAATATTTTCGTACATATTACGAAGTTTTTTTTTTGTAAATACGAATTATGTATATTTTTACGAAAATATTTTGTAAAGTTACGAAATATTTTGTATAACTACTAAATATTTTGTATAATTACGAAATATTTCGTAAAAATACAAAATATTTTTGTACATATTACGAAGTTTTTTTTTTGTAAATACGAATTATGTTTAGTTTAACGAAAATATTTCGTAAAGTTACGAAATATTTTGTATAAATACGAAATATTTTGTATTATTACGAAATATTTCGTAAACATACAAAATATTTTGTACATATTACGAAGTTTTTTTTTATGTATTATGTACAAACATTTAGTTTATGGTACGATATATTTGTTTTGTATTTGTATGAAAATTATTTGTATTTTTATGTATGACATTTTTTTGGTTAAATTGTATCATCTTATGGGACATGTCATTGAGTACATTCCGTCCGGAAGTGGGATCGAATATTTTTTAAAAACGTAAAATAAAATATTTTTTTCGGAATCAAAACACTTCCAAATATTCACTGTAATTTAAAGTTTCTTTACGAAAAAAATATTTTCCCGAGCAAACATTCAATTCCATTTCTAAACGGAATTGACGCGGTGACATGCCCGTATAACTTTTCACTAATGTCGCAACACCTAACAGACTGCAATGAAAAATATATCTTGGGTGATTTGACTTTGTGTTATGCTGAAAATAATTTAAAATTAGAAACCGTAAACAAAAATTAAAAAGAGAAGGAACAAATTTTTGTTATTCAATTTTTTTAATTGTTTAATCTGTTAAATCTAGTAATTCAGATAAATAAATCAAACCCCTTGATTTTGTGATTTTTTTTTTCCCAAAAATATTTTGTTAAATTACGAAATATTTCGTTAAGATACGAAGTATTTCGTATTTTTTTGGCTACGAAATGTACTTCGTAAAATATACGAAATTTGTATTTTTACGAAATTCCAAGTTTTCGTAAAATTACAAAAATTTCGTAATATGTACAAAAATTTCGTAATATGTACGAAAAAAATTTTACGAAATAATACTTCGTATTTTTATGCATGAAATTTTTTGAGTGTACTGTCGTTGGAGGGTATAAAAATCACAAGGGCGTCTTTTCTTTTTGTGGGGGGCGGAATCGGTGGGGGACACCTTTACCACCGCTTTAAGTGTTTACAAATTATTTGTTTATGATATTTACCTTTAAAAAAAAGTATTTAATCGAAATAAGGCACTCAAATGAGGTTATGTTAACAAACAAATTGCTACATCTTGGGATCGTAAAACTAGTATCATATCATTACACAATATTATCAAAAATACAGCTGAAAACCCCATTTTCGTCAAAGATAAGCGCTACAGAGCCATGATTACCGACTTTTTGTTGGCCGTAATAGAATATATCAACTTGGATGACATTTATTTTCAGAAGGATGTCGCAATATGTCCCACAGTCCATCACAGTCCATGTTTTTAGCCATATTCGCGGTGACAATTGATCACTTCAGAGCTGCCGATTAAAACCTTTAGAAATTTCTTTTTGAGCGGTCTCGTTAAAGATTCATGCAACATGGGAAATCCAGAAATGTTCTAGGCCCTTTCGACGAATATCGTTTAAGCCATTCGTGAGATAGAACCAGAGACATTAGCAAAATGGGTGCCGAGAGTGAGCTACTGCGGAGCTAACCCAGGCAGCCGCATGAATGAAGTCGTTTGCCATAAATAATGGGAATATTTGCTCTTTCAAATAAAGCCATAAGGTTCCAAAACTATTGAGTATTGTTCATTTCATTGCATGTTTTAAAAAGATACTTGTTATTGGACCACCCTGTCTGGTTGAGCTGCAATGTGTTGTCTACAACTGCAGTCAATAACTATTCTGATAGTTAAGCCGCGGTCAAGTCCCTGGAGTCTATGTTTCTGAAAACAAGGTCTGCCCTTAACTGCCGCACGTCTTTAAATGAGATGGCCAAGCAGTTTAACATACGACTCATATGGGTCCCAGGGCACAGAGACATTCCGGGGAATTGTAAAGCTTTTCTTTGCTACACTCAAAAAAAAAGACTTAACTTAAACTTTGGAAAAATTTTCTTCAAAATGGTTTATAAATTTTCCCACAATTTAGTTAAATTTAACTAAAAGTTGAGAAATTTTCTTAAGTGTTAGAAAAAAATTTATGTTCATGTACTGTTAAATAGTCCATTATTTTTTCTTAAATGGAATTCCTACCGCCAAAGAAATTTTCCCTAAATATATTACAAAAATCTTTATTTTTTAGACATATTCCTCTTCTTTAGTTTTAGGACGTAATTTTCTACCAATTAGTTCATTTTCTTAGATTTGAGGAAGTTTTTTCCACTATTTTAGTAAGATTTTAATAGCTCGGGTAAATTTTTTTTTCAAAAACTTAAAATGGCGATATCTCGAAAACTAAGCCAGATAGAGCAAAATAAAGCCCATTTTTGGTTCTTTGAATCTTCATAGTATCGCCGGTCCTCTTCACATGTGTGGACACCAATGGGTCCTAACTTTGGACTTAAAAAAGTTGGCTTTCCCGAAAATTGTAAAATTGTAAAACTCTCATATGCCAAATAATATATGCCAACACAACAAAATTTCAAAAGCATTTTTGTAGCCCTTAACACGGAGAACAAGGCCGCCAAATACTGAAAAGCTCTTCGAGTAATAGTTTTAAAGTTATCGAGTTTTTAAAATTCTCAAGACCCAAGTGGTCCCCTAAATTCACGTATCTCAAAAACTAAGCAAGGTAGGACGAAACGGAAAAAATTTTGGATCAAAAAATATGAAGGTTCTTAAGGAGCCCAACTGGGTCTGGGCCCATCAGGGTCTGAACCTATCGGTCCAAACCCAATGGGGCCTTCACCCAATCGGGTCCTCAAATGTGTATGAACTAAATTGAAATAAAATTTTTCCCATTTTTTAGTTCAAATTGGCATAATATTAAAATTTTTTTCTTTCCTTATTTTTAAGAAAAATATGAACTTAAAAGAAGGAAAACATGGCAATGGAGCTAAATCATTATCAATATTCCTTGAATTTAGTTAGTTTTCCCATTTTTTATATAATTTTTTTTTGAGTGTATTAACTCAAAAATTACAAATTAGGCAATTTTTAGTTTAAAAAAAAAAAAAGTTAATTTTTATCCTGGGATCTTGAAGAAGATAACAATACCTCAAAATGTGGACTGTGCTCCCTCTATGAGCGCCACTTTAACACTATGATACCATCCAGGGAGTCTTAGATGAGGGGAATTCCGGGTAGTGGAGCCTCCATAAATATGGGTCCCAGGGCACAGAGACATTCCGGGGTGTTTTATTTAACCAATATTTAACTAGAAACTCTGTAAATTAACAGTTTTTTTTTTGTCAAAATCATTTTAGGGTCAGTCTTACACTCAGAAAATTATTGCAGTTACTACATGACGGTCGTTTGTGTAGTAAGTAGTAGCTGTTGTTTTTAACTACAATTTCGGTCGTTTTTGTATGAAAAAATCTCAAACAACTTTTTTTTGTAGTAGTTTCAAAAAATAACTACAAAAAATTTACTACACTGTAGCAATAGTTGATTTATGTAGTTGTTTTTAGTTTTTTTTCTAAAAACTCGTTTTTTTCTAGAAATTTTTATTGCAAACGAATGTGTCGGACGAGTTGGTCGTGCGGGATGCGGAAGAAATTATTTTTATACCAAATAAATAATATCTAAATAAATTAAATTAAACAATTTATTAAATTTAATTATAACAAAAAATATGTTTTTGGAAAAATATTCTTGAGCGAAAGAGAATAAGTGGATAAATGAGATAACAAGTGTGTATAATATAGCGCTCACATAAGCGTGCGTAAAAACCAATCGAAAAAAAACAAAATAAAATGTATGTAAGTGTTTTGTTTTCTTATGAGCGTGCCATCTTTCTATTCTTTGTATACACAACAGAACAGGTACATACTTTTTTGAAACATTGCAAATTAATTCTTTTTTTTATAAATCAATTTTACGCAAGCATTTCGTTTTTTTTTTATTCCAGACAAATTTTGATCAGTAGCGGTGAAAATTTGAAATAAACTATTAAAAAAACAAAGGTAAATACAATCAATTTATTTTGTTTAACATTTTATTAATATAATTTTTTTTCTTCTATAATTCCAGATAAATACACCAAAAAATTTTAATTTCATGTCGAAATTCTATAGAACCAACTGAAATGTATTGCTTTTTAAATAAATAAATATCAATCATTTAAACGTTTAAGAAATTGAAAATGAAAAAACAACCCTTATTTTTTTCGAACATTTTTTGGTCATGGTAGGTCTTATAGAGCATATTATGAGCTTTAAAACAAACCAAAAATGGGCTTTCTAGCTATAATAGAACCAACGATATTAAGTTTTTACGATGTAAAGTGTCGCGACTGGGAGATTTTGGGGGAAATTTTGACCCTCCGTATTTTCGGCCCCCTCTTGACTTAGAGGGCTGAAAATTTGCTTTTGTTAGTTTTTTACGTAGTGTAAGAACTTAACCAAATTTCATCAATATCGGAGGGGGTCAAAAATATTCATGATTGATTTCACTAATAATGACCCTTTACAGAGTTTTGTAGTAAAATTACCAAGAAATGTTGCTAGCTGGAAAAGTATGGTGTACTCTGTTAAGTAAGCAGAGTTTTTCTGTAATTTACCAAAGTTATTATTTTGAGTGTAACAAAAACAAAATACGGTTAGTTTCCGTAGCTAAATTTTTAGTAATGAAAACCAACGTTTTTTTTAGTTTAGCATTAATGCTACCCTTGCAAATATGGTATCAAGAGTGAGTAGCGCTTTTAAATATCATTACACTCAAAATAATAACTCTGTAAAATACTATGTAAAATGACTGTAATGTCAATTCAACAGATATTTGACAGAGTTTTCTGTCAAAATACAGATTTAAAGAAAATACTTTGTATATTGTTGTGACACAAAAACAAAGTTTCATCTGTTGTATTACTTTTAACTTTGTAATCTTAATTTTACAAATACTTAACAGAGTTTTCTACTAAAATACAGATTTAAGCGAAATACTTTGTATTTTTTATAACCAAAAAACTAAGTTTTCTGTGTAATCATAGGCCCTTACCACAAGAAAACAAAAAGTCTATTTTAACAAAAGTTTTATTTTAAATTTCAAATTTTCAATACATTTTTTGAAAGACGATTTTAAAAACAAAAACAATGGCCCTTACCACAAGAAAACAAAAAGCCTATTTTAACAAAAGTTTTATTTTAAATTTCAAAATTTTACATTTTTTAAAAGTCGATTTTAAAAACAATTTGTATGGAAATAAAATTAAAACCTGATTTTAAATATATTTTATTTTTCTATGGTAAGGCTGAATTTGTATGGAAATAAAATTAAAAGCTCATGTTAAATTTATTTTATTTTCTTGTGGTAAAGCTGATAATTTCATAGTTAAAACCAGGGTTTAAAAAAGCTGCTAATATTATCCAAAAACAGACAAATATTTCATAATTTTCATTAATGATATCTAAAAATAGTCATCACAGTTTAATATTCAACAACAAGCTTTCTAACAGCAGCCGGCTGTACACATTCTCTTGTCCAATAGTAGCTCTGATGAATGTTTGGACAACGAAAGGCTTTTTTTATTTTATGTATATCCAAAAAAAGCAAAACAAAATCTATTTTTTTTTATGTCTAAATATATTTAGCTTGTGTGTTTATTCTGCTTTGGACGCTGCTTTTGGATTCTGCTTTTGGACGCTATTTTTGGATTCTGCTTTTGGACGATATTTTTGGATGCTGCTGTTAGACAAATATTTAGATTATTTTATATAAAATGGAATGAAGAATAAATAACTCAGCATTGAAAATCTTTTTTAATGATTTGTGCATTTTTAAGTGTAAATGAATTTGTTAATACAAATGTAATGAAATTTGTAAATACTTATTATTAGAAGTTACGATTTGTTTGTATTTAATTTAATACAAAATTAAAGTTAATTAAAATAAGACAATTGATTTTGTAAATTTAAGTATGTACATTTTTTTTGGTGGTAGGGGTGGTTTTACTAAACTGTATAATATTTCGTTAAATACTTTAAACATAACTGTTGTTGAGAAAGAAAATTAACAGTTAACATTGAAATATATTTATGATGTACACCAAAACCTCAATATGCGGCCTTTTGTTTTAATTAGAACACCGTAGATCGTTCAAGTAAAACTGAAGTTGTGCAAATATTGTATTTACGTTTTTTTTATTTAGTTTTTTTATGCGTTAACGAAAAATCGAAACAAATAAAATCAATCTATAATTGTGGTTTAAAGTGAATCTATAACTTTTTGCTATCAAAAAATTTTTATATAACCAAATTTCTATAGATAAAATTTCTAAGAATCTCAGATTTTTTCTATTTAAAAAATGCCCCAGATTCTTAGACACTTTAACTACAGAAAATGTCTCAGATTCTAAGGTATTTTTTTTCATTAGAGAAAGTACACACAGAAAAATAAAAAAAAAAAATTGAGTAAATTTTTAATACTATTGAGTAAAAAATTACTCAATTTTGCACCAGTAAACGATTTAATAGTATTGAGTAAATTTTTAATAAAAAATTATTAAATGCTTACTAAAAAAATTTTTAATGGACACAATTAAAAATTTAATTAAAAATTTTTCGATTTTTTAAGTAACTTTTTAATTGTGTCAAGTAAAAATTTACTCAAAATTTATCAATTTACTTTTTTATAAAGTTTAAAAAAGTTTCACATTTTTTTCAAAAAAAAATGTTTTTTGAAACCTTACCAAAAATATTTATGTCTTAAAGACACAGGAAAATTTTATAAAGACGATTTCAAACTTTCATATACATTACAAAAAACTATAAACTAAATGAGAATTCAAAACACGAAGAGAATAAAAAAAAAATATTTAATTTTTTATTAAATTATTTACTCAATTTTTTTTTTTAATTTTTGAGTAAATTTTTAATTGCGTTAATTAAAAAAATACTCAAAGCTTATTTAAAAATTTAAACAAGTGATTACTCAAATTGTTTTTCTCAATATCTTTTTCTGTGTATCATCAATTGATAAAATTATTAAATTCAAAATCAATTGATAAATAGCAGACAAGGAAAAACTATAAAAATTAAAATTCATTATTGATTAAATTCAATTTTGAATTTTTCAAAAAATTCAAGAAAGAATTTTAAATAAAATTCTAAAAACAAGTAAATATTTTTAAAATGTTTTAAAATTTATTTTTGAAAAAATAAATTCTATTTTTTTTGAGAATTTTATTTTTGGAAATAATAAAATTCAAATGTTTTTGAGAAATTTATTGAAACAAAAATTTTATTTCAAATACCTTATAAATTTAAAAAAAAATTGAATTTTTCCCTTGTCTGATAAAAAGTAAAAGTGAGGAACGAACTTTGTTAAATATTTTTGTTACATACTAATGTTTATCAAAGATTATTCAGCGTGTTTTTACCATTAAATTCAAAGTGAAACCAATAAGAAATTCACGGTTTTGTTCACAACTTTTGAACAACTGAAATTGCTGCTTAATGTTACTGCTGCCTAAAACTATTGCGTTTTAAATTAGTTTTGGATTTACCGCTAGCCTAAGAATTCTCAAAATTTCCATGTTGCACTTGTTTTTTTTAGATTTTTATTTATTAATAGGGTTTTTTTTTTTTTTTTAATAAATGCCCAAGCAGAAATTGACGACGGTTATAAAAAAAAAGCGTTCTGAAAGCACTGTAACAAAAAAAAGAACGTTCTCAAAACGTTATTTTCGAACGCTTTACGAGCGTTTTCGAAAAGCGTTCTGAAAGCACTGTAACAAAAAAAAAGCATTCTCAAAACGCTTTATTCGAACGCCTTGAGAGCGTTTTCGAAAACCGTTTTGAAAGCACTTTATTAACAAAATACATGTTCGTTTCAAAATTAAATGGTTTTAAAGCAGTTTTTGCAAACGTTTTTAAATTTTTTTCGTAGTACATACAAGTATAGTATTTTTTAGATTATACTCAATTTTAAACAAATTGTTATAAAAACATTTTGTTAAATCAAATTAAATAATTTTTCCCTACCACCACATTGAAAACGCAAAATTTTGAAAACATAAAACATTTTTTAATTTGTAAATCTATTTTAAGTTTTATTATTATCATTTATGCAAAAGAGTTATAGCAATTGTTTCGTTATAAAATTTACAAATAATGCATTTAACTTCTACAATATGCACACTGACTTCAATAACATCTTCACGTAAATTTTTAACGTTATAAAGTCCTATTTCTTTTGATGGAATTAGATAGACAAAATAATCGTTTATTTCATTAAAGATGTTGCCTTTTAAATATCATTAATTCCATGAGAGACCGAACAAAATCTGACCAGGGGTCTTTGAAGTTTTCCAATATTTTGCACACACAAGCGCTATGGAACCATTTAAAGATATCATTCATCAGATCCAAAGAATTTAAAAATTTCGCGATTTTATTCGCGATTTTCAAAAAAAATGCAAAATCTGTGTAACTTTGAACAGCTATATATTTTTAAGTACTCATTGTATCTTTATGAAATAAAGCGCAAAATGATAGTACGTTAGTCTATTTTTACATTTAAAAAGATGGAAAAAGTTGGTGGTTCAAAAGTGCATTTTAAATGCAAATGCAGTTTTGAAGTGCATTTTGCGAAACTTTTATCCCTTTTGATTTTTTTTTATTTAACATTATTATTTTCTTCATCATTTTTACTAGAAAAAAAATGTCCTCATTTGCTGAAAAAGGTTTCGAGTTTCCAAAAAATAGCGCAATTAGAAATGGTTTCGACATGTAAAATGGTGAAAATACTTTGCCCATTACTGACCAAAAACCTTTTTTTGATTTGTTAAATATATCCATGCCATCCACATGAATAATAATTTCGATTTTTGGTTCAGTGAAATTATTGGGATGAATTATTTTATTTAGAGTTTCCTTTATTCCGAAAAATTTAAAAACTCCTAATGTGTCATCCATACTCCTCATTATTTTACTGTCACTTCTAACGCCTGATGTTCCAAGTAAGGTTTTGCAACACTTCGGAAGTGATGTATAGCCTTCAGATCTAAATATTATTAGTATTTCATTAATACATTTTTGTTTTTTTATTTTCTAAAATACTTTTATAAAAAAAATATCTACAATTAACGAATAAAAAAAAATATCAGCTTTATATGAAGTCCTTTAAAGTACTGTTTTTTCTTATTTCAATCGCTGGAAAATATCTTTAATTTTTGTATTTAAGCTCTTTATAAGTGCTTTACTTTTGGTTTTTAAAGCGCTTTCATGACTTTAAACAAAACGTTCTGAAAGCACTTTTTTAAAACGCTTTTAAAACGCTTTAAACCTAGCGTAGATCGATGTTATCATTCGGATCATCTGAAAGCGCTTTGAAGATGGTATATGGAACGCTTGTAGAACCGTCCACAGCGCTTTCACAGCGCTTTTGCGATTGTATTTTTCTGACTGGGTGATTTAAATGTGGGATAAAATTTGTCTTTTTTCAATTTAAACCATAAAAGAGAAATATGACCCTAAAAAGTTGTGACTCAATATTACAAGTTTTATTAATAAGACTTTTTATTAAAATGTTTTATTCAGTTTATTAAGCGTCTTCACAAGTCAACCATTGATATAAAACTTAAAAACTAACAAGTACAATGTTGCCACCTACTATAAAAGTTATAAACTATTACAGAGATGCCAGATATTATTACACGCTTCGTTTTTCACTTAAATTTAAAATTTACTTAAATAACACTTAAATTATAAAAAATTTAATTTCAAAAATTTGTCATACATAAATACTGAAACTTACAATATCAAATTTCAAAATTATCCAATTGCCTCAATCATCATAAAATAGAGCATGAACCTGGAATTCAGTAAATTACCAAGAATACCTACATTCAAAGTTACACCCATGATCATTCCCAGTCACCTAAACGCTGTGGTGGCCTAATCGAACGACCACTTCTAGTCGTATAAGGTGTCGCAGTGGCCATTGGCTCAAAAACCCGAAGATCATCCCCAGCCAAACTACTCTCGTGCTCCCCACTCAAGCTATCTCGATCAGCATCAAAATACACAGAAGTCTGCGATTGATCCTGATCTGATCGTTCGGCTTCAGAACATGAGTTTTGGTCAAAACTATTACACCGTTCGTCCTGGTACTCTTGTCCACCTGTTTTATCAACACATACGCTTGATTGCTCCTCACACAGCATATCACTGGAGTTTATATCACTATTACTAGTCTTAACAATCAAGCGCCTGTTACGACGAAACAAGTTATCAAACAAATCGCTTATCAAGTACGACCTATTGTTAATCCTACTGCGTATCGTCCCATACTGCCATTCCTTATTATTCTTCCTAAACATAATCCTATCACCCTCATTAAAGACCGCTAGTTCCCTTGCGCTCCTGTCATAATACCCCTTTTGTTTCTCCCGCTTTTTTTCGATTCTACCCTGTATCACAGATTCCCCGATCTCTGACCGATGCAACAAATGGTCCACAATTGGAAGCTTCGTCTTTACCTGTCGCCCGAAAAACAGTTGACAAGGTGACATCTTCATAGCCGCCAGAGGTGTCGCGTTGTACTCCAATATGTGGTAGTTAAACTCCGAAACTGTGTCCTCCTCGTAACATCGTTTAAGTATGTTCTTTGCTATCGCAACTGCTTTCTCCGCCAGCCCGTTGCTCTGTGGATACCGTGGACTTGAAAATTTGAAAACTATGTTAGACTCATTAGCGAAGCGCTCAAATTCCCGGGAACCAAATGGACTGTTATCCGAACGGATTTCAGTCGGAAAACCATATCTACAGAATATTCCATTCAACACACCTATGATGTGACCAGATGTCTTGTTATCCAAACGCTCCGAACACAAATATCCCGAATAAGAGTCGATTACCGCAATAAAGTCATGACCAGCGTATTCAAACAGATCGATCGAGACCCTTTGAAACGGATATAATGGCTTCGTGTCCTGAATCAACGTTTCCTTTTGGTTGTTCCGTCTAAATTTCTCACAAACCTTGCACGCTTGTACTAACTGCGAAATATCCTTAGACATTCCGGGCCAGTAAAACTGAGCTCGCGCGCGAGCCAACGTCTTCTCCACCCCCAGATGTGGAAGATGAATCCATTTACTGATAATCGGTTGCAAAACGGTTGGAATCACCAATTTGTGGTCCTTGAACAGCAGCCGATTCTCATAGTGCAGTTCATGTCGAATCCTATGAAACGACTGACCGAATTCATCCAGTTGATGATATCCCGGCCAACCATTAGTCACATAACCAATCAGTCTACGAAAATTCTGATCCTCCTCCAATACCCTAACATAAAATGCATAGTTGTCGTTCGATAAACAGGCCCATCGGGTCAGAACATGTACCATACCGGTTAGCTCCTTGTACTCAGCATCTGGTTCGTCAAGTGCAGCTCGTGACAAACAATCAGCGACCAGCATTTCCTTGCCTGGCGTATATGTTATCGACATACCTGGATACTTCAGTAATTGCATAAACATCCTCTGCAATCGTGCAGTTACGTCGTCAATTTCCCTCTTAAATAAACTTTCCAGTGGTTTATGATCCGACTGCACGGCAAACTCACGCCCATAAAGAAAATGATGAAACCGATCGCAGGCAAAAACAATAGCCAGCAACTCCTTTTCAATCTGAGCCCAACGCTGCTCACTGGCCGTTAAGCTGCGTGAGGCATAAGCCACCGGTTGCCCGTCCTGCAAAAGAACACTACCCAGTCCGTCCTTTGAACTATCCGTTTGGATAACCAACCCCTTAGTCGGATCAAAGGTTGCAAGTATCGGGGTAACACTAATCGACGAAATTAAGTCCTGAAGTTCCTTCTCGTGATCATCTGTCCACAGCCATTCCGCATTGTTCTTCGTTAGTCCGCGTAGGTGAGCCGATCTCCGTGAGAGATTTGGTATAAACCGAGAAAGATACTTAAATAAACCAAGCAAACGCATCACCTCCGACTTGTTAACGGGTCTCCGCATGCCAGTAATCGCCTTTATATACTTACTATCAGGCTTAATCTGTCCCTCCGATATAATGTGCCCCATAAATTTTACTTGGCCCTTCCGGTACTGCATCTTCGCAACATTAAATTTAACATTGTGCTCCCGAGCCCGTTGTAACACCCGTAAAAGAGTTTCATCATGCGATGCATCATCACCAGCGCCCACATAAATGTCGTCAAAATAAACCTCCACCCCCGGAATATCACCAAAAATCTGCACCATCTTCTTTTGAAACATTTCCGGAGCATTGTTCAACCCGAATGGGACTCGATTCCATCGATAACGACCAAACGGCGTCATAAAGGTTGTCAAATCAGCGCTCCCCTCGTCCAACTCCATCTGCCAAAACCCATTACTACAATCGAGTACAGTAAATACCCGCTGACCAGACATTCGACTCATTATATCCTCCGCTGTGGGAATTAAATAGTGTTCCCGTTTGATACAATTGTTCAATGGTTTCGGGTCCAAGCAGATACGCAGAGATCCATTTGGCTTTTCCACAATCTGTAGGTTATTAACCCAATCAGTCGGATAGTCCACGGGAGACAATATCCCCTGATCCACCATTCCATCGATTTCCGTCCTCAGTTTCTCCGTCAGACTGCTGGGAATACGCTTCCTATACCGGAGTACCGGTGTTGAATCATCCTTCAACGTAATATGGCACTTCCCTGGTAATTTACCTAACCCTGTAAAAACGTCAATGTTCTGTTCCACAAACTGTTCGCTATCAATAGGCAGAGATCGAGTAACCGCAATTTTCCTAACTAATCCGAATGAGATGCATTCCGATAGGCCCAATAACGGCTCAAATCTGTCATCGACTACATGAAACAATGCTTCATTTTCCGTATCATTCTCAAAATCAAAACAAGGCAATTTTATCGTACCATAAAGTTTCAGTTTATTTGAACTATAATCAGTTAAAATATCACCCGTTGTCTCAATGTTTCGTTCCCCTGAAATGTCCCGAATGAAACTCATCGGTACACAACTGACATCCGCGCCCGTATCTAATTTAAAGGTGATTTTCCTCCCATGAATGAGGTATGATTTGAACCAACTATTCGTCCCATTTGGTCCCTGGTTGTTAGTATTATTTATGCTACAAAAATTAGAATTATTTTTAATGGAACACATTTTATACATATTATCAACTAATGTTAAATCAATTGCCAAATTATTACCTAAATCAGTCCAATTAACTGGCTGAACAGACTTATTCTGCTTATGATCCTGTTTATGCTCCTTCTGTGTGTTTCCACGTTCAACTGGCTTCTTCTCCCCAGAACGACAGAATTTGGCAAAATGCCCTCGTTTTCCACAAGAATTACATTGTGCGTTTAGTGCCGGACAGTAGCGACGATGACTTCCGTTATAAGCTTGACCACAGTTAAAACACGATAACTTCTGTTTTAATGTCTCAACAGACGAAGTTTTTTCACCATTAGCTTCTACACTATTTATCTTGGCTTCAGCTTTAAGAGAACTAACTTTGTCCAACATACGTTTATGGGCTTCTGCTGCTTCAAAAACTTTACAAGTGTCAATTATATTTGACAACGGGTTATCACGACCATCCAATAGTTTTAATTGGAGTTTTTTGTCCTGTACACCAACAATTATGCGATCTCGTAGCATTCTATCTGCATAAGACGATTTGCATGATGTACATTCAAATTCACAGTACTGTAATTGTGTACGCAACTCGGTTTCGAATTCGCCAAATAGTTGTCTTTCCTTTTGTACAATTGTGTGAAATTTAAATGATTCCATAGCCAAATTCTTTTTTGGCAAACAGTATTCATCAAATGCTTTTAAAACATTTTTTAGTTCATTTGAACCAACACGTACAGGTGCAGCGGCACCAACACCAACGGCAGCAGCACTAGCCCCAACGGCAGCAGCACTAGCCCCAACGGCAAGATTGACAAGTGGTGGTACACCCAAAGCGGCTGGTTGCAATAATTGAATGTTTTGCCCAAACATAGTATCCATGTCCCCATTATTGGGAAACAACGAGTTGTATATTTCCAATCCTCGATCACCAATTAACCAAAGGAATGTAGCAATTTTTGTCTCTTCACTATCATTCATTCGATTGTTCGCCCGAAGATATATTAAAAATTGCTGCTTCCACTTGGGCCACTCTCGTGCGAGATTTGCGCAATCTAGTGGCTTTGGTAGCCGCATATCAATTTGCGACGCCATTTTCCTTTTGCATTAGTTTTAATTTTATGCAAAAACTTTTTAGTTTTTATTGTATGTAAAAACTTTTCAGATTCCTTCTACTTTTATCGTTGTTTTAGTTTTTCTTGAGTTCTTTTCGCTTTTTTCTGACACCATGTATTAATATTACAAGTTTTATTAATAAGACTTTTTATTAAAATGTTTTATTCAGTTTATTAAGCGTCTTCACAAGTCAACCATTGATATAAAACTTAAAAACTAACAAGTACAATGTTGCCACCTACTATAAAAGTTATAAACTATTACAGAGATGCCAGATATTATTACAGTTATCGCAACTGCGCAAATTTCTATTAGTTGCGTTAAGCGATGTTGTAGTATGTATATGGGGGTTTTCGACGAAAACTTTTCGAAAACTTTTCGTGTCAACTGACACAACTTTTGAAACCGATGTCTTCCGATCGGGATGAAATTTGCACCAAGGTTAGTCCTATTGGATAGTAGTTCAGACACAATTTTTCAACGAGATCGGTCAAGAACTCTCTGAGTTAGAGGGCCGAAATTTGACATTTTGGCCAAAGAGGTGTTGATTCTCATCCATGTAACTTCTTACTTGTTTTTAGCAAAATGTGTCCCAAAGAGTTTAGATAGCTATTTCTTCAGTCTTTCGAAAAAAAATAAAAAAAATTTTTTTGATTTTTTTTCTTAAAAATCCAAAACTTTTTTGACTTTTTCCTCAAATTGGGCCCTTTTTTTTTTTTTTTTGATTCAAAAGAAAGCTTAGACGATTTCCTTTAAGAGCTGTGGGGTCGCTTAGTGGGATGCGAGTGGGATATCTATGAAAATTTTTTTTTTAACTTTGGAACACAAAAAACGGTTCTTCAATTTGCACTATTAGGCGTGGGATAGCTAATCAGTTTTCGACACCCTCTAATTTTTTTAGGTTCGAAAAAGAAAGCACGAGCCAAAAAATGGGGGCGGTGGGGAAGGGCCATATGGCCCCTCATTGGGGTCAAAGTTGGGCGTAAAGAGGTAAAAATCCTCAAAAAGCCCCAAAACTCCCCTAGAAACGCCCCTGGAGGGGTGCAATGCGAGACCGACCTCCAATAATTTTCTGCTCCCAACATTTTTCTTGAACATAACTTACCCCTATTTCCACTTCCTAAGGGGGCTCCCATACACACAGAAAACGGATTCGTTGTGTCAACCAAATTTAGAACCAACCAAATTATTGTAGTCCAGCCAACTATCACTTTTATCAGTTGTAATTACTAATATTTTCGATTTAGTTAATTGGTATATATATCGAATTTCAGTAAGAGCAACTGAATATATCTGTTGAAGCAACGAAAAATTAAAAGATCAAAATGGTTGTTGTGACCGATAAAATAGCACCACGACTAAAATATTTTATTATTGGTGTCCTTCAACCGTAAAATAAAAAGACAAAAAAAGGTTTTTTTGTAATATATTTATTAAATAAGTTAATTTTACAAGACGATATACAATAGTTGATATTTAAAACAATTTTTAAGCATATTTTTTTTTATAAAAATTCTCAGAATCTGCGAAAAGCGTCTCAGCATCTGAGACTTTTATATAGAAAATATTTTTTAGAATCTAAGACGTTTTCTATAGAAAATATGTAGCAGAATCTTAGACTTTTTGTATAGAATCTGAGAATTTTTCTAAAGCAAAAATATCTTACAATCTAAAACTTTCTATAGAAAAAATGTTTTAGAATCAGAGACTCAGAATCTGAGAATTGTTTTATATCAAAATCTTCTTAGAATCGGAAACATCGCAGAATCTGAGACTTTTTCTATAAAACAGATTCAGAATCTGAGACTTTTTTATAGAAATCCCGTTTCAGAATCGGAGACTTTTTCTATAGAGAAAACCGTTTCATAATCTGAGACTTTTTCTAAAGAAAAAAAGTCTCAGAATGTGAGACGTCTTATGTAGAAAAAATCTCTGAGAATCTGGGGTTTTTTCTATAGAAAAAACGTCTCAAAATCTGAGATTTTTTCTATAGAAAAAACGTTCAAAATCTGAGTCTCAGATTCTGAGATATTTTTTTTATAGAAAAAGTCTTAGATTCTGAGACATTTTTTCTATAGATCTGATCTTTCTATAGAAAAAGTCTCAGATTCTGAGAAATTTTTTCTATAGAAAAAGTCTCAGATTCTGAGACTTTTTTTTATAGAAAAAATGTCTCAGAATCTATAGAAAAAGTATCAGATTCTGAGACATTTTTTCTATAGAAAAAGTCTTAGATTCTGAGACATTTTGCTATAGAAAATGTCTCAGATTCGGAGACATTTTTTCTATAGAAAAAGTCTCAGATTCTGAGACATTTTTTCTATAGAAAAAGTCTCAAATTCTGAGACATTTTTTCTAGAGAAAAAGTCTCAGATTCTAAGACATTTTTTCTATAGAAAAAGTCTCAGATTCTGAGACATTTTTTCTATAGAAAAAGTCTCAGATTCTGAGACATTTTTTCTATAGAAAAAGTCTCAGATTCTGAGACATTTTTTTTATAGAAAAAGTCTCAGATTCTGAGACATTTTTTCTATAGAAAAAGTCTCAGATTCTGAGACATTTTTTCTATAGAAAAAGTCTCAGATTCTGAGACATTTTTTCTATAGAAAAAGTCTCAGATTCTGAGACATTTTTTCTATAGAAAAAGTCTCAGATTCTGAGACATTTTTTCTATAGAAAAAGTCTTAGATTCTGAGACATTTTGCTATAGAAAATGTCTCAGATTCGGAGACATTTTTTCTATAGAAAAAGTCTCAGATTCTGGAACATTTTTTCTATAGAAAAAGTCTCAGATTCTGAGACATTTTTTCCATAGAAAAAGTCTCAGATTCTGACCAATTTTTTTTTTTTTGAAAAAGTCTCAGATTTTGAACCATTTTTTCTATAGAAAAACTCTCAGATTCTGAGACATTTTTTCTAAAGAAAGAGTCCCAGATTCTGACACATTTTTTCTTTAGAAAAAGTCTCAGATTCTCAGACATTTTTTCTATAGAAGAAGTCTCAAATTCTGAGACATTTTTTCTATAGAAAAAGTCTCAGACTCTGAGCCAATTTTTCTATAGAAAAATTCTCAGATTCTGAGACAGTTTTTCTATAGAAAAGTCTCAGATTCTGAGACATTTTTTCTATAGAAAAAGTCTCAGATTCAGAGACATTTTTTCTATAGAAAAAGTCTCAGATTCTGAGACATTTTTTCTATAGAAAAAGTCTCAGATTCTGAGACATTTTTCTATAGAAAAAGTCTCAGATTCTGAGACATTTTTCTATAGAAAAAGTCTCAGATTCTGAGACATTTTTCTATAGAAAAAGTCTCAGATTCTGAGACATTTTTCTATAGAAAAAGTCTCAGATTCTGAGACATTTTTCTATAGAAAAAGTCTCAGATTCTGATACAATTTTTCTATAGAAAAAGTGTCAGATTCTGAGGCATTTTTTCTATGGAAAAAGTCTCAGATTTTAAGATATTTTTTCTATAGAAAAAGTCTAGATTCTGGGACATTTTATTGTATAGAAAAAGTCTCAGATTCTGATACATTTTTTTTATAGAAAAAGTCATAGATTCTGAGACATTTTTTCTATAGAAAAAATCTCAAATTCTGAGACATTTTTTCTATAGAAAAAATCTCAAATTCTGAGACATTTTTTCTGTAGCAAAAGTCTCAGATTCTGAGACATTTTTTCTGTAGCAAAAGTCTCAGATTCTGAGACATTTTTTCTGTAGAAAAAGTCTCAGTTTCTGA
The DNA here is from genome assembly GCA_963921195.1 of Pegoplata infirma. Lineage (NCBI taxonomy): Eukaryota > Metazoa > Arthropoda > Insecta > Diptera > Anthomyiidae > Pegoplata > Pegoplata infirma. The sequence continues at coordinate 166,048,553 of OY992536.1, read as the reverse complement.
GACATTTTTTCTATAGAAAAAGTCTCAGATTCTGAGACATTTTTTCTATAGAAAAAGTCTCAGATTCTGAGTCATTTTTTCTATAGAAAAAGTCTCAGATTCTGAGACATTTTTTCTATAGAAAAAGTCTCAGATTCTGAAAAAAATTTTCTATGGAAAAAGTTTCAGATTCTGAGACATTTTTCTGTAGCAAAAGTCTCAGATTCTGAAAAATTTTATCTATAGAAAAAGTCTCAAATTCTAAAGAAAAATTCTCAAACTCTGAGAAAAAATGTCTGGAAATCTGAAACATTTTTTCTCTTAAAATATTGCAAATCTGAGATATTTTTTTCTAGAACGTTTTTTGTGCGAAATTTTTCCAGAATACTAGAGCTTTCCAATTTCCATAAAAAGTTTCTTACCACTTTTTTCTCGCATCTTCATCCCTCTACGTAATTTACGTTATTTGAAAAGTTTTCGAAATCTCTATGGTTTCGTTGAGCCACATGCTTTTTTAAGACAATTTCTGAAAACCAAAAGAATATTTCACTTTTCGAACAAAATTATATTTATTAAACAAAAACTTACGGTTTTGAATGATCTCCTTCTTGTTACTGCGGATAATTACTCTTTCCAAAGTTTTTAACTATGGTTTTTTAATATTTTTGTTGATGTTAATCGCAAAAAACAATTTTAGTTACATACGACTTAATAATGATTGTGATATCCAATTTTTGTTTTTTTAATGGTTCCTTGTACTAGTAGTTGCTTGAACTGATTTGGTATATAAATATGTTGATTATTTAACCAATACATGGTCACTTAGGCTTTTTTACGATTATATTGAGAGTTTTTCTTCCCTAGCGGTAGAAAATTAATAAAAAGAAATAAATTGTGTATTTAATAAAAGAAATTTGATGATTCCAACTGAATTCCAACTACTCCTTTCTCTGTGTGTACAAACCATTTTTAAAAAATTTGATCCTACCATTCTAACAAACCTTACGAGCATCCAAGCTGACTTTCAATAGTTGGATTGGTTTCTATAGACTGACAGACGGACATTGCGAGATCGACTTGAAATCCATCGAGGATCATGAATATATATGGGGCATTCCATGTCAAATCGGACACTTTGAATAGTTTTTTTTAGATTTTCCAAGTTCTTGACAGTTTTTAGTACCCTTTGAAAACTCCTTCGTGTAAATTTTCGTTTTTTTTTGATGACCCGTTCAAAAGATATCGAATTTTTAAAAATTGGCAGTTTGTTTCTTTACTCAGACTTATTTTACTCATAACTTCTTTAATAATGGTAATAATTGCAATTTTTTTTTTTTCAAAATTTTTGTTTTTTTACGTACTGAAATAAAATTTTTGTTTCAATAAATTTCTCAAAAACATTTGAATTTTATTATTTCCAAAAATAAAATTCTCAAAAAAAATAGAATTTTATTTTTTTTCAAAAATAAATTTTAAAACATTTTAAAAATATTTACTTGTTTTTAGAATTTTATTTAAAATTCTTTCTTGAATTTTATTTAAAATTCTTTCTTGAATTTTTTGAAAAATTCAAAATTGAATTTAATCAATAATGAATTTTAATTTTTATAGTTTTTCCTTGTCTGCTATTTATCAACTGATTTTAAATTTAATAATTTTATCAATTGATGATACACAGAAAAAGATATTGAGAAAAACAATTTGAGTAATCACTTGTTTAAATTTTTAAATAAGCTTTGAGTATTTTTTTAATTAGGTTAGGTTAGGTTAGGGTGGCGGTGTCCGATTGACACCTCGCATAGACCTCTTGGTCCATAGCGGTACCACAAAACTTTTTTCCGCTAGCGGTGCAAATTAAACACGTTCAAAGTCATTGCGAATCTTTTCAATATCCTAAGATCCATTTGCGTTATATCCTCCAAAGTACCGAAACTTATCTGACCGGTAATGGATCGGCGACTCCTTGCCACAGCTGGGCAGTGACAAAGTATGTGTTCCATCGTTTCATCTACTCCTGGTGAAGCGCATCTTTTACAACTAGCGTCTAAAGTAAGTCCAATATTCTTGGCATGGATGCCGATAAGACAATGACCAGTTATTATCCCAGTCAGAGCTCGGCATTCCCTTCTCGTAAGTGATAGTAGATATTGAGTTTTCCCTTGATCATAAGTTGGCCACAAAGTTCTGCTGATTTTGCATGTTGTCAGTTCTCTCCACCTCCTGTTCGCCTTTGCAACATTGATGGAATTCCGTTTAAGTTTATAGTGTTGAAGTGGTGGTAAAACTGGCACCATGGTACCTAAACCATCAGCTCCAAGTTTTGCGAGTTCATCTGCCTTTTCATTTCCCTGTATTCCGTTGTGTCCTGGTACCCATAATAAATTAACCTGGTTGTGTAGACACAGCATCTGCAAGTTCTCGTAACATTGTAAAACTATTTTAGATTTAATATAATATCTTTGAAGAGCCTTCAAGGCGGCCTGACTATCTACGTAAAAATTTATGGTTGTTCCCTTGGTTTCCCTGATATGTTCCACAGCTTTAGTTATGGCAACTATTTCAGCCTGAAATATGCTCGAGTCCAAAGGTAGGTTAAAAGAAAAGTTCTGGTTTTGTTCCACGTTCGTAAAACCCGCGCCTACTCCATGTGTTTGTTTGGATCCGTCGGTAAAGATATTTACGGTGTCTGCAGGGGTGTCCTGCCAGTTAGACCAATATTCTCGAGTTGGAAATCTTATTTCATATTTCCGGTCGAAAAATAGTTTGGGCACTAAGTAATCCGAATCAATATTATTTATATTGTCCATGTTACTGTGTCCAAAATTGCGAAACTTAAACCAATTTGACTCTTTAAGTCTAAGGCAAGCCTTGTAAGCTTCACCTTTCGCAAAAACGTCAATTGGTATAAGGTGCAATAAGGCGTCAATAGAGTTGGCCGATGTTGTTCTCAAAGCTCCTGTAATACTACATCCCATAAGCCGTTGAAGTCTTTGAAACTGCTTTAGTATCACATCCCTTTCAAGTGCCTTATACCAGACTAACACTCCGTATAGTAAGATCGGTCTTACTACTGAAGTATAAATCCAGTACGTAACTCTAGGCTCTAAACCCCAGGTACTACCGAACATTTTCTTACACGCGTAGTAAGCATTGTTAGCCTTTTTTATTCTCTCAACTGTGTTCATTTTCCAAGAGAGCTTACTGTCCAAAATCACTCCTAAAAATTTCGCATGAGGGGATTGTGGAATCTCAACTCCACCGACACGAATCTTCCTAAAATTTGGGATCTTATACTTTCTCGTAAAAAGAACTATTTCGGTCTTTTTCGGGTTAACGTTGAGTCCGTTATCTGATGCCCACTTCCATACCATCTTCAGTGACCCTTCAAGTAAATCGGGTATCGTGTCCGGATATTTCCCACAGGACAATATTACGACGTCGTCCGCATAAGCGATGGTTGAAGTTCCCAGTTTTTTCAGTATAGGGTCTACCACTAACAGCCAGAGTAAAGGTGATAAAACTCCGCCTTGCGGTGTACCCCTAGTCGCGTAACATTTAATTAACGCAATTAAAAATTTACTCAAAAATTAAAAAAAAAAAATTTAGTAAATAATTTAATAAAAAATTAAATATTTTTTTTTTTATTCTCTTCGTGTTTTGAATTCTCATTTAGTTTATAGTTTTTTGTAATGTATATGAAAGTTTGAAATCGTCTTTATAAAATTTTGCTGTGTCTTTAAGACATAAATATTTTTGGTAAGGTTTCAAAAAACATTTTTTTTTTGAAAAAAAATGTGAAACTTTTTTAAACTTTATAAAAAAGTAAATTGATAAATTTTGAGTAAATTTTTACTTGACACAATTAAAAAGTTACTTAAAAAATCGAAAAATTTTTAATTAAATTTTTAATTGTGTCCATTAAAAATTTTTTTAGTAAGCATTTAATAATTTTTTATTAAAAATTTACTCAATACTATTAAATCGTTTACTGGTGCAAAATTGAGTAATTTTTTACTCAATAGTATTAAAAATTTACTCAATTTTTTTTTTTATTTTTCTGTGTGTACTTTCTCTAATGAAAAAAAATACCTTAGAATCTGAGACATTTTCTGTAGTTAAAGTGTCTAAGAATCTGGGGCATTTTTTAAATAGAAAAAATCTGAGATTCTTAGAAATTTTATCTATAGAAATTTGGTTATATAAAAATTTTTTGATAGCAAAAAGTTATAGATTCACTTTAAACCACAATTATAGATTGATTTTATTTGTTTCGATTTTTCGTTAGCGCATAAAAAAATTAAATAAAAAAAAACGTAAGTACAATATTTGCACAACTTCAGTTTTACTTGAACGATCTACGGTGTTCTAATTAAAACAAAAGGCCGCATATTGAGGTTTTGGTGTACATCATAAATATATTTCAATGTTAACTGTTAATTTTCTTTCTCAACAACAGTTATGTTTAAAGTATTTAACGAAATATTATACAGTTTAGTAAAACCACCCCCGCCCCTACCACCAAAAAAAATGTACATACTTAAATTTACAAAATCAATTGTCTTATTTTAATTAACTTTAATTTTGTATTAAATTAAATACAAACAAATCGTAACTTCTAATAATATTTACAAATTTCATTACATTTGTATTAACAAATTCATTTACACTTAAAAATGCACAAATCATTAAAAAAGATTTTCAATGCTGAGTTATTTATTCTTCATTCCATTTTATATAAAATAATCTAAATATTTGTCTAACAGCAGCATCCAAAAATATCGTCCAAAAGCAGAGTCCAAAAATAGCGTCCAAAAGCAGAATCCAAAAGCAGAATCCAAAAGCAGCGCGCAGCGTCCAAAGCAGAATAAACACACAAGCTAAATATATTTAGACTTAAAAAAAAATAGACTTTGTTTTGCTTTTTTTGGATATACATAAAATAAAAAAAGCCTTTTGTTGTCCAAACGAACACTTAAGCTGCTAAAATAGTTTGCTATTTTCATTTAGCATAATGTTATAAAAAAATGGCTTGGTATATTTTTGGAATAGCCATCAGACGACAAAAAAATGATATGTCCAAGCTTTTAAACCCTGGTTAAAACCAGAGTTTTATGTAAAAACACAAAAATTTTATCTGCATTTTTTTTTTGAGAAAATGTTAAAAAAAGTACCAAAAAAAATCTTTTCCAAAATTTTATAAAAATTTTACAAAATAACATGTATTTTACTAAACTCTGTAAATTTACAGAGTTTTTTTGAGTAAAATTTTGGTTGCATCAAACGCATTTTACAAAACTCTGTAAATTTACAGAGTTTTTGTCACAATCATTTTACAGAGTTTTATAGTAAAATTACCAAGAAATGTTGCTAGCTGGAAAAGTATGGTGTACTCTGTTAAATTAGCAGAGTTTTTCTGTAATTTAACAGAATTATTATTTTGAGTGTTCATTTATCTGTGATATCGCCATTTGATTTTTTAGCCAATACTACAAAAATATCCTCACAAAACTAAACGATGTTAAAGAAAAAGCTTTCAAATATTTAAAAAAACATAAGCTTTTTTTAATTTAAAATAAAATTAAAAATGTTAAATTAACAACAATAACACAAAATAGTGTACTGCTGTTAACACAATTATTGTGTGCTAATTGTTGTTTTTGTTAATTTATTTTTTTTATTATTTTCTGGCTGGCAGCTTTCTTTCTATGTAGAAATTAAATGTTTCGCAAGTTTTTTTTTTTTTTAAATATTTTATTCGTAAGTTTATGTTGCCATCCGAGAAGCTAATATACAATGCGAAAAGAAATTAGTCAAGAGAGAGAGTTCAATATCGATCGCAATTGTAAAAGTTTTAGTCGGTTTCGATCGTTTCAACGGTTCAGTGACACAGAACGTAAACGTGAGCGATCGATAAAAATTTGTGCAAAAAAAATAGAAATAAAACAAACCAAATAAAGAAGTGTCAAAAATTTTTTGGAAAAAAAGAAATTTGGATAAATAAAAAGAAAAGAAAAATTGAAAATTTTTTGACATTTTTTTTTGCAAAATTCTCTTAAAATATGTAAGTGATGAAGAAAATTGTATAAAAAATTTTCAAAAACAAAGAAATTGTGCAACGTTTGGTAGTGATTATAATAAAAAAAAAATCATCAAATTATCTACATGTGTATTAGGGGTATAACCAAATTTCGGCACTATCTCTACGTAATGGCTACCCAAGCAGAAATTGACGACGGTTCTAAAAAAAAACGTTCTGAAAGCACTGTAATAACCAAAAAAAAAAAACATTCTCAAAACGCTATTTTCAAACGCTTTGCGAGCGTTTTTGAAAACTGTTTTGGAAAAATTTTCTAAGTTTTTTTGAGTACAAAAACTTTTTTTCGGATTTCACTTTGTATCAAACAAATTATTATAACTAAACCGAACTAAAACAGAAGTTCTTTACTTTGGGTTTTTAAAGCGCTTTGATGACTTTAAAAAAACGTTCTCAAAGCACTTTTTTACATCGCTTTTAAAACGCTTAAAACCTATCGTAGATCGATGTTATCATTCAGATCATCTGAAGGCGCTTTGAATTTGGTATACAGAACGCTCGTACAACCGTCCACAACGCTTTCACAACGCTTGTTCGATTGTATATTTCTGACTGGGTAGTGATGTGCTGATACCGAAACCGCTTTAGTTGTGACATTTCGAAACAAAAACTTTACACAGAAACCTCTTTTTCTAAAAGCATATCTAGAAAAAAATTTAAATATTTTTTTTTTTCATACACTCAAAATAATAACTCTGTTAAATTACAGAAAACTCTGCTAATTTAACAGAGTTATCAATACTTTTCCAGCTAGCAACATTTCTTGGTAATTTTAATACAAAACTCTGTAAAATGATTTGGACAAAAAAACTTTTAATTTACAGAGTTTCTAGTAAAATATTGGTTAAATAAAACACCATTTAGCAAAGAAAAACTTTGTAAACTTTACTAATTATATTTGAAAAATGCATTTGATGCAACCAAAATTTTACAGAAAAGAACTCTTTAAATTTACAGAGTTTAGTAAAATACATGTTGTTTTGTAAATTTTTTATAAGATTTTTGAAAAGATTTTTTTTGGTACTTTTTAAGCATTTTTTCAAAAAAAAAAATACAGATAAAATTTAGGTGTTTTTACAGAAAATCTGTTTTTAATCAAAATAATAACTCTGCTAAATTACAGAAAAACTCTGCTAATTTAACAGAATACAACATACTTTTCCAGCTAGCAACATTTCTTGGTAATTTTAATACAAAACTCTGTAAAATGATTTTGACAAAAAAAACTGTTAATTTACAGAGTTTCTAGTAAAATATTGGTTAAATAAAACACCATTTAGCAAAGAAAAACTTTGTAAATTTACATATATTTGTAAAATACATTTGATGCAACCAAAATTTTACAGAAAAGAACTCTGAAAATTTACAGAGTTTAGTAAAATACATGTTATTTAGTAAAATTTGTATAAGATTTTTGAAAAGATTTTTTTGGTACTTTTTTAGCATTTTCTAAAAAAAAATACAGATAATATTTTGGTGTTTTTACAGAAAACTCTGTTTTTACAGAAAACTCTGTTTTTAACTATGAATTAAGATTACATAGAAATAAGTAAAATACAGATAAAACTTAGTTTTTTGGTACACTCAAAATAATTCTACAGTAAAAAAATTAGTAAGTGCGTTGGTAACCCATATCTACTAATAAAATACCAATTACCAGTTTTACAGTAGTTTTTTTAGTATCTTCAAAGTGCTAAAATTAGTATTTCTTACTGTTTATGAGTAATTTTTGTTGGTAGTTTGTTTTACTATTTTTTCACTATTTTTAGTTCATAAAAGTACTAATATACAGTAATTTAATAAGTTTTTAATTTATTTTTGTTAGTAATTATTCCGTAAGGGGGCGCTTGTTTACAAGCAGAGCTACCAACTATTTTTTTTTGCAAAATCGTTAAATTTGAATTCAGTGTTGCCATTATGTTACATTTCGGGTATTTGCTGGTGCTTTTTTGGTCTTGCCGTTTTTTTAAATACGCGTTTTTAAAAATAGGGTATTTATGGTATTATTCCATTTTTCGCGACATTTTTTTTTTTAAATTTGTGATTTTTATATTATCAATAGATTTTGCTGAAATTTGAAACTTAAGCCCAAGACCTAAAGAAATTGGGAAAAATCAGATCGTGTTTTATTTTTTTGGATGATGCAATCAAAATATGTATTTTTGACAGATTTAAATAAAGAAAATTGGGGGTTATTTTAGAAAATTATGTAACAGGCAAAACGCGCAAAACAGTGACTCAAAAAGAGCTAAAAACCTATAAACATGAATTAAGTTAAAAGCGATGAATTAAATATGAATTAAGTTAAAAGCGCTAAAAAACAATTTTAATTTAAGGTTAAAAAAAAAATATGTATAAAATCATCAGGCCTATTCACAGAATGAGTCTAACATTTGTGAAATATTTTTTTTTTTTTTTTAATTTTAAACAAAGTTATCCATTTCTTTGGTTGCACTACAACAACCACATGAAAAATATGAATTTAAGACTGTTATTAGGACGTTTCTGTTGTGAAATGTAAATTTTTTCACAAATGATTAGTTCTAGAAAGAAAGCGCTAAATGCGCTGAATGAAAAAGGGAAACGCGAAAGTTTTAAAAAATGCGCTAGACTAAAAATATTAGCTTTTTGGGTGGTCGGAGAGCGCTAAATCCAGCACGAGACGCGCTGAATTGTCATCGCTGTTTTTGGTTGTGATTTGGTTCAAAATCTAATTAAGTTTTGTACCGGTCGTACAAAAATTAAAATTTTTCGCAATTTCATTTTTTTGTTTCATTTAACCAATTTAGTTTTTGGATTATGTTTTTGCTTCATCAAGCCAATTTAGTTTTTGGATTATAACATTTAAATATTGGGATTTCCCACGAAAGATATGAGTAAATTATTTTACTAAACTACCTGTCTAATATCACTTCATACGCTGAGGTACCTATAACGCAGAATTGGATTGGAAATACTAACAATATTTTTTAATTAAAATGTATTACCAGTTTCTTAAATCTGTTTTCATATGTGTGACAGACAGACGGATGTATAAAAAAATTGTATAAAAACTTTTTGGTACATATTTTCTACATTTTTTTACAACTAAGTATTTTTTTAAATATTTAATGACAGTTGTTTTTCAAACAATTTTGTTTACGGTCAAAATAAAGTAAAATGCATAAAAATTAAACAGATAAAATATCCAAACATTTCATTAAAACAGATCTGTGGCGTGATGATTGAATGTAACTAAAAAATTTGTATTATATTTATTGTTTTTTAAGTAATATGAATGTAATATTATTTTTACTTCTGATTGTAACAGCTTATTTATTTAATTTATGATAAAAACAAATATTTTTATTATTGTTTTTTTGCGCTTTTATCCTTTTATCCTTAAAAAACACATTTTCTATTTTTTTAAAAAATGTTCTCTTTTTTTGTCGCTGATTTTTTTCTTTGTAAATTTTTACCCTTTTCCTATGATTTTGCGTTTTTTTTATATTGGTAATGGCAACACTGCTTGTAATATCGACCAAATACTTCTTCACAATTCAGCAGCAAGCAGCAGACAGAAAAAATTAAGAGTACTCTATTTAAATATAATTTCACTAAAATCACGATTTTTTTTATTTCTTAACATTAAAAAAGCATACCCCAAGCTGTAAATACAAAAAGTACTTATTGCATAAATTTATAATTTACAATTAAACACAGTTCTTTATATTTCTTGCCGTCTGCTGCTTGCTGCTGCAGTGTGTGCGAACACCACGTTTGCTGCATTTAACTGCAGTGCTACCAACTGATTTTTCTGTTTGTTTAGTGCAAAAAAGAATTAAAACCGAAACAACGCGATACCCGGTCACGGAGTGTTTGTAAAAAAATATATTCAGAATTTATTTAATTAAATTGTGTGGTGGTAAACTAATTAAATAAATATGTTCTGTATTTAAATATGTGCATTTAATAAAATGCCATTAATAATAAAACTACATCAGTGATTTTGTTAAATCGTTTTTCATTTCAATGGCTGTGAAAAAAAACTCAAGCTGAAGAAGAAAAAGAATATTATGTATACACACACGTATACCAAAAATAATGCAGGTAAAAAAAAAAACACCATCTGTAGTAAAATGTTTGTACATACATTTGAACATGTATTGAGAAAATATTATTTCTTTCTTATATTTTTAGCAATCGTTTCCAAAATATATTTCAATGGTATGGCGACAACATTTATATTTTCAAATGCCTGACGTGGTACAATCTACGCTACATTTTTAACCAGCTTAAGAAGACATGTAATTAAGTATATCTTATAACCGAAGTGAAATAAAAAATCATTTATATATAATTTTTTTCTGATTTTTATTTACTAAAATTAATATAGGTAGTAATTTTATTAACTAAAATTGGCAATTTTATTTACTAAAATTAGTATTTTTTTTTACTAAATAGGGCAAAAATTTGAAATATTTATGATTTTTTAGTAATTATATTTACTAAAATTGTAATAAATTGCAGTAATATTTACTGTTTTGTTAGTATTTTTCATGTACTAGATATTAGTAAAAAATTTTAGTATTGATTACCAATTCCTGCACTAGGTCCTTTTGGACTAAAACATTAGTACTCGTAGCTAAATTTTTAGTATTGAATACCCACGTTTTTTTTTGAGTGTAGAGTTGTCAAATATTCGTCTATTTCAAAAACCGGTTCTCGAATACTTCGAAAAACCGCCTTTTGAAAAAATCGATTTTTCGGTTTTGTAACTAAAAACCGGTTTCGAATAATCGGTTTTTCGTTTTTTTTTTTAAATTATTTATTTAATAAAAAAGTAAAACAAAACAATAAAAAAGGAAAACAAAACAAGCATGGCCGTCTGTATAAGACACGATTCAGTCCAAAATAAAAATGTCTCATGGTCATAGGCCAGCTACGTTCGTAAATTGACAAAATCGTACCAGGGGGAAAAAGTTCCCCCCCCCCCCCCCCCCCCCGAAAAACTAAACCAATCTCGAAAAACTAAACCAAACCTTTTTGTATTTTTGTAAAACAAAACGAAATATTTTATGGTAGAAGAAGTCCAAAGTCTATCACTTGGACATAGAGGATTAAAAATTTTTTTTTTTCGGCTAGTCCCCTATTGTGGGCGTGTATATTAAAACTAGTTTAAATAATGATAAAATTGTATTACTATAGCACCAAAAGCATATCAAACAACCACCCCCACCCCCCCAAAAAAAACGCACTTGTAAAATTTTTAGATTTTGCATCTTGTAGGGTATAATAATACTGAAAAACGACGTACACTAATCGTTGAGGTTAGGTTATGGGTGTTACAAGTTGCTTATTTTATTAGGGTTTTTCTATGGGGATTACGATAAATTCCAAATTTTTTGTTAAAGCCATCGAAATTATCATAGAAAAACAAGCAACTAGTTTCTTGAAAAAAGCAAGTATCATACGACCATTACATTTCAGTAATGCCTTGTAAAGCAGATCTGATTTGGAAGATATTTTAGATAATTTATCTGTGTAGTATCTAGTAAAATCCTTTTCAATTCAGGATTTTGAATTTCTTTTAAGGTATAATTAAACCGATCTTCAAAGTTTTGTGATGGCTACTAAAAAACTACACTGAATGCAAAATAACAAAAAAAAATTAAATATAAAAAAGTCGATTATTCGAGACCAAAAAATCGGTTTCTCGAATACTTCGAAAACCGGCCTTTTTAAAAAACCGGTTTTAAAAAACCGGAAAAATAGATAAAAATCGATTTTTCGAATACTTCGGAAATCGGTTTTGACAACTCTAGTTTTTTGGTTATAAAAAATATAGAGTATTTCGCTTAAATCTGTATTTTAGCAGAAATCTCTGTTAATTATCTGTAAAATTAAGATTACAAAGTTAAAAGTAATATTACAGAAGAAACTTTGTTTTTTTGTCACAACAAAATACAAAGTTTTTTCTTTAAATCTGTGTTTTGACAGAAAACTCTGTCAAATATCTGTTGAATTGATTTTACAGTCATTTTACAGAGTATTTAACAGAGTTATTATTTTGAGTGTATGAAATTACACCCTAGTTTCTGTAACACGAACGTCATTTTGTTATTGTAACAAAAACAAAATACATGCAAATTCGTCGCAGACGAATGACGTTTGTTTTATAGAAACTGGGGGTAAGATTACATAGAAATAAGTAAAATACAGATAAAACTTATTTTTTTGGTTATAAAAAACACAGAGTATTTCGCTCAAATCTGAATTTTAGCAGAAAACTATGTTAATTTTCTGTTATAATATTACAAAGCTAAAAGTAATATAACAAATGAATCTTTGCTTTTTTGTCACAACAAAATACAAAGTTTTTTTCTTAAAATCTGTATTTTGACAGAAAACTCAAATATCTGTTGAATTGATATTACAATCATTTTACAGAGTATTTTACAGAGTTATTACTTTAAGTGTACATATTATTAAAATTTATAGTGTATTCAGTTTTTTCGCTCTTTAACGCTAAAAAATAAACTTTAAGCAGCAAGAAAAAAATATTTAAAATCAGTAAAAATTTCGGTAAACCAAAAAATCGTCAAAAAAAGTCCATCTTGCCCCACTGTGCGTCTGTTTTTCTTATTTATTTTTTTTGATATTTGGTAAAGCCCCTATGACACTACATTTTTTTGTATTGATGAAATTTATGTAAACAGGTCAAATATATCACTATAGGAAATCTGAACAAGTGTGAAGAGTAAAAGAATACTAATAAAAAAGAGTAAACGTCAAATTTTATTCTTGTGTTATCGATAAATTTGGTTATCAAATGACTGAATGTCAAAAAAAATGTAAAAATTTTACATATTTTTTTTTACATTTATGTATTAATGATATTAAGTGTTGCCAACTTTTCTGTTTTTCATTAAATGAAGCGATTTTTTGTTTGTTTTTGGCGGTTTTTTGAATTTATTCAGCGGGTTTTTATTAAAAAGAAAGTAATCACCACTATTTGTTTGTTTATTTTATGTTTCTTTTTCATTTCTTGTTCTGCTGTTTCATTCTTTCAATTAATAAAAAATAAAATACAAAAAAATCTAGTGTCATAGGAGCTTAAGAAAATGACATTTTTAACAAGAAAAAATATTGAAACCAAAGAAAATTTTTTGTTTTTGTATTAATATTGATGCTTAAAGTTATTTTTTTAAGAAATGCGTAAACAAAGTGGTTTACTTTTTTTCAGCCAGCGAAAAGAAGAGACCACCATTCTTCATAGTTGTACAAGCTATGTATTTTTGATATTTTCAAAAAATGTTCAAAAGTTATATCCCTACTGTGTATATTAGTTTATTATGCAAACAATTAAGTTTTATTTTCAATTTTGTGGTTTTTCTTTATTTTTTTTTTTTCAAAATTGTTTTTCTGTCACGTGTCTGCGCTGTTTTTGATTTTTCTTCCTACTTGTCTGCTTTTTTTCTATTTTTTTTTTACAGTGATTTTTTTAATTATTCTTTAATTTACCTCATCTATTCATCTCTCTTTCTACAAGTCATTATCACAGAGAACATACACTCGGAAAAAGTCTGTCGTTTATAAATTTTTCAAAAAAATTAGCGCACACAAACATAGCGCTTTATAGTTTTGTCGAGATAAAAGTCACGTTTTTCCACAATATTTACATAAAATATATTGAAAATATTTACAAATTTATTTACGATTTATTTTTGTTGACACTTATTTATATTTATATTGTGTTCGAATATTCAAAGTTTGCCATCTGCAATATTTTCGAAAGGGTGTTTTTGATAGAAATTGATAGTTGTCATCTATAAAATTAGTTTTTAACCGAAATACATATTATTTCAAAAACAATGGCCCGTACCACAGAAAAAGTCTATTTTAACAAAAGTTTTATTTTAAATTTAAAATTTCCCATACATTTTTTGAAGTCGATTTTAAAAAACAAAAACAATTTGCATTATGCAGATAGCAAGTATTGAATATTCGCCCTCGATATGTAGTACTTCCAAATAAGATTCCATTTTCTACTTCAATACGTAAGTGCAAGATTTTTCAAGAATTTAGGATTATTTCTCATTCACCAGAAATTTTTCTTGCTACCCTAATGTTTTCATCTTTTTGTTATGGTTGATTGAAACAATTAAAATATTTTTTTTCATTTTGATTTTTATTTGCATTAATTGAATTGAAATCAATTTAGTCTGATATATTTCTACAGACAGCTGCTATTTTTGGTTTGGTAAGTTTCGAGCCAAACCTAGTGTTTCCAATTCGGTTAATCGATTAACCGATTCCTCGATTAATCGCCTGAATTTCGGTTAATGTCGAAACAAATAATTTAAAATGCAAATAATTATTCGACCCGATTAATCGGTTAAAATGGTTCGATTAACCGGTTAATATTATTGTCTCAATATTCTACTATAATTTGTTTCAAACTCTTCCTCTTTTTTACAATCACTTCCGAAAAAAGGCAAAACTACAGAAAAAAATATTCAGAAACCAGCAATTAATTCCCAAATCCCAATTGAAATTTACAGAAGCCGACTGAAATTCAGCAATTTAGAAGAGCAAAATTAAAAATTAAAATTTTTAAATAAAATTTAGAAGATCAAAATTGAAATTAAAAATTTTTAAATAAAATTCAGAAAAGATAATTGAATTTCCAAAGAGGTAATGAATTTCAAAAACTCAATGGAAATCCCAATTGAAATTTAGAAAAGTTAATTAAAAATGTATATATTTAAATTGATATTAAGAAGCCACCAATTGAAATTCTGAAAAGCACTATTAAAATTCAAAAATCACAATTGATATTCAGAAATAACAATTGAAACTTAGAAAAGCCAACTGAAATTCTGAAATCTCAATGGATATTCAGAGTTTAAAAAATCAAAACTTTTTATTTAAAAATTACATTTATAAGTAAATAGAAATTCAGAAATCCAGATTAAAATTCAGAAAAACTCACTTAAAGTTTAGAAATTTTTATTATTTCTAAATTTCAATTGATTGCGTTTTGTTTTACCCTTTTATACATTGTATAAACCCTGAAAATTAAAAGACTGAAAATTAAACTTAAAATACTTTTGTTTTTTGTTACTTTACTTTAATTAAATCGTTTACTTAAATGCAAAATATCAATTTTTAATTGTTTTTTGACGATTAACCGATTAATCGCCAATTTTTCCGATTAATAGACCCGAATAACCGATTAATAAATTTTCGTCAATTTTCGAATAATGCCCGGTTAGGGTCGAATAATTGGAAACACTAGCCAAACCTCAATTGAAAATACGTAATTTCTTACACGAATACAAACCGTCAAGTAATTAGGTTTCAACGCTATTTTTTTTGTAAAAAATTTCGGGTGTGAACGGTTGAGTTTTCAAAATGAAAGAAGGTACGTATATTAGGGTGGTTTGTATTCCAACAAAGTGCTCAGAACAACTATTAATAGTGCGGAAAAGTTGGTAGATAATAAATACAAGCATTTTAAAACCAAAATGAATTTTAGAGTGAGAAATTTTTAAAAACGTTAGTACTAATCTCAAAAATTTCATTGGAGAATATTTTTAACCGGGTGCCGACAAGTGTTAACGATGTAAACCAAAAAAACCAGTGGCGCTCTAAGGTATGGCGGCGCCATGGGTACAAATTTGGTTTGGTACAAATTAAACTCATGCTATTTTCTATTTTAAGACAAAGAAACTAAAAAACAATTAAAAAAGTTAAATTCGACCTTGCCGAATGTATTGATACCTTCCACAATGTAAAAGAATTTTATTTGCAAAAAAAAAAAAAAAATTTTTGATAAAGAAATCCGGGAAAAAATTTTTAAGTAGAAAAAAAAAAAATTCGCCGTAATCTAAGTCTTAGTCATCTGTTTAATGCTTTGCCCGTGATCACCACTTCCACAGACGGACAGACGGACAGTCGGACAGACAGACGGACATCGCTAGAATGGTCTTTAAATCGATCACTGATGAATAATATACATATTAGGGTGGCAGCTATTTTGCAAAACTTCGAATTTCAAGGAGTGCACCCCTAAGTTTTTTTACATTTGGCCTAAAAATGCTATGCTAAAAATTTCAGCCAAATCGGACAACGTTAACACAGGCGCATCGAGGTCAAAGTTCAAACACACGAAAATAGCCATATTTTGATGAAAAACATTGAATAAATAGTGTTGTTTTTTGAATATATTGTTAAAAAGTGGTACACGAGTTGTTTTTAGTGTAAGGAGATATATTAAACATTTTTGGGTTTTCAAAAATTAACCCTTGTAAGCCTTTCGGGGTCAAAATGACCAAATTTTTACAAAATGACCCCTAAAACACGAAAGTCAGACCCAATTTTCTAATTTTATTGAAATAAACCAATGGAAATCGATATTTATATTCTATTCTATTATAAATACTCAGATATGAAATACTGTCTTTCTAGGATGTCATTAACCCGTTTCATGGTAAGGCCAAAAATATGCATTATATTTGGCGTGGTTCTCAAAACTGATATTTTGATTTTTTAAAAATTTTCTTAAACAAAATTAGGAAAAATGCTGAAAAAACCACAGAATCTTATAAAATATATGTTAGCATATAAAAAAAAAATTTTTGGGGGATATCCATCGGATAGTTTGGCGGGGGCATCGATTTAAACTCATCGGATTTCGAGGAAAATGCCTTTTTTGCCCATAATTTACTCAATATGGAAAAATTTGGTAAATATTTTAAAATTTCACAAAGTAAGGGCCATAAATTATTAAAAACAATGTTGGACTTTAACCCTAAACGTTTTAGGAAAATGGACCAATATTAACCCGGATTTTATTCGGGTCAAAGGTCAAATTTTGGAATATTTAGAGTTTTTTATAAAAAGTCACCTAATAATGAAATATTTATTGCGATTTTTTATAAAACTTGGTAAAATTATTGTACGAGTTCAGAAAAAAATTTATTTGATTTTTTTTTTTATTTAACCCATAAATGAACATGAGGTCAAAATGGCCCAGCACGTTAAAATTTCATAAAATAGTTTTTTTATTTTTTTCGATTTCTAATAAACTTGGTATAAATAATGTGCGAAGTCAGAAAAATAATTATTTGATTTTTTAATTAACCCATAAATGAAAAGTCGAAAAAAAATATTTTATACAAAGATTTTTTTACATGCTTTTTTTAGAAAAAGTCACCTAATAATGAAATATTTATTGCGATTTTTTATAAAACTTGGTAAAATTATTGTACGAGTTCAGAAAAAATTTTATTTGATTTTTTTTTTTATATAACCCATAAATGAACATGAGGTCAAAATGGCCCAGCACGTTAAAATTTCAAAAAATAGTTTTTTTATTTTTTTCGATTTCTAATAAACTTGGTATAAATAGTTGCGAGGTCAGAAAAATAATTATTTGATTTTTTAATTAACCCATAAATGAAAAGTCGAAAAAAAATATTTTTTACAAAAATTTTTTTTTTCTGAACTCGTACAATAATTTTACCAAGTTTTATAAAAAATCGCAATAAATATTTCATATTTAGGTGCCTTTTTCTAAAAAAACTCTAAATATTCCAAAATTTGACCTTTGACCCGAATAAAATCCGGGTGAATATTGTTCCATTTTCCTAAAACGTTTAGGGTTAAAGTCCAACATTGTTTTTAATAATTTATGGCCCTTACTTTGTGAAATTTTAAAATATTTACCAAATTTTTCCATATTGAGTAAATTGTGGGCAAAAAAGGCATTTTCCTCAAAATCCGATGAGTTTAAATCGATGCCCCCGCCAAACTATCCGATGGATATCCCCCAAAATTTTTTTTTTTATATGCTAACATATATTTTATAAGATTCTGTGGTTTTTTCAGCATTTTTCCTAATTTTGTTTAAGAAAATTTTTAAAAAATCAAAATATCAGTTTTGAGAACCACGCCAAATATAATGCATATTTTTGGCCTTACCATGAAACGGGTTAATGACATCCTAGAAAGACAGTATTTCATATCTGAGTATTTATGATAGAATAGAATATAAATATCGTTTTCCATTGGTTTATTTCAATAAAATTAGAAAATTGGGGCTGATTTTCGTGTTTTAGGGGTCATTTTGTAAAAATTGGGTCATTTTGACCCCGAAAGGCTTACAAGGGTTAATTTTTGAAAACCCAAAAATGTTTAATATATCTCCTTACACTAAAAACAACTCGTGTACCACTTTTTAACAATATATTCAAAAAACAACACTATTTATTCAATGTTTTTCATCAAAATATGGCTATTTTCGTGTGTTTGAACTTTGACCTCGATGCGCCTGTGTTAACGTTGTCCGATTTGGCTGAAATTTTTAGCATAGCATTTTTAGGCCAAATGTAAAAAAAACTTAGGGGTGCACTCCTTGAAATTCGAAGTTTTGCAAAATAGCTGCCACCCTAATACATATATACATTATGGGGTCCTCGACCGGTATTTCGATGATTTACAAACGGAATGACAAACTTATATATGCCCTCTATCACTAATTGTAAGTGGGGGATATAAAAATATTTTGAGTACTAATTAAAACCATGGTATTTGTGTAGAACTTTTTTTTAATGAGACATTTTCTTTCTCAGAATCTGAGAATTTTTCTATACGAAAAATGAGATCTGAGACTTCTTCAATACGAAAAATGTATCAGAATCTGAGACTCTATCTTCACGAAAAAATGTCTCAGAATCTAAGAATTTTTCTACATGAAAAATGTCTCAGAATCTGAGACATTTTTATACGAAAAATGCCTCAACATCTGAGACGTTTTCTATCCGAAACATGTCTCAGAATCTAAGACTTCTTCTGTACGAAAAATGTCTCAGAATCTAAGGCTTTTGCTATACGAAAAATGTTTCAGAATCTGAGACTTTTTCTATACGAAAAATGTCTCAGAATCTGAGACTTTTTCTAGACGAAAAATGTCTAATCTAAGTGATAAAAACGCCCTAAACATTTTTTTTTTAATTTTTTACATATTGGAGGGGTATAGAAGATTTGGCACAGCCGAATTTAATCACTTTCACTTGTTAAAGTTTATATTGGCATAACTTTAACAAAAATATTTTTCGTAAAAATTAAATAAAACTTTTTTTGTGTCAATTTTTTTTGGTGTTCATGCTTCTAAAATTCGTTTTGGCAATTTTAAAGTATATTTAAATAATTTTAAAACACATTTGGACAACTTTTCATATTTGGAGAATTTAAAATTAATAAATTTAAAATTAATAAATTTAATTAATAAATTTAAAATTACATTTAGACAGTTTTAAAGTGTGTTTGGACTATTTAAAAATATATGTGGAAAATTAATAAATACATTTAAAAAATTTTAATATACTAATGTAAAAGTTTAGTGTTAATTTACTTAATTATTGCTAAATCTAAAAATCAATAATTGCGTGTTATTGCACTTATTGCACAATTCTTAAATTATAGTAGTATACATATGTATATTAATGGTACATATATCCCTTGTTTAACGCACAATTTAGTTATTTGAAATTTCGACATATAAGACTTTAAAATACTGAAAAGGAAAACTTTTTATTTAAATAAACTAATTTAAATGTTCAAACCTATGTCTTCAGATTGGAGTTAAAAAAATGGTCCATATTTAGACCTTATCCGTATAAAAATGTCCCCTTCAAATTATATTTAATTCGTATTATGAAAGGAAAGTATATTTTGGATTTATAAAACATCATTCTAAATTTTAACTTTTATTTTATATTCTAGTCCCCACACAAAACCACTCTTCCGATATACACTCAAATTTCTCAAAACAAATAAAAATAGATATTTGATATCAATTTTGTTTGACATGTTACCCAAATTTAATCTGATTATAATCTGTTTCCTTTGGGGCGGATTACTCAATGAAAAGTTAGCTGCTAACTGCCGATTTAACGGAGCCTAATGTCAAAATTTGTATGAAAAAGTTAAATTTAACGGAGAGTTATTTTATAACGGAGCATTGAGTAATCCAGCCTAAATCGCATAAATCTAGGCTTACCTGCACTTATAAGAATTTTATAACTTTAATCGATATCTAATAATTTAAATTTTCTTTTGTTCTTTTTTTCTTACAGTGTTGATCAATATTGAGAATATATATTACAAGAAATTTTCAATATTGTGTGTTTGTGATAAATTAAAATGAATCAATATGATAACATGACAAGTTCACAGTGTATAACCGATTGTGGTCAGATAATAACAACAACGACAACATGTTACAAACGTAATAATAATAATTATTGTGATAATATAAATGATGATGATCATAAGGTAAGATTCTTAATTTAGTGACATTTTCTCATTTTTTTCCCTTTCAGTTATAATGTCGCCCAATTTCGTCACAGCTTCACAAACTGCTTTTTTAAAAGTTTGTACTGATTTTTGCATGCAATAGTTAATTATTTTTCGAACATTTAGGAAGATATACCGTTATTGTAATTTTACTATAAAACTAAAATGATTTTGACAAAAAAAACTGTTAATTTACGGAGTTTCAAGTAAAATATTTGTTAAATAAATCACCATTTAGCAAAGAAAAACTCTGGCCGTATTCATTTAAACTCGTATACACAAAGTATACCGTATAAACTTACCAAACTTATTTTTTATAAATGGAGTTTGACATAAATTGTATAAATTTATCAGACTTACATATTATACGAGGTGTTTATACGGTTAGATGAATACCACTTCTGTAAATTTTCATATATTTGTAAAATGCTTTGATGCAAGCAAAATTTTACAAAAAAAAACTCTGTAAATTTACAGAGTTTAGTAAAATACATGTTATTTTGTAAAATCTTTATAAGAGTTTTTAAAAGATTTTTTGGTACATTTTTTAAATTTTCTGAAAAAAATACAGATAAAATTTTGGTGTTTTGACAGAAAGCTCTGTGTTTAACTATGAAATTAGATTACAGTAAAAATACAGATGAAACTTAGGTTTTGGGTTATAAAAAAAATACAGAGTATTTGTTAATTATCCGTAAAATTAAGATCACAATCTCTATTCAACAGGTATTTGACAGAGTTTTCTATCAAAATACAGATTTAAAGAAAATACTTTGTATTGTGCTGTGACAAAAAAACAAAGTTTCGTCTGTTATATTACTTTTTACTTTGTAATCTTAATTTTACAGATAATTAACAGAGTTTTCTGCTAAAATACAGATTTAAGCAAAATACTTCTTATTTTTTTATAACCAAAAAAGTTTTCTGTTTTGAGTAGCTTTTGTTTTTGTTACCAAACATCAAAATTTTATCTGTATATGAGGTATTCCACACCAAATGTCCAGCGAAAAAAAAAAACACGTGTCGCACGAATTTCTGAATATGTTGTATGGATAGCTCTATATGAAACTAAGAAAATTGCGTTTTTGGTTTTTCAATTTTTCAAAAACTGGGCTCAGGAGGCGTGGTCAAATATTGGAAAAATGGTCAAATTTGTGTCGAGTTTCCTTGATTAAATATTTATCACATTAAAACGGAATGCACCACAATCTCAAAAATTTACATTCTTATATACACTCAAAATAATAATTCTGTTAAATTACTGAAAAACTCTGCTAATTTAGCAGAGTACGCCATACTTTTCCAGCTAACAACATTTCTTGGTAATTTTACTAAAAAACTGTGTAAAATGATTTTGACAAAAAAAAACTGTTAATTTACAGAGTTTATAGTAAAATATTGTTTAAATATGAAAGCTTTTTGACAGAGAAAACTATGTAATTTTACTTTTAAACTCTGTAAAATGATTTGGACAAAAAAAAACTGTTAATTTACAGAGTTTCTAGTAAAATATTTGTTAAATAAACCATCATTTAGCTAAGAAAACTATGTAAATTTACATATATTTGTTAAATGCATTTGATGCAAAAAAAAAAATTAACAGAAAAAGCTCTGTAAATTTACAGAGTTTAGTTAAATGCATGTTATTTTGTAAGATTGGTGGAAAAAAAAATAACTTTTTTTGCTACTTTTTCAACTTTTTCTCAAAAAAAAATACACAAATAAAATTTTGATGTTTGGTAACAAAAACAAAAACTGCTCAAAACTGAATTTTTTGGTGATAAAAAAAATATGAAGTATTTTGCTTAAATCTGTATTTTAGCAGAAAACTCTGTTAATTATCTGTAAAATTAAGATTACAAAGTAAAAAGTAATATAACAGAGGAAACTTTGTTTTTTTGTCACAACAAAATACAAAGCATTTTCTTTAAATCTGTATTTTGACAGAAAACTCTGTCAAATATCTGTCGAATTGAGATAACAATCATTTTACGGAGTATTTTACAGAGTTATTATTTTGAGTGTAGTTTTGTATGGGCTATCGATTAAATTTTTTTTTTTGGAAAATTCTCAGAACCCGTTCTGAAATTTTCCATTTTTTAAAAAAGTCAATTTATCAAAAATCCGGCCACTTTTTTTTATTTTTTTTTTTTAAGTTTAGATGTTTGTCCATTTACACAAAAAAATTCAGAAACACGTTCGTCGTTTTTTTCGAGAAAATCGCATTTGAATATTGTATTTTATGTCAATTTTGGAATTAAAACATGGCGTATGAGTAACAAATTTTTGCGAAACCAACGAGTTGATCCCATTTTAATTGTTTTTTCATGTGTGGTACAATATAGAGATGGGCGTGAAAGCGATTTGACCCACGCAAGAAATATTAAAGTCACGACGACTCGCTAATATTTTTAGTTTACTTGTGCAATCACGTGAGTCAATTTTCTGTTACTTACGCTCACGCAATTTTTGATTACGCTCACGGTTGCTCACTCACGTTGATGATGATTTTACAAAAATAATAAAAACAACAAATTTTCTATGAAAACAAAGCACTGAAAACGGAAACTCAAAAAAACAGTAAAATTCAAAAAAAAAAAAATAGTTAAAAATCACAAAAACTTACTTAAGAAAAATTTTAAGCATTCACTCATCTCGCTTAAATGCGTAAATGCGTAAAATGCTTAAATGCGCAAATGCTTAAATGCATAAAATGCTTAAATGCGTAAAACTGATAAGATGCGTTTATAAGAGTTTTTTTAGATATGCATCAATGTCCTTCTGACCGTTTATATCGAAAACAAATCGTCAATTATTAAAAAAAATTGTTTTAAGATTTCATAAAGATTTCAATTTAAATTAAAAAAAAATACAGAATTACTCGCTTAAATGCCTAAAACTGGTAAGAGTAGTGTAGGGTGTTCTTAAACATGTATATGTGCTAGTATTTAAAATGTACTTTGAAATTTTGTATTTAATTTTCTTTGATTTTGTTTATAAATCATTTTTGAATTTTGTTCAAAAATTATTATTCCAATTTTATATTTGAAACAATAAAGATCGTTCTTTTATATAATTTAAACCCATTTAATTAAATCGATTAATACGATATTTACGCAAGCTACAATTGGCGATCTGCTCAAATAAATAAGACAACTTTAAAAAAATTGTATGGCAAAATAAATTGTGCTAATATTCTCATTACAAATGCAACAATTTGAAGAAACATTTCTTGAATCATAAATCAATTATTATAAGAACCTGAAGAGATCGGCGAGATTGATATTTCATCTTTATAAAATAAAAGGAGACTTGTTTTTGATTTTCATAATTTTACTGTGAATATTTTCCATGCTGATTGGTGGTACT
This sequence comes from Pegoplata infirma, assembly GCA_963921195.1. Classification (NCBI taxonomy): domain Eukaryota; kingdom Metazoa; phylum Arthropoda; class Insecta; order Diptera; family Anthomyiidae; genus Pegoplata; species Pegoplata infirma. The sequence goes on along the minus strand of OY992536.1, from coordinate 166,024,768 downwards.
AACTAGCTGTTTGACAAATGTCAGATGCATTTTGAACTGTTATTTTAAATAATTCAAGAATCAGAAAGATACGACAATTAACATTATCCTTTCGTTGATGATCGTCGAGTACAATTAAGGCACTGCAAAGATAACAACTGTCATAAGTATCACAATTTTAATTAGTTTGAATTCGTTAAAAATATACAACTACATAATTTTTTTATTTACATAACTTTTTGTTTTATCTGTTCTTTGTTACTTGTTGCTTGTAAATTTTGTGTTATTTATTTTATATTGGTGTGTGAACTTTTTCTCCGGAAACAAAATGATCCACTCACCAACTCGCTCAGGAACATCAAATCAAACTCCACCGAACAATTTACACTTATCACTGAATACTTCAGAAAATAATTTACAAAATACTGATACGCAAACTATACCACAGTCACAAAATAATTATTCTCTTTCTAATACTCAATCTACTAATACTGAAATATGCGCTACTTCCATTAAACTTCCCATATTTTGGACAAGTTGTCCAGAAGCGTGGTTTTTTCACGCAGAAATGCAATTTGCAACAAAATCTATTACACAGGATAGAACTAAATACGAGTACATTGTGACCGCACTACCACAGGAAGTTATTATGACTGTACTTGACGTCATTCAAAATCCTCCACAAGGTAATCGCTATGAAAATTTAAAGAAATTATTAATTGAGCGTCACTCAATGAGCGAGAGTAAAAAATTGGATCAAATTTTATCTGATTCTGAGATCGGGGATCGTATGCCATCGGAATTTTATCGTTCCTTGTCATTGCTTGCAGGTGCTAACTTTAGTTCTGACGTTTTAAAAAGACTTTGGCTTTGGAAGCTACCGAAAAGTTTAAATATTGCCTTGACGAGCTCGAATTTACAAAATATAAACGATTTAATGCGATTAGCTGACAGTATTTGGGATATTTTAAATAATAATGAGGTAGCTTGTGTTAGGGAATCTACTACCATATCGGAACGATCTAATTTGTCACATCATAAAAACCCTAAATCGGAAGTTTATGTTCCTAAAACTCTTTTTACTTGCAAGTATGCGTTTATTCGACTTGAAAAAAAGAAAGCATTGCAACAACCTTTTGAAGGTCCATATGGGGTAATAGAAAAGGATAAGAAATCCTTTAAACTGGATGTAAATGGGGTGGTTAAGACCATTTCTATCGATAGACTTAAACCAGCATTCATTGAAAACACTGACACTCAAAACATTTTACACAACACTAAAAAAAGAGTAACTTTTAATTTAATTAAAAAAAATTTCACGGAGGGGGAGTATTGTAGGGTGTTCTTAAACATGTATATGTGCTAGTATTTAAAATGTACTTTGAAATTTTGTATTTAATTTTCTTTGATTTTGTTTATAAATCATTTTTGAATTTTGTTTGAATTTTGTTCAAAAATTATTATTCCAATTTTATATTTGAAACAATAAAGATCGTTCTTTTATATAATTTAAACCCATTTAAGTAATTAAATCGATTAATACGATATTTACGCAAGCTACAAGTAGTTTCATACAAATTTTACTGAAATATCAACACTAAAATGAGTTCAAAATCTTAAGATCACTTGATGTGCGTTTATAAGAGTTTTTTTTATGTAAATGCATCAATATCCTTCTGATTTATTTAATATTTTGGATAAGCGCATTTAAGCGGGAGCAATCAATCGGACACTACATTATAGGTACATATCCTTTAACGTTCAGAATTTGAAAAAATTGACTCGCGAGTCACGTACTAAGCTATTCACGATATTAAAGAGGTAGCGTGAGTAGAACATTTCGTGAGTGATTAGGAAGTCCAATTTTTGCGAGATGAGTGAATGCTTAAAATTTTTCTTAAGAAAGTTTTTGTGATTTTTAACTATTTTTTTTGGAATTTTACTGTTTTTTGAGTTTCCGTTTTCAGTGCTTTTTTCATAGAAAATTTGTTGTTTTTATTATTTTTGTAAAATCATCATCAGCGTGAGTGAACAACCGTGAGCGTAATCAAAAACTGCGTGAGTAACACTAAATTGACTCACGTGATTGCACAAGTAAACTAAAAATATTAGCGAGTCGTCAGTGACTTTAATATTTCTTGCGCGGGTCAAATCGCATTCACGCCCATCTCTATATTGCACCACAAATGAAAAAATAATTAAAATGGGATCAACTCGTTGGTTTCGCAAAAATTTGTTGCTCATACGCCATGTTTTAAAAAGAAAATACAAGGAAATTCCAAAATTGTCGTGAAATTCAATATTCAAATGCGATTTTCTCGAAAAAAACGACCAACGTGTTTCTGAATTTTTTTGTGTGGATGGACAAACATCTAAACTTTAAAAAAAAAAATTTAAAAAAAGTGGCCGGATTTTTGATAAATTGACTTTTTTAAAAAATGGAAAATTTCAGAACGGGTTCTGAAAATTTTCCAAAAAAAAAAAAATTTAATCGATAGCCCATACAAAACTATATAAGAATGTAAATTTTTGAGATTGTGGTGCATTCCGTTTTAATGTGATAAATATTTAATCAAGGCAACTCGACACAAATTTGACCATTTTTCCAATATTTGACCACGCCTCCTCAGCCCAGTTTTTGAAAATTTGAAAAACCAAAAACGCAATTTTCTTAGTTCCATATAGGGCTATCCAAACAACCTATTCAGAAATTTACGGGACACATGTTTTTCTGTAGCGGGACATTTGGTGTGGAATGCCTCATATATATTTTTTTTTTTGAGAAAAAGTTGAAAAAGTTGCAAAAAAATTATCAAAAAATTTTTTTTTTAAAATCTTATAAAAATTTTACAAAATAACATGCATTAACTAAACTCTGTAAATATAAAGAGTTTTTTCTGTAATTTTATTTTTGCATCAAATGCATTTTACAAATATATGTAAATTTTTATAGTTTTCTTTGCTGAATTGTGGTTTATTTAACCAATATTTTACTAGAAACTCTGTAAATTAACAGTTTTTTTGTCCAAATCATTTTACAGAGTTTTAAAGTAATATTACAGTTTTCTTGTAAAAATGCTTTCATATTTTACCAATATTTTACTATAAACTATGTTAATTAACAGTTTTTTTTGTCAAAATCATTTTACAGAGTTTTTTAGTAAAATTACCAAGAAATGTCGTTAGCTGGAAAAGTATGGTGTACTCTGTTAAATTAGCAGAGTTTTTCTGTAATTTAACAGAGTTATTATTTTGAGTGTAGTAACATTGGTTAAATTAACCACCATTTAGCAAAGAAAACTATGTAAATTTACATATATTTTTAAAATGCATTTGATCATAGAGGAATAAAGTAAAGAGATTGTAATTGGTTCAACTCTCTTTTTTTCATCTCACGCGAAATCTGTCTGGGATCAAGTAAAATTTTTGGTTTTTAAAGTCATGAAATTTGTACTTTATTTGCACTTTTGATATATTTTTTTTTTTATTATATTGAATAATTAACATTTTAAGAACGTAAATTTCATAAATTTGTTTTGTTTAAAACAATATAAAAGTGTATTTTTTAAAGAAAACAAAAAGCCTTTTTTTCAATTCCACTTTCAACCTTCATTCTATTAATCTAGGCAGTTAATGTTTGAGTGTTTGAGGTAAATTTAATGCAAAAAAAAAAATTACAGAAAAAACTCTGTAAATTTACAGAGTTTTGTTAAATGCATGTTATTTTGTAAAATTTTTATAAGATTTTTTCGCAACTTTTTCAATTTTTTCTCAAAAAAAAAAAAAAAATATACAAATAAAATTTTGATGTTTGGTAACAAAAAACAAAAACTACTCAAAACAGAAATTTTTTTTGGTTATAAAAAATATGAAGTATTTTGCTTTAATCTGTATTTTAGCAGAAAACTCTGTTAATTATCTGTAAAATTAAGATTACAAAGTAAAAAGTAATATAACAGATGAAACTTTGTTTCTTTTCACAACAAAATACAAAGTATTTTCTTTAAATCTGTATTTTGACAAAAAACTCTGTCAAATATCTGTTGAATTTAGATTACAGTAATTTTACACAGTATTTTACAGAGTTATTATTTTGAGTGTAATATTTTACAGAGTTATTATTTTATGTGTATCATTTGTAAACTTTTTTATTTCACCCCATCTTTATACCCTTCAACCACAATATGAGGGTATACTCACTTTGTCATTCCGTTTGTAACGTATCGAAATATCGGTCGGGGCCCCATAAAGTATATTAGTATATTATTGATCCATGATCGATTCTATGAATGTCCGTCTGTCCGTCCGTCTGTCTGTCTGTCTTTAGATAACACAATACAGTTGAAACTAAAGCTATAGTTAGTTTAGAAGTGTAGTAGTGAAGTAGTGAGGTAGAGCCTTATGTGATTTTCAATAAGAAAAAAGAGTGTAGAAATTTTTTAAATTTGTGTGTTCTTCATACACATTGTATTTTGACCAGTGTTGCCACCAACAAAATCGTAAATTACACATGGATCATGCCAAAATTACACATGAAATCACGAATTACACATGGATTATGCCAAGATTACACATGAATTACACATACTTTTTTTAATAAGGTTTTTTTTTTGTAAATTTTAAAAATATAACAGTTAAGTCTGTCAATTAAGTTGATTTTGACATAAGACTCCATTAAATGAACAGTTAACAGCTAACTGGATGGACATTGTGTAATCCGCCCTAAGCCTGGTTTTTACTGCTCAAAAAACCTACGATTTTTATTTTTTTGCGAAATTTCTGTCTGGATAATCTAAAGGTTCCTACAGACGACGCAATATTATGTACAATATTCAATTATATTGATCGTGTGTGGGTAAGATTGACCATTGTACAATCGTCAATATTACCCACACACCATCAATATAATTGAATATTGTACATAATATTGCGTCGTCTGTAGGTACCTTAAGTCAAATCAAAAGAAAATCTGAAAAACAGAAAAAAAAATATATTGATTTCAGCTGAAAATCTGTTCATTTTAACCAAAAACCCTGCTGATTAAACAAAAAATCTGCAGACTTGATGAAAAAACAGAAACATATTGTTGTATTTTCTTCTTTTTTTCAAATCATCAATTTTTTTAATAAATTTTTAAAAATACTAATGATAACTAATTATTTTTGTAAAATTAGCAAAATAGTCTGCTATTTTTTAATTTTGGCAATTTTTAATCGTTAAAAATTCACAAAATAAAAAAAACAATTTCTGTAAAATTTTAAAATAATCAGCTGAAATGTTCACAAAAATATTTTTGTAAACTCTGTTATTTTTTAAAAGTGAATGACAGAGAATATCGTTAAAATATTAATTTCTGCAGAAAAATCTGCTAAAAGTCTTGTTAAAACAAATTATGAAAAAAAATGCTCCAAAAAGTAAAAATTTCAAATTACACATGAATTACACATGCAGACAATTACACATGGGCTACACATGAAAAAGAAAATTACACATGATATGTGTAATTACACATGAAGTGGCAACACTGATTTTGACATAAGCATAAAAAGTAGAGCGAGGTAGAGAAATTCTATTCTCAACAGATTTTGTTTACGTCTCTCTACTTTTTAGTCTTATGGAAAAATTCAATGCGTATGAAGAGCACACAAATTTTAAAATTATATACACTCTTTTTTCTTATTGAAAATCACATAAGGCTCTACCTCACTACTTCACTACTACACTTCTAAACTAATTATGGCCTAAAACAGCTAGACTCCTGAAGTTTGGCACAAATATATCTCATGTTCATAGGCAGTTTAAGTTCGTGAATGGGGAAAATCGGACGAGGGGGAAAAAAGTTCCCCCTTGAAGAACTGAACCAACCTCTGAAAAAAATTACTTTTTTTACATGTTTTTTCTATTTTTGTTAAATAAATGAAAGATTTGATATATTTATCGCGATGGGAAGGTGCTCTCAACGTCGTAGAGCCAAAGACTTACCACTATGTTATCGTTGTGTTAATATAAATGTTTTCACAAAGTTTTATTTAAAAATTTCAACCAAAGAAGAATCGATCACGAAAGGTTTAAAATTGTTTTAATTGTCAAGCATTATCTTCAAACCTGAAAATGTATATGGTAAAAATTAACAACAATATTATAATTGTAATCCAGATGATTAAAAAGCTATTAGACCATAACGTTCAACTGGTCTGATAACCTTTTTACACAGAAATAATAAGTGGTTTTAATTGAAGTGGTTTTTAATTAAACATTTAATTGGATTCTTAAATTTACTATGTATAATGTACATTATACTCTTAAAATAAAACCTTTATCTAATCAGCAGAAAAATATGCTGAAAAAACACCCATTTAAGCCATATGAGAAATTTGCTGATTTAAGCATATGCGGTTTTCTAAATTCCTGTCTGGATAATCTAGGTCTAATCAGCAGAAAAATCTGTCAAGACAGCAGATAGTTTATTTTTTATACCCTTCAGCTACAGTTTAAGGGTGAATACATTTTTGTTGTCAATAGTTGTACATCAAAAACGTAATCTAGGTATAATTCTCTGAAAAATTGCCTAAGAAACTATTCATCCTTATTCAAAACTTATCTCTCTTCAAGAGACATGAATCTTGGAAATTGGGGGAATCGCTTAAATTTGACAAAAGTGTTTTGACATAAATGCTGTTATCTCAAAAAGTACTCAAGATACAGATCTCATTCAGGTTTCAAATTTTGTCGGACCCCTTGTGGTTTTTTTGCGAGATATTCAGTCTTTAACTTTTTTGATAAAAACCCAGCTGTGCGGGCTCCTTCTAAACTCTTACATTAAAAATTCCAGTCATAAAGGTCCTTTGGCTGTAATTAATTTTGGCCTAAAAGGTGGCTCAAATTACCCAGCGTGCTGTGGTTCAAAAGTTATAAGCAAAAGAGTAGAAGGAGCTAGCAATACATTTATTTAGAATCAAATAGTTCCGGTTAAATTATGCTCTTATTTTCAAAAAAATGATTGTATCAAGCTATTTTTAGTTTTAGGTACATAATACATTCTTCCATTTATGGTAATAATATTTTATGTATTTAAATATAAAATTAAAAAAAAAACATGCTTATCAAAATACAACACGCATTTAAACTATAATGTCTAAATATGCTAAAGTAATTTTTTAAACAAATTGATAAGAAATATTAAGCAAAAAATCCACCAAACCTAATTCTTGAACTTTATTCTTAACGTGTAGTTCTTTTTTTTTATTTTTAAATAAATAATGCGGCATTTGTATGTTTTATTAATTTGTGATTATCAGATTAAAAATATTTTTTTAGGAGCTAAAGAATTCTTATCAGTAAACCAGACAAGTTAATTGACTTTTTTTGCATGGTTTTATATTTACGTATTTCAATTGATTATCAAAAATAGTATTTATTAGGGCAAAAAAAGCATGAATATGCAAAATGTGACAAATTGATTGTAGAAAATTGATAAAGCTGTACGATAACAATTTAAATCAATGTTTGCGGTAATTCGTTGTAATATTTTCATCAGACTTTTTTTTCATTCAAAAATCTGACTGTAAAATTTAACTACACTCAAAATAATCACTCTGTTAAATTACAGAGATACTCTGCTGATCCAGCAGAAAATTTCATAGATTTCCAATCAGCAAAATGTTTTGTTATTTTACGAAGAAAACTCTGTAAAATTATTTCGATAAAAAAAAACTGTAAATTTATAGAATTACCTTTAAAATATTGATAAAACCGAAAAGAATTTTACAAAAAAAAAACTCTGTAAATTTACAAAGGTTTAGTTAAATGCATTTTATGAGTTCAAAATTTTACAAAAAAAACTCTGTAAATTTACAAGGTTTTAGTTAAATCCATTTTATGAGTAAAACTTCTAAAAATAATGATGTTTTTTAAGATTTTCATGGATCCAAAAAGTTTGAGAATCTTAAAAACGGGATAACTTAAATTTTCGTAATAAAATTGTAAATTTAAATTAATTTTTTTTGGAAAAAAACTTGGAAATTTGTAAGATTACAAAAAAAAATTTTAAATTACAAAAAAAATTTAAATTTTTATCGAAAATTTTTTGTTAAAAAACAAGTACACTCAAAATATTTTGTAGGCAAAAACAATTGAAAAACATATTTAAAACCAGTGAATAAACAATTGAAAACCATCCCAGTAATTATTCATTTGTTTTAACACATTAACATTTATTTTTTACTGTGGTTTTTTTTTCATTATTTTTTACCAAAAAAATCGAAAAAAAATAACTAGAGATGCGCACCAATCACGTGATTACCGTGAATCACGTGAATCACGCGTGAATCACGTGATTCGTGAGTAATTTTATTTTCTACTCACGTGAGCGTGCGTGATCGTGAGTAACAAAAAAAAGTTCGTGCGTGAGTAAAATTGCTGCGTAACTTTTTCGTGATTTTAATTTTTTCACCGTTTTTTTGCGGTTACGTTTTTTTTTTTTATTTTTTAAGTTCTTTCAAATAAATTGATAAATTTAAATTTAATAAGTTTTTTGAGCAATTTTAAAAAAATTTTACTCCACTGTTTGAATTGACTTAAAATTTGCCATAGCATATTTCATATTTGGATTTTCAAAATTCAGTATAGTTTTCGAATTATCGTCGGTCGAAGTTCGACTGATTTAGCAAAAGTGAGAAAAATACAACCTGTATAAGGGATATAATCTTATCCCTGTTAAATTTATTAAAACCCCAGTCAGAAAATGCCAACCGTACCAAAAATATTGTACTGGCAGAGCACTGGCTTCAATGGAAATGCCAATGCTTAGCCAATGTTGGCAATTACAATAAAAAATGTATACTATACTGTAAGTACGATTTGTTCAACATTGATGACCGTAAATTAAAGTTTTTTATATGACATTTGTTAGAATAAATAGTATAACATACAAATTAATTACTGGGAATGTACAGTATTTTTTGTTTTTCCAACAGTGTGCCAACATCGGATAAACATATCGGCCAAGACACTTTTTGGTGTTATCATTTTGGCTTTGTTACTGTACAGTATTTCTTGTAAATCGGGTATTTTACCAACGTTGGCAACACCTTTGCCAACGTTTTGCCAACCTTGGCCCGCTTGTATTTTTCTGACTGGGACATTTCAAAAATTAAAAAAAAAAAAATTCTAATGGAAAATTATGCGAACCTAGTACTCAAACCAGAATAGCTTTTGATCCCCCTCTAAATTTTGGATATGTTATACAAAACATTTTGACTATCACCGAATTTAAAAAAAATCGAAGATGTGTTGTTTTAAATATTCGCAAAGAAAAAAGTTTTTGCATTTTTGATACTTTTCTTTGATAAATCCTTTTGCATTTAAAATTATTTCCAAAAAGCACAAGACTTAAGCTCTCATATGAGCCAAGAATTGTGAAAATCGGATAATTGGTTAAAAAGTTAGAACATGTTTTATGTGATGATATGTTTTTCTAATTTTGCAAAAAAAAAAGTCGAGGTTTGACCTGCCATAATACGATCAGTAAACCGAATTTAAAAAACGATAGAAAGTTCCATTATCATAGGTATGTTGGCTAGCTATGTGCCAATTTTCAATTAAATCTGAAGAAACCATTCCCAAAAACGACTAAAATTGGCTCTAAATATTTTGGAATTGCCCTTTTATAATTACAAAAACATTTTGTAAATTTACATAAATGTTAAAAACATAAAAAAACATGGCATCAAATTTTTTTTATTTTATTTTAATTCGTGAGTATTTCGTGAACGTGATTACATCGTGAGCGTGATGAAAATTGTTTTCTACTCACGTGAGCGTGCGTAAGCGTGAGTACAAAAAAAAATTTCGTGCGTGATCGTGCGTGATCGTGCGTGATTAAATTTTTTTTTTCGTGAGCGTGCGTGATCGTGATTGAAAAATCACTCACGATCCCATCTCTAAAAATAACCTACGAAAACATTAAAAATACATGATAGTTTTGTTATTTTTACCAACAAAATCCAAATAACTAACCTACGAAACATTAAAAATTAATGATTTCGTAGGTTAGTTTTTAAAATTTTCTATTGAAATATTTTTTTAAAAATTTTTAATAAAATTTTGGGGAATCGATCCCGCAATCAACTACATTCTGGCCAGACATTCTACCTGTCGTGCCAAAGTCACTTGATACAAACATGTTTTTATATTTCTATAAATAATTTTTTGAATTTATTTTCTACAAAAAAATAACCTACTTGTGTAGGTAAAAACCAATGATATCTCATTAAAAAATACCAACAATTTAAAAAAAATACTTACACAAATCATTAAAAATTTAAAGAAAAACACTTTGGAACACTAAAAAATAAACAAGAGTTACGACCGTCATTTCTATATATTTCGGACATGCTGATTCGAATGGCGTACTCCGTTTTTCGATGTATGGTACAGTTAGTGTCGTTAGAGATTTGCTGATTTCGAGCCAATTTTTAAACAAAAAAATTTGCAAAGTTATTAATTTATAAATTTTATGGCATGAAAAACATAGATATGACTTGTAGCAATATTTCTTATGCAACTTTGGTTTAAAGCTTTTCATCTAAAGCCCTTTAATTCGCGAATTTCTTCATTTTTTAAGGTTTTCGCGAAATTGACAGATAAATTAATCTTTGATAAAAAACTTGCTTTTAGTGAATCAAAAAGGCATCGCTAACAATACGAATAGTGGGCAAAAAACAGCTATGTTATATGGACCATCATGATGAAAATCGCGAAAAACCATTTTTTTTTGTATATGGCAGCATCACTTTACGAGATGATTTAAGGCTCCATCTTTTAGAATATAAGGTGGTAACTTTAAACAACAAACTGACCAAAAATTTGTCCAAAAAAATTTTCATTTGCAAAATTTATCTTAACAAAAACTTTTATTTCAGTGTTTGGCATACAATAATTATAGTTTTTGTTAAGATAACTTTTGCAAATGAAAACTTTTTTGGACAAATTTTGGGTCAGTTCATTGTTTAAGGTTCCCACATTCATTCAGCATTCGATTCAGCATGTCCGAAATATATAGAAATGATAGTCGTACCTCTTGTTTTCTAAAATAGTGGTTAGTTTTGTCACGCAGTGTAATCAGTAGTTTTTACTCACAGAACAAAAATAAATGACTTCAAAAATTAAATGTTAATGAAAGTCTTTATTTTTTAGTGTGTTATTTTTGAAACAAAGGACAGAAGTAGTCATTAATAAAAACTGAACATCAAAGAAATGTTTTTTCTTTTAAAAACGACTAAACGTAAAACTTTTTAAATAAACTACAAACAGTTAATGACATAATTTTTTGAGTGTAGGGTTGCCAGAAAATTTTTTCCCATAAAAACATTTTTTTAGTAATGTCCGAATATATTCTAACATTTTAAGCAACAAAAAAGTAATTTTTTTTTTTACTTTGTTCAAAACCCAAGATCCTACAGGTCCAATATTTTTGTGTTAATATCGACCCGAAAAGGCAACTTTCCCGACCCGACGTTTTCGAAATTCAAAAAAGCTAAATTTGCTCTACCATAGTGTAAACATTTATAAATACGTATGTTATCGCGTCCCGGATTCGGATTTTTTCTAATTTGAAAACGCTTGCCCCAAAACGATTGGCAATTAGGACCCTTTTACGGGAAAAATAAAGAAAAAAAAGACATAAATTCAATTTTTTTATCTCATAGTCAGTGCAGTTTAATAAAAAAACGTAGGAACACTCTTTTCCGTCTTTTAGATGCAGCCCTTGCTTATTTTTTGCTTAAATTAAAAAAAAAAAATATTTCTTTTTTATCAAAATGCATGAACCGATTTGCAAATTTTTCATGAAAAATAGCAAATTTCACAAAAATAATAATTAAAATTTTTTAAGTAGTTTAAGCAAAATATGCAAAAACATGCATTTTCATTAAAATATGCAAAACTAACAAATCAATGCCATTTTTAAGCAAATTCGCGAAGATAAATACTATAAATTGTGCTCAGGCTAACGACAACAAACATGTATTTACATGAACCCCCTTGCCTGTTGATCAGTGATCGATTCTAAGACATTCTAGCGATGTCCGTCTGTCTGTAAAAATGGCGATCACAGCCAAAATATTACACGTATATGACTGAAACTTAACACATTTACTTGCTGTTGCCCCGAGAAGTTTGGTATTGCATTTGACCAATATCGGTTTTGTGGTTCAAAAGTTAGGAACGAAAATGTAAGGACACCTCGAAAATTTTGGTACATAACCTAAAAATACCAAATGCTTTAATTCGGCTGCTGGTTGACATATGTGAACAGAATTAAACAGCGAATGGAGTTAAAACACATACAAACATATTTTTTTACAAAAAATGTACATTATGAGAATTTTGCGTGTATTCACATGCTATTCTATAAATAAACCAATAAAAAATATGAAATTAACTAATTTTGAGGAAAACGTCCTCATCAGAAATATTTTTTGAACTAAAAAATGGGAAATTTTTTCCCACTTTCTAGTTCAAATTGGTCCTTATTTTTAATAAAAATATGGACTAAAAAGTAGGAATACATGGCAATGGAGCTAAATCATTTTCAATTTTCCTTGGATTTAGTTAATTTTCCTATTTTTTAGTTACACTCAAAAAAATAAAACTGTAAAGTTAACAAAATTTTTTTTGTTAACTCGAGTTTACTGGCTTTTTAGCAAATTTTTAGTTAAAATCAGCGTTTTAACTACTTTTTTTAGTTAAGTTCAATTTACGAAAATACTAGTTTTGTACAAATTTTGAATTAATTTTTTTTGTTGACTTTAAAACTGAGTTTACGAATTTTTACTAATTAATTTGCTGATTTTTTGTAACATTTTTGTCAAGTGAAAAATTTTAAACATTTCTTGTGTAGCCTCCTATGCAAATCTCATAAGTCCTACTTAAGCTGAACTTAATGCTGTGAAAAAATAAGAAAAAATAAGTGAAGTGTTAGTGTTTAAAACCAATATTTAACAAACTTAAAACTTTTTACAAAAAGTTTAGCTGAATTCAACTAATAAAAAATGTTACGAAATTTTCAGCTGAATTTTTAGTTAAAATTACGGTTTTTTTGCTACATTCATTCTACGAAAAGTTAACTAAATATTTTTTGTTAAATTAACTAGGAATTTAGTAGGTTCAAAATCAGGTGTTTTTTTAGTTAAATTTAACAAAATTTTTTGCTAACTTCACAGTTTTTTTTTTTTTGAGTGTAGTTTTTTTTTGAGTGTATTTTTTTTTAAATAAAGTTTTTTGCAATAATCTTTTGCATTGTGGAGGGTATCAATACATTCGGCAAGGAATAGCTACTTTAGGGAACTTCCTTGCGATGTCAGAAAAACCCACACTCATAATAATAACTCTGTAAAATACTCTGTAAAATGACTGTAATCTCAATTCAACAGATATTTGACAGAGTTTTCTGTCAAAACACAGATTTAAAGAAAAAACTTTGTATTTTGTTGTGACAAAAAAACAAAGTTTCCTCTGTTATATTACTTTTTACTTTGTAATCTTAATTTTACAGATAATTAACAGAGTTTTCTGCTAAAATACAGATCTAAGCAAAATACTTCGTATTTTTTTATAACCAAAAAAGTTTTATGTTTTGAGTAGTTTTTGTTTTTGTTACCAAACATCAAATTTTTATCTGTAATTTTTTTTTTTGCGAAAAAGTTGAAAAAGTAGCAAAAAAAGTTATCAAAATTTATTTTTCAGAAATCTTATAAAAATTTTACAAAATAACATGCATTTAACTAAACTCTGTAAATTTACAGAGTTTTTTCTGTAAATTTTTTTTTGCTTCAAGTGCATTTTACAAATATATGTAAATTTACATAGTTTTCTTTGCTAAATGGTGGTTTATTAACCAATATTTTACTAGAAACTCTGTAAATTAAAAGTTTTTTTTTGTCCAAATCATTTTACAGAGTTTTTTAGTAAAATTACCAAGAAATGTTGTTAGCTGGAAAAGTATGGTGTACTCTATTAAATTAGCAGAGTTTTCCTGTAATTTAACAGAGTTATTATTTTGAGTGTATATTTAATAAACTAATTCGTCGTAAATTACACTAAAAAAAAAAATTGTCAAATTCCTAAAAAAAGTCTCGTAATACCATTTTACCAACATTTCACAGTGTTCCTTGTTTTTTATCAAAAAATGTTCAATCGAAATTTATTTTTTTTTGTAATTTTACATTTTTTTTTGTTAGTTTAAAAATTTCTAAGACAAATTTACAAATAAAACTACACTCAAAATAATAATTCTGTTAAATTACAGAAAAACGCTGCTAATTTAACAGAGAACACCATACTTTTCCAGCCAGCAAATTTTTTTGGTGATTTTACTATAAAACTCTGTAAAATGATTTAAAAAAAAAACTGTTAATTTACAGAGTTTCTAGTAAAAAATTGGTTAAATAAAACACCATTTAGCAAAGAAAAACTCTGTAAATTTACATATATTTATAAAATGCATTTGATGCAACCAAAATTTTACAGAAAAAACTCTGTAAATTTACAGAGTTTAGTAAAATACATGTTATATTGTAAAATATTTATAAGGTTTTTGAAAAGATATTGGGAATTTTTTAACATTTTCTCAAAAAAAAAAAAAAATACAGATAAAATGTTGGTGTTTTTACAGAAAACTCTGTTTTTAACTATGAAATTAAGATAACATAGAAATAAGTAAAAATACAGATAAAACTTAGTTTTTTGGTTATAAAAAGTTCTGAGTATTTCGTTCAAATCTGTATTTTAGCAGAAAACTCTGTTAATTATCTGTAAAATTAAGATTACAAAATTAAAAGTAATATAACAAATTAAACTTTGTTTTTTTGTCACAACAAAATACAAAGTATTCTCTTTAAATCTGTATTTTGACAGCAAACTCTGTTAAATATCTTTTGAATTGAGATTACAGTAATTTTACAGAGTTATTATTTTGAGTGTAGCAAATTCTCAAGAATTCCTTGTAAGTTTTATTTTGCCAAAAAGGTTGTAAATTTAAAATTTGATTGGTACAAATTCCGAGACTTTTTCTAAAAGTTAGTGAATTGCGCTACAGTAGGTCAAAATACATAAGATTCGATTTGGATTTTTTTCTCAATCTTGTGTATAAATTTCAAAGAAATATGGAATGGTTGCTTGCTTGCGATTTCAGAAAACCCAACGATATTTTTTTTTTGGATGGGAGATTCAATTTAAGGGATTCGAAATCAGTGTTCGAAAAAAAACAGTACGTTATTTAACGTTCCGTTCCAAGAACACATTCACTAAAAAGTTTTTTAGTGGTTGTGAAGGTGTTCGCAAACAGAATTCCGAACGTTATGCCTGCGAGTTGAAGAACAGAAACTTTACGATAACGTACCGAACTAGGTTAGAAACAAAATAAAGTTCTTTTAGTGTTCTGTTTGCGAACTTTTGAGACATTTTTTTTTTTTAATTTAAAATGGCGATATCTCGAAAACTAAGCAAAACGGAGCACATTTTTGGTTCTTGTGATCTCCATAGTATCGCTAGGCCTCTACACATGGGTGGACCCCATTGAGTCCTTATTTTGAATCTAAAAAAGTTAGCATTCCGGGAAATTTAAAAATGCACATATCTCGCTAAATACTGCCGACACGACATAAAGTCTAAAAGCGGTCATGTACTACGAGACAAGATCCACAAATATGCTTTTAGACTTTTCATCGTGTCGGCAGTATTTAGCGAGATATGTGCATTTTTAAATTTCCCGGAATGCTAACTTTTTTAGTTTCAAAATAAGGACCCAATGGGGTCTACCCATGTGTAGAGGCCTAGCGATACTATGGAGATCCCAAGAACCAAAAATGTGCTCCGTTTTGCTCTATCTTGCTTAGTTTTCAAGATATCGCCATTTTAAATTTAACACGTGAGAGTGTTAAATTCGGCTGTGCCGAATCTTTTATACCCTCCAAAATGTAAACAAAAAAAAAAATAAAAAATTGACAGGGGCGTTTCTTTTTTTTGGGGGGGGGGGGGAAGTTGATAGGATCAGTGGGGCACGTTGAGAGCACCTTCCCATCGCGATAAATATACCAAATGTTTCATTTATTTAACAAAAATACAAAAAAAACATGTAAAAACGTGTATTTTTTTAGAGGTTGGTTTAGTTCTTCAAGGGGGAACTTTTTTCCCCCTGGTCCGATTTGGCCAATTTCCGAACTTAACCTGCCTAGTAACATAAGACATATTTGTGCCAAACTTGAGGTTCCTAGCTCTTTTATTTTGGACTGCATCGTGTTAACTACAGACGGACGGACGGACGGACGGACAGACAGACAGACGGACGGACGGACGGACGGACGGACATCGCTAGAATGTCTTAGAATCGATCACTGATCAATAATATATATACTTTATGGGGTCCCCGACCGATATTTCGATGCGTTACACACGGAATGACAAAGTGAGTATACCCCCATACTGTAGTTGGAGGGTATAAAAAATGTCTCAAAAGTTCGCAAACAGAACACCAAAAGAACTTTATTTTGTTTCTAACCTAGTTCGGTACGTTATCGTAAAGTTTCTGTTCTTCAACTCGCATAACGTTCGGAATTCAGTTTGCGAACACCTTCACAACCACTAAAAAACTTTTTAGTGAATGTGTTCTTGGAACGGTACGTTTCGATAACGTACGGTCGCTCCATAGTTCCGTACAGAACACTAACGTACCGTACGTTAGAGTTTTTTTCAAACCCTGGTCGAAATACATTAAGATTTGTTGGTCTTGTTTCTGGGTTAGAACCTTTATTTTTATTTTGTTAGGCCCTGTAATGAAACGTCACGTCACGGTTTTTTCATCAACCAAATTTATTTAATTTGATTTTTTCTGTAAGTACAGATCAACCAAGGGCTCTAATTATATTTGTTATAAGGGTTCAAGTTGAAAAAATGCAGAAGAAAAATTGAATTTCTAAAAATTATAGACATTTCTGGTATTTCCTATACCGGTTTCAAACACCCCAGTTAGTGTCATCATCAGTAGGATTTTAAATGTCGGTTTGTCTTGTTAATGAAAACTGTTTTTTATATATGTGAATATTTATAGTTTCTACAGAATAAATTTTGACAGTTTCCAACACTACAATTCTATTTCTAGCAATCTCAACCTCACTTCATACCACAGTACAGACTAGTATGCAAACACTGGTGCTAATTGCGTACTTTCCAATATGGTGGTATGGTTTTTAGTACAGAATGATCATCGCTGCCTAGTATATGTGTGCCTGTACGTGTGAGCTTTTGTGCATGTATTTATGATATTTGTTTACGTTTTGTATGAAACGTCAAAAGTTACACCGTGTGCTGTCACTAATACTTACACCCATCTACTACTACTCATGTACTGTGCTTCATACTTTCTTTCAACTTTTTTGTCTCTTACATTATTTCGCAAGGGTTACCAACATGATCTGGAATTGCAGACACAAATGAAGGAATTTGCATTTTCTGTTTCGGAGACGTGCCTAATGGCGACATATTTTGTCAGTAATTTTATTTGATTTTTTCTGTAAGTACACAGTAAAAAGTTTTGGGTTAAATTTAAAACCTATCGGAACACATTTTAAACCACCTTGGAATTAAATTAAAAGTTAAATCCGTAATGGCTTATATGTTAAACCATATAGGAATTAAAAATTTGTTTTTCTTTATGTTATTTCTTTTAGTTTTATTTTAATGCCAAAAAATAATTAAATTTCTCTCTTAAAAAACTAATAAAAAATAAACGTCAAACGTCATCAACAATTGTATTTCATCAAGTTTAAAATAAACACTGAACAAGGAATTGAAAACAGCTGTTGTATTGAGTGAGCAAAAAAAATTATTCATTCAATGAAAGTGTTGCAAAATGTTTGCAATGTACGCAAAAATAAAAATTTGTAGATAATTTTATGTTATCAAAATTTGGGATCCAGAAAGTGAAGTTTTGATTCCGACCGGAATATAATTATCAAGTAAGTATTGACTACAAACGTTTTGCAATCGTTTTTAATTAATTTTTGTTTAACCTTACTTTTAGACCAGCTGAATCTTAAAGCAGAAGGCAGAGACTGGAATTTTTGATCGGGCAGTACATTCATTAACTTTGAAAACCTTCCATAAATAATTAATTACACAATACTGATCCAGCAGCTGCTTTTGTTTCTTTTTGATGGAACGACATCAACAAACCGTGCCGAAATTGATTTGGAAGACCCCCAGGAATGATTTCGTAATATAGAAGAATTATAACTTATCCATGTAGTTTTACTGAGTTTGGGTGAAAAATGCATCAACATTCCTCTTCATTTTAACTTTATTCAGGTATTTGATCTGTATTTTAAGTCTTCTTATTTATTCAATACACAAAAATATTAAAAAAAACATAACCTTTTGTTTTATTTATTTTTGGGTAAACTTTATGAAAGGGGTACTAATTTTAGTCCTGCCTAGATTAAAATTAACACCCGTTTAGGTATAAAATTGTTTACATTAATAAGACTTTTTGGGAATTATTTTAACACCAAAAAATAGGTTAAAAAGCCACTCTCTCACTCTCTTTTTATCTCTTTAAAAGTACACTTTTAAAGGAATAAATTTAATTCTTGTTGTCTTTGATATATATACACACCAGCTAGGAATTAAAATTAACCCAAAACTTTTTACTGTGTACAGATCGAGCACGGGCTCTAATTATATTTGTTATAAGGGTTCAAGTTGAAAAAATGCAGAAGAAAAATTGAATTTCTAAAAATTATAGACATTTTATTTAATTTTACTAATAAATGTTTATCAATTTTATAAAAATTATGATTGTAATTAAAATCAATGCTAAAATCGTACCGATGTGTGATAAAGTTTTTTTTTTTTAATTTTCAAATTCTTTTTTAACAGTAATTGTTTACTTTTTTATCAATTGTTAAATAATTGAGGGTCATTGAATTGAATGTGAATTTCCAAAAAAATATAAAATAATATTTATAAATAAAATTGTTTATAATTATTATATTTTTTTCTCTTGTTATAAACCTTTAGTTGCATAATATACACATAAATGTGTACGATGCTCGTATGCCAACGAGCATAAGAGATGTTTATAAACAAAAATTTTTTTTTTAAATTTTAGTTTATTTTTTGGTTACCGGCACATTTAAATTTAAACCTGTTCCAATGGGAATTTTGCATGATTTGTTGTAAATCAATAGTATCATTTTTAGTTGTTTTCATATCTTACACGGGTTTAACCTAAATTTTTTTGTAGAAACATTTTAAACACCAATTCCAAAGAGAATTGAAAATTAGGGAAATTGTTTAATTGCAGATTCTTTTAAGTAATACCTCCACAATGTTGAAACCTTTTCGCTCAGGCGCCATAAAACATGCGCCATCTATATGTTACGTGGTGTCATGTAAGTCATTTTTGTTCTCCTTAAGGTATGCCACAAGAAATGTTCTTATTTAAACTGGGTGACTCATAGACGTTACATATTGTTAAATCAAAGCAATTGGAAAAACATAGCTCTCAAAGTCATCAACTACTTAAAACATTTCAAATCTACCAAAAATAAGATTTAAATCAAAATCTCTTATATTTGTAATTACATATTTTACAATTTTAAATGGTGTTAAACACTGCTGTGCATTTCATAGAACAATTGTTCCCACTTACAATTGTAGCTCTGTGCAAATACATTTTTCTCTTGCACAGCAATGGTGTAAAAATATAGTTCATTGGATGCTGTTCGCATAAACAAGTGCCTCAATTCTTTGACATGTTATTGAAAAAGAAGTCAACAACTGTCATTGATGAAATGAGAAATTCAAAGAAAAATACCAAAGTGTATTTCTTATACGAGTATTTAACATTTACAACGCAGTTTTAATTTAATAGTATGTAGTATTAATTTTAGCCCTGGCTTTGTAAACAAAACGTAACGTTTAATTTGACCTTGAACATTATTTTTCGTATTTCATTTTGTTTTCTCTTTTCGTATTGTTTACCACTTTTGTGGCAAAAACTTTATGAGTACCACTTTTTGTTTTTACTTTTTAAGAAGTACTCATCCAATGGTTCACAAGTTCGTTCACTTAAAGAGAAAACGTTTTGAGGTGTATTCACGTGAACTGTACGGAACTGCAAAGATCTTGAATTAAACTTGTCATATAGTGGTAAGTAGGTAAGAGTTATGGCTGGCTAGAGTTTTGATTGGAAATGGGTGATCCGAACCATTTAAAATTTATTCTAATAGTTCAAAATTGGCGACTATTGGGCAGGTTGGTATTTCGGAATGTTTTACAAATCCAAGAGCAGCTGCTTTTAAAATGGGAGAATTCCTCCAAAATAGTTCATGAATTTTCCTGAAATTAAGTAAAATTTTACTGAAAAATAGAAAAAACTTTATTTCATATACTTAAAAATAGTTTATAGGTCTATTCGATTACCTTACTACAATCTACTATTTTTTACTCATTTTACTACAGCCGGAAATTTTCAATACAAAAAGAAAACAAACTTTCCAGTTGTAGTAAAAAATTGTAAGAAATCTGCACTCAAAATAATAACTCTGTTAAATTACAGAAAAACTATGCTAATTTAACAGAGTACACCATGCTTTTCCAGCTAGCAACATTTCTTGGTAATTTTACTATAAAACTCTGTAAAATGATTTTGACAAAAACATAAACTTTTAATTTACAGAGTTTCTAGTAAAATATATAAAACACCAAGAAAAAACTCAGTAAATTTACATATATTTGTAAAATGCATTTGATGCAACCAAAATTAACAGAAAACACTATGTAAATTTACAGTAAAATACATGTTATTTTGTAAAATTTTTATAAGATTTTTGTAAAGATTTTTTTTTGGTACTTTTTTAACATTTTTACAGAAAACTCTGTTTTTATACCCTCCAATCTACACTGAAAAAAAACCTTCGTGATATAAATGAAACAGATTCATTATTTTGTTTTCATTTAATCAAGGAAGGAATTCATAAGGTTATTAAAAAATCAGGCATATTGTGAACAAATTTAATGAAATTTGTTTCATTAGATTTCGTAGTTTCATTCAAAATTTTCATTAAATTTTGTTTATAAACATGTCGTTTTTTTGACACCTGTCACAAGTGTCATTTGTTTTAGTAAAACGCGCCAAATAAAGAAAAAACAAAACAGCTGTTCATATCGGCACGATTTTTTTTTTGTGATTTTTTTAGACTTTTTATATTAAATTTAAAATCAAATTTATTTGATTAATTAAATATTTAATAAAATTTGTGTTGTTTTATATTATTTCGCTTTTTTATGTGTTCCTATTAAAATTTAAGGGCCCTTACCACAAGAAAACAAAAAGTCTATTTTAACAAAAGTTTTATTTTAAATTTCAAATTTTTAATACATATTTTGAAAGTCGATTTTAAAAACAAAAACAATTTGTATGGAAATAAAATTAAAAGCTTATTTTAAATTTATTTTATTTTCTTGTGGTAAGGCTGAAGGAAATATATAAATAAAAATGTGAGAGTGTATTTTTCTAGTCTTTTTTAGACTTTTACGAAACTTAAAGTGAAACATAAATTATTAATTACATACATGTATACTACACTAAAAATAATTACTCTGTTCAAAACTCTGTAAAATGAGTGTAATCTCAATTCGACAGATATTTGACAAAGTTATCTGTCAAAATACAGATTTTAAGAATAAACTTTGTATTTTCTTGTAACCGAATAACAAAATTTTATCTGTAATTTTACTTTTTACTTTGTAGTCTATATTTTACAAATAATGAACAGAGTTTTTTGTTAAAATACAGATTTTATAAAAATACTTGTGTTTTTTTCTCGTAACCAAAATACAAAATTTCAACTGTAATTTTACTTATTGCTCTGTAATAATAAAACCTGGTAAATTTTACGAGGATGTCGTGTAAAATTGGAATTGGATCGTAAAAAACCTTTCACAAAAATTAAAATAAGTAAATTTAAAAGTTGGAAGCATTAAAGCGGGCAAATTTACTCGATGACATTTTCCAATTGTCAACACTACTTGCACATTAAGGAAAGATAAATTGATCAGAAATCAAATAGTAAAAAAAATAGTCAAATTCTGGTCGCTGTTATCAATATTTTACAGATAATTCTGTAAATTTACTGTTTTTTTATTTTACAGAGTTTTACATTTTACAGAGTTTTCTTCGTACAATAATAAAAAATCTTGCTGGTTGGAAATCTATGGTATTTTCTGCTGGCTCAGCAGAGTATCTCTGTAATTTAACAGAGTGATTATTTTGAGTGTAAAATTCGTATTGTTTCGTGTTTTTACTAATGTATCAAATATTGTGGCTTAAGTCAAGTTTACGTCCACCCCTCCAAATCTGATAAAACATTGTGCATCGACTAAGGACCTCCTCCTGAGTCCAGTGGTACCACTTTTATCGCGGGCAAAAGCCAGCAAGGGAGTGGGTGCGACTTTAAAGTTGTAAGTTTTGCACTGAAAAACATAGGACCGAAAACTTTTTACGCTGAAAAACTTTATAAGGCAGAGAGGATGGGTTTCATGCATCGAGTTTGTAATCCCAAATTGTTTTTTGTGGACGTAAACTTGACTTGTTCCGAAGTTGTTTAGATTAAAGTTTTGTGTAAGAAAACTAGATTCAAATTTATAAAAAAAAAAAAAAATGGAAGTGCATTTTTCTATCCCAGTGATTGTTACCTTCAGTGAAGATTACACTTATCAAAAAATGGTGATACATGTAATATTATAGACAACTATTTGTTATGGTCGCAACTTAAAATTAAGGTGGCGATTTTCTTTCAAGGTTGATTTACATGTTAACTACCGTGGTAAAGGGTAGTCTAGTAATCTACTCTTTCCCAGTTAATGGGATACGATTTGCCGGGGTTAAATAATTTTCTATGAACAATTATTTAAATTTGTCGATTGTTATACCCAATACTGGGAAATAGTAGATAAGGGTGATCATTAGGGATATAACCATTTGCGTTTTTTTGCAAATATCGAAAAGGACCTATCATATTGAGAATGTAGATGAAAAATCAAGAAGAAATGTGTGTTCTTTTTTTCGCGAATGTTAAAAAAGTTTCGGCACCGATCGCGATGAAGTTTTCGCTAATATTTTTTTTAATTATTCGGAAAACCCGTATTTCTAGTGTCGAAAACCATTTTATAAATTTGTTATTGTTTTATTTTTGTTGTAAAACGACAAAAAAGCAAAAAAACGGTGGATGGGAAGGAATCCCACCATAAAACATAAAAAAATGTAAATTTATGGTGTTTTAGAAATTGCAATCGGTGCCGAAGGTTTTTGGACCAAAATGTCCCCGGATAACGTTTTTTGTTATCAGTATAAAATTGCCCATACGATTATGATAGGTTCCTATTTTGGTTATATCCCTAGTGATCATGTTAATTTACCATGTAAATCAACCAACCCACTGCTATTGAACCTTTAATCAATAAATGATTTCATTCATTTTATGAAATACTTCATACAACGTGTGAAATTTTAAAAATACATACTATGAACATTTTCATAATTTCCATGTATGTTTTCATTAATACCATTGACAGAAATTTTATGTCACCAGTTTCATTGATCAAATGAAACATGGCTTCGGTTGAAAACGTGAGTCATTTTTCATTAATCTAATGTCAATTTTCATTACTTTCACGAAGCTTTTTTTTCAGTGTAGTGATAGAGGGTATATATAAGTTTGTCATTCCGTTTGTAACACATCGAAATATTGGTCTAGGACCCCATAAAGTTTATATATTCATATTCGTCCGTCTGTCTGTCTGTCCGTTGAAAACACGCTAACTTTTGAAAGACTTTACGGAGTGTCCTGAAGTTTAGCATATATTTTGGGCATTTACCGGGTCAGGTTGGTATTGCAATCCAGCGAAATCGGTCCAGTCGTTCAAAAGTTATGAGCAAAAGAGTAAATTTTGGCAAGGGTATTTTGCAAATTTACGAGATTAAAAACACTCTAACTTTCGAAAGACAATAATAAGACTTCTGAAACTTGGCATGTATCTTTGCCGTTCCTCAGGTCTGTTTGGTATTGAATTTCAGCTTAATCGGTCAAGTGGTTCAAAAGTTATAAGCAAAACCCTGAATTTCAGATTGGTTTCATCTTAAATGACACGTGTTAAACAAGTTTTAAAAGCATTGGTGGTAACTTAACAATGCTTTGCAATCTTGTTTGATTTTTAAGCAACGCTTTTTAAACTTGTTAAGTTTTAAAAATTTTACACTCAAAAAAAATTTTACACTCAAAAAAAAATTTACACTCAAAAAAAAATTAAGTTTTTTTTTACAAAAATTACTATATTTTGTGGACATACGTACGTGCATTTACTCAGAAATATTTTTAAAGTAAAAATAAAACATTACACTCGAAAAAAGTTTTACACTAAAAAAAAAAAAATTAGTAATTTTTCTTAATTTTTAAAAACGATAAAAAAGAGTTTATTACTTAAAATAAAATATTTCTAATCAATATTGTTAATTTTTTTCATGTTAAAAAATGTACTATCATTGTGGGTATTCATAGATTTGGCAAAGTCGAATTTAACTTTTCTACTTGTTAACTATGAAATTAAGATTACATAGAATGAGTAAAATTACAGAAAAAACTTAGTTTTTTGGTTATAAAAAATACAGAGTATTTCGCTTAAATCTGTATTTTAGCAGAAAACTCTGTTAATTATCTGTAAAATTAAGATTACAAAGTAAAAAGTAATATAACAGAGGAAACTTGAGTGTACACTCAAAATAATAACTCTGTAAAATACTCTATAAAATGACTGTAATCTCAATTCAACAGATATTTGACAGAGTTTTCTGTCAAAATACAGATTTAAAGAGAATACTTTGTATTTTGTTGTGACAAAAAAACAAAGTTTCCACTGTTATATTACTTTTTACTTCGTAATCTTAATTTGACAGATAATTAACAGAGTTTTCTGCTAAAATACAGATCTAAGCAAAATATTTTGTATTTTTTTATAACCAAAAAAAGTTTTCTGTTTTGAGTAGTTTTTGTTTTTGTTACCAAACATCAAAATTTTATCTGTATATATTTTTTTTTTGAGAAAAAGTTGAAAAAGTAGCAAAAAAAGTTATCAAAATTTTTTTTTTTCAGAAATCTTATAAAAATTTTACAAAATAACATGCATTTAACTAAACTCTATAAGTTTACAGAGTTTTTTCTGTAAATTTTTTTGCATCAAATGCATTTTACGAATATATGTAAATTTGCATAGTTTTCTTTGCTAAATGGTGGTTTACTTAACCAATATTTTACTAGAAACTCTGTAAATTAACAGTTTTTTTTGTCCAAATCATTTTACAGAGTTTTATAGTAAAATTACAGAGTTTTCTCTGTAAAAAAGCTTTCATATTTAACCAATATTTTACTATAAACTCAATTTACAGAGTTTTTTCTGTTTTTTTCTGTCAAAATCATTTTACAGAGTTTTTTAGTAAAATTACCAAGAAATGTTGTTAGCTGGAAAAGTATGGTGTATTCTGTTAAATTAGCAGAGTTTTTCTGTAATTTAACAGAGTTATTGTTTTGAGTGTATAAAAGATTCGTCTGACTTGTATTAGTTACACTCAAAATAATAACTCTGTTAAATTACAGAAAAACTCTGCAAATTTAACAGAGTACACCATACTTTTCCAGCTAACAACATTTCTTGGTAATTTTACTAAAAAACTCTGTAAAATGATTTTGACAAAATAAAACTGTTAATTAACAGAGTTTATAGTAAACTATTGGTTAAATATGAAAGCTTTTTGCCAAAGAAAACTCTGTAATTTTACTTTAAAACTCTGTAAAATGATTTGGACAAAAAAAAACTGTTAATTTACAGAGTTTCTAGTAAAATATTGGTTAAATAAACCACCATTTGATGCAAAAAAAAATTTACAGAAAAAACTCTGTAAATTTACAGAGTTTAGTTAAATGCATGTTATTTTGTAAAATTTTTATAAGATTTCTAAAAGGATTTTTTTGATAACTTTTTTGCTAATTTTTCAACTTTTTCTAAAAAAAAAAAAAATATACAGATAAGATTTTGAATGTTTGGTAACAAAAACTATAAAGAAATATTTTGCTTAAATCCGTATTTTAGTAGGAAACTCTGTTAATTATCTATAGAATTAAGAATGTTATAAAAATAATATAACAGAGGAAATTTTGTTTTTTTGTAACAACAAAATACAAAGTATTTTCTTTAAATCTGTATTTTGACAGAAAACTCTGTCAAATATCTGTTGAATTAAGATTACAGTCATTTTACAGAGTATTTTACAGAGTTATTATTTTGAGTGTATAAAAGATCCGTCACAGCCGAATCTAATGCTCTGACTTCTATTAGTTAAATTTGGAAAACACGTATTTCTTTAGTTGCGTTTTATTTTTTTTTTTATAATTTAAATAATTTTGGTGATATTTTGGGGAAGATTTGAAAGACTTGGCAACGCTTGGCAGTTTAAGTTTTTTTGCAAACATATATCATTAATTTCGAAATAATTTGTCATGAGCTAAAGGTCTCACGAATATCTTTAATCTTAAAAGACTTTTGAAGATTTTCCAAAATATTAAGAAATTTTTTTTGTCTTATCAAAATCTCTTAAGCACTGAAGTGGTACGCTAACAAAATAAGGTGGAATATTGCGGTAATAATAACGTCTTTTAAAAATAATGGCAACTTGATGACGTTACTTACAACAACGTATAAAACTACTTTGCGAGATACAATATTGCTAAAAAGAGCTAAATCGCACAAGGGGTATTGGCGAGATAATTGCTCATGTACTAACTACCTCATTCATATGTGCACCTTTTGTTCATATTGACAAGTTGAATCTGTTAGCTGCTGCTGCTGCTGATTTTTTATCACTAAATATTTTGTTCAGTTTTAGTTTAGTTTTGCGTGCAATCGGTTAAACTTGCGGAATTTAATGTTGTTTTGAAAAGAAAAAATTGTTTTTTATAAACAACAAGTAGATTTTTATAAACAATAACCGATCGTTATTATAACTTTTTAAAGTTTTTCAGTTAATTTGAAATTATATCTGATCAATAAATTATCGAAACATTATTTTTACACAACAAATAGCGTGACTTTGAAAATAAAAACTTCCCTTACACAAATTTAAACAACCGTTAATTTTGTATTAATTTATAAAAAAAAATATACGAATATAAAAAAAACAATTAAATGTGTTTTTAAACAAAAAAATATTTAATTTAATTCACTTTGAAATAAACAAGAATATTTATACAATGGAAACAGAAACCACAACTATTACAACACAAGAATTTGGAAAAAATGTGGATGAATTAATAAAAAGATCAAACAAAAAGAAAATAAAGGTAAATTCAAATTATAAACAATATTTATATGTATATTAATTAATACACTTAGAAAATTTTTTGGATAAAGTGAAATGCAACAAGTACACTCAAAATAATAACTCTGTAAAATACTCTGTAAAATGACTGTAATCTCAATTCAACAGATATTTGATAGAGTTTTCTGTCAAAATACAGATTTAAAGAAAATACTTTGTATTTTGTTGTGACAAAAAATAAAGTTTCCTCTGTTATATTACATTTTACTTTGTAATCTTAATTTTACAGATAATTAAGAGAGTTTTCTGTTAAAATACAGATTTAAGCAAAATACTTACTAATTTTTTTATAACAAAGTTTTCTGTTTTGAGTAGTTTTTGTTTTTGTTACCAAACATCAAATTTTTATCTGTATATTTTTTTTTTTTTGAGAAAAAGTTGAAAAAGTAGCAAAAAAAGTTATAAAAAAAAATCTTTTCAGAAATCTTATAAAAATTTTACTTACTAACATGCATTTAACTAAACTCTGTAAATTTACAGAGTTTTTTTCTGTATTTTTTTTTTGTATCAAATGCATTTTACAAATATATGTAAATTTACATATCTTTGCTAAATGGTGGTTTATTTAACCAATATTTTACTAGAAACTCTGTAAATTAACAGTTTTTTTGTCCAAATCATTTTACAGAGTTTTAAAGTAAAATTACAGAGTTTTCTCTGTAAAAAAGCTTTTATATTTAACCAATATTTTACTACAAACTCTGTAAATTAACAGTTTTTTTTTGTCGAAATTATTTTACAGAGTATTTTAGTAAAATTACCAAGAAATGTTGTAAGCTGGAAAAGTATGGTTTACTCTGTTAAATTAGCTGAGTTTTTCTATAATTTAACAGAGTTATTATTTTGAGTGTAAAAACAAATGGGGGTGTTACAAATCGGCAGTGCCGAAATTTTATACACACCAAAATGTCAAAAATTAAAAAACTAAATTTTACTACATTCTGTTTTGTTGGGAGACTTTTGGGGAGGGGTTCCCCTAGCAATAAATTGATTTTTTATGACTTTTGCACATAAAACTGTTTTATCAAGATTTAAACTTATACTTTACGCCCACGCCCACAAAAGGGGCGGAGGAAAAAAATGTGCCCCTAGGTCCAAGTTCAGTGCTTTAAATTTCTTTTAACGTAAAAATGTTTCATTGGTTTAACAAAAGAACAAAAAAATCTGTAAAAATGGAGTTTTTTAAGATTGGTTTATTTTTTTATAGGGAAAATTTCATCCCCTATGATCACAAGACATCTTCATGCCAAGCTTCAAAATTCTAGCTCTTTTGGTTTGACGAATGAACATTCACAGAATGTCTTAGAATCGATTAAGAATTCATAAAATATATACCATTAATTAAAACCATGATATTCGTGTAGAACAATTTGGTTTTAATAAGACCTTTTCTATTTCAGAATCTGAGACTTTTCCTATACGAAAAATGTCTGAAGACTTTTTCAATAAGAAAAATGTCTTAGAATCTGCAACTTTTTCTAAACGAAAAATGTCTCAGCATCTAAAAAATGCCTCAGAATCAGATAAGTCTCAGATCTTTTTCTATACGAACATGTTTCATAATCTGAGACTTTTTCTATAAGAAACATGTATCAGAATCGTAGAAACATGTCTAAGAATCTTCTATACAAAAAACGTCTTAGAATCTGACACTTTTTATATATGAAAAACGTCTTGGAATCTGATACTTTTTCTATACAAAAAATGTCACAGAGTCTAAATTTTTCTATACAAAAAACATCTCAGAGTCTGATACTTTTTTTGTATGACAAATGTCTCGGATCTGAGACTTTTTCTATAAGAAAAATGTCTCAGAATCTGAGACTTTCTATACGAAAAATGTCGCAGATCTGAGACATTTTCTATACTAAAAATGTCTCAGAATCTGAGACTTTCTTTACGAAAAATAACTCAGAATCGGAGACTTTTTCTATACGAAAAATGTCTCAGAATCTGAGTCGTTTTTATTCCAAAAATGTCTCAAAATATGAATTGTTTTCTGTACGAAAAATGTGTCAGAATCTGAAACTTTTTCTAAATGAAAAATGTCTCAGAATCTGAGAACATTTTCTGTCAGAATCTGAGACTTTTTCTAAATGAAAAATGTCTCAGAATCTGAGAACATTTTCTATACTAAAAATGTCTCAGAATCTGAGATTTTTTCTATACAAAAAATGTGTCGGAATCTGAAACTTTCTTTACGAAAAATCAGAGACCAAATATAACAGTTATATGTGTATTTTTGTTTTTAAAAAATCATGAAACGAATGTGGTCCAAACTTAGTATTTTATATATGAAAAGACTTCTAGAGATATCCCGTGTTAAAATTTGCAGTAACATTAATTTTTTTGATTTTTTCAATAACAGTAAAAAATAACAGTTATTAAAAATTTTTTGTTCAAAAAATCTAAAATAACTTTTATTTTATATTTATTTGAGTAAATAACTGTTATAACAGTTATTTAAAAAAAAAATCAATCAAAGTTTATATCTTTAAATCAATGATTGAAGTATTAGATATCAATATAATTCTTCTGCATGTGTTTATTGTTGTTTTATTTTAATAACTCGAGTTTTTTAAGGCTCAAAGAGTTTTTAATAACAGTTATAAAAAATAAAAGTTTTTTATTTCTGTTATTTTGAACAGATATTTATATAAATCATTTCAAACTGTTGTTTTTAATTTTTATTTGAAAAAATATTTTTGAACAGTTAAATTTGATTTTTTTCAATAAATCTCATAACTGTTATAGTCTCTGCGAAAAATACCTTTTCTATATGAAACATGTCTTTTTCTGTATAAAAAATGTCTCGGAATCTGAGACTTTTTCTACACGAAAAATGTCCCAGAGTCTGAAACTTTTTCTCTACAATAATGTCTCAGAATCTGAGACTTTCTATACGAAAAATGCCTCAGAATCTGATACATTTTCTGTATGAAACACACTAAGAAAAAAAAATTTTCAAATCAAGCAGAAACAATCTCAAATTAAAAGGAAATAGTTACAAAAGTCAACAAACTTTGTTTTTGCTTAATTTGAGAATGTTTATTTTTATTTTTAAAATGGGCGAATAAAAACTTACGTTTTGAAATCAAAGTTGTTTCATTTTCAATTTAAAGTTGAGCAATTATTGATTTAAGGTTGATATATTTTTATTTTTATGTTCCCTACCATTTTATTTTATTTATTAAAACATTTCTATAATTTTAATATTTAACAATTTATTTAAAATAATAAAGAAATAATATGCAGTTTTGTATAAGATTTCTGATATTTTTTATGTGAAACCGTCTATGTAGCCTGGTAAAATGATAAACTCTGTTATCAGACTATATTGACTGTGTTAAAAACTTAAATTACTTAAAAATTGCACATTATACTTAACTTGATTAAACTTATTTTATTAATTTCCTTTCCGGGAATTGAATTTTAAAGTCCAGTTTATAATTCTCATCGATTATTTTTTCCACGACAACAACCAGAGAAGCCCTTTAACCAAAGAATAACAAAATCAAGTTAGTTAACAAAAAAACACATTGAAGTTTATAACTTACCATCGCTTATAGATATTTAACATAAATTTAATGTTTTTACAGATATAATTCATTATATCTTAGTGACTATTCCTTTTTTTAACAAAAATTTCCATTTTTTTGCAAAAAGTAAGAAATGACGCAATATTTTTTTTTTATAATGAACATGTTCAAATTAAAAATGTTTTCATCTTAAAATTTGACATATCGCTCCTTTACTTGTATAGTGTCACATCTCAAAATATTTGATTTTGCAGAAAACACGTTTAAAGTTTGCTATTGAAACTGGCTTTTAATTGAAAAAGGCCGGTACATAGAAAATGTAATAATGGCGTGTACTATTCTCAAACGGTGAGTTTAAAAGATATTAATACGAATTTTTGACACAATATAAAGCACGATAAAACGAATAATTCTGCATCATTAACTCAAAAAACGTATTTTTTGAGTTATGACACTATACAAGTAAAGGAGCGATATGATTTTGAAATGTCAATTCACAACTAAAATTAAAGTTGTTTGACATCAAATTGAAAATGAAACAATATAGTTTTTAAAATGAAAATTTGAATTGGCAATAACTCAAATTTGTAACGAGCTTTTACGACAGCATAATAAATACGAAATTATTCATTTTTAAATTAAGAGGTTAACAACTTCAAAACAAAAATATTTATTTTTAAATCAACATATTTCAATATAAATAATAAAATTTTTGGAAAATAATGTCGCATTTTTAAATTAAAAACGAAAATATTTGATTTAAATATGCTTTTTTCCATCAGTGCATGTCTCGGAATCTTAGAATTTTTCAATTCGAAAAATGTCTCAGAGTCTGAGACTTTTTTTATACGAAAAATATCTCAGAATCTGAGACTTTTTCTATACGAAAAATGTCTCAGAACAAGAGACTTTTTCTATACGAAAAATGTCTCAGAATCTGAAACTTTTTCCATACGAAAAATGTCTCAGAATCTGAGACTTTTTCTTTACGAAAAATGTGTTAGAATCTGAGACTTTTTCTATGCGAAAAAAGTTTCAGAATATAAAGTATTTTTTACACAAAAAATGTCTCAAAATGTAAGATTTTTTCTATACAAAAAATGTCTCAGAATCTGAGTCTTTGCATCAGTGTTGCCACCAGTGACCCAAAAAATTACCCAGAAGTTTGTCCGAAATAATCCAAAATTCCAAAAATTATCAAAAAAAAAAATTTTTTTTTCAACGAAACAAAAGTGGTTTATTTAAATTCAATTTAAAGAATAGATGAAATTATTTTTTAAATAAAAATCATATATTTTGTACAGTTGAGAATAAAAAATATTTTACAATAGTATTACTAGCTCTTTTTCCATTTTTTTAACATTTCTTTTCAATGCCTTCTTTTGTAAAAAGAATTGAAGCAACAGTATTTGAAAATAATTTATTTCATAAATCGGTTTTTGTTATCTTTAATTTACTAAAAACTTTTTCTACTGATGAATTAGAAAATGGAAGTATCATAAAAAAATTTAAAAACAACTTCTAAATTTAGAAAAAGTTTTTCACCAGCACAATTTGTAATTTTAAAAACTTTTGCCCAATAAGTAAAAGGTATTGTCAAACTAAAAACAAAAAAAGTGCTGTCAAATAAGAAGTTACTAAAAAAAATCGCCAAATTAAATTAAAATTAAAATAATAATTATTTTGTCCATGTAAAGCTATAAACCCTATTGACAGTTTTAAACCGTTTTTAGCAATTATTTTTAGCATTTTCTGTCAATATACTGTAATTCAATGGTTCCCAACCTTTGATTCTCGCCCCACTGGGGGGCAATTTGAAGGTTCCAGGGGGGCATCGAGCAAATTTTCAAGATTTTTTTTAGTCAAAGTAACTACAAAAACTATTTTTTTTTGCAAAATTAACTACAAAAATCTTGTTAATTTCTTAAAATTTTTACTAAAAACTTAATTTAAATGCTTATTTTACAAAAACTTTGCACAACAAATAGTAATTTTTCATTAGAAACAAAAATTAGAAAAACTAACAAATTTTTTCTTAGTGTAGGGGGGACAAGACAATTTTTTTAACTTAAAAGTGGGGCGTGGCGTAAAAAAGGTTGGGAACCATTGCTGTAATTGAATAAGGAAAGTGCTAAAAATATTGCTGTTAAAAACGATTTAAAACCGTACAGTGTATTATACCCAGTGTTGCCATATATCAAGATTTATCTTTTTTTGCAAGTTTTTTGAGGTGCTAAAAAGATTTTTTTTCTGAAAAAAAGATTTTTGGAACGACAAAAACAAAAATTTATTTTCTAAATAAGCTCAAATTACCTCAGAAATATATATTTTTTATAAATTTAATATTATTTTTTCATTCTACGCTATACTGTTACGTGTTTTTTATGTTAAAATTGAATTTAAAAAACAATTTGTGAGTTTTTTTTAATGATTTTAATATTTTTTTCAAAAAAAAGATTTTTTTTAAAAAAAAAAGATTTTTTTCAGAAAAAATAAGATTTTTCAAAAAAATATATGGTAACACTGATTATACCCTATTCACACGTACAGTTTTAAATCGTTTTTAGCTGCAATATTTTTAGCACCTTCTTTATTCTATTACATTATATTGACAGACAATGGTAAAAATTGCTAAAAAACGGTTTAAAACTGTATGTGTGAAAAGGGTATTAAATTTTAAATTATAAAATTATTCATAAATTATCCAAAAATGTAATTATCCAAAAAATTTTAAATTATCCATTTTTTGGATAATTATCCAAGTAGTGGCAACACTGCTTTGCAAACGATAAGTGTCTTAAAATCTGAGACTTTTTATTTTGAAAAAACTTCTATGAACTAGATTTCATAGGAAAAATTTCTATGAATTTGAGACTTTTAATATAGGAAAAATTTTTCCTATAGAAAAAGTCTCAGATGTATATGAAAAATCTCTTAGATTTAGAAGATTTTTTCTGTAAAAAAATGTAAAATTTTCTTTAATAAAAAAAAATTGCTTCATTTTCGTATAAGCGAATTTATTGGCAATTCACGGCTGCCTTAGGTCGGGGCTCTGGGCATGTGCCCAATGTGCCCTAATGGTTAAAACGGTACTGACTGTATGGGATCATAGGCCAACATTTTGATGCGTTAGGTCAATTTGATACCAGCTTTTTTTGTATTAGATTGATATTGACAGCAATGTAAATCACATTAGATCACAGCATTACCGACCGCGGTTTCCGCAATTCCTAAATTCTTTTCGTCGAATGTTTTTTTCCGATGGAGGATCTACATTTTAAAAATCAGGTTTTTATGACGATTTCTTCAAGAGATCGAATAAGTACCAAAGTACACTTTTAGTACCTCTTTTGTCAAAATGTGTTTCCGCTAGATGATCCTTCATTCCACATTTCAAGTTTCTAGAGCCATTATTATAGGAGATAGAAAAAGTGCAAAAGTTAATTTTATCAAATTTAAAATATGGCACCCCTTTTTATCCGAATAAAGTCGAAATATTCAAAAGTTACTTTTTTATGAATGTTTTTTTTCGCTGGATGGTCCTAGGCCCTGTTTTTGCATAACCGTATAAATGTTAACATTAACCACTTTTAACAAAATTTACTTGCCATCACTTTTGTTGAATGTCAAAATTTGTTAAGGCAAAAATGGAAAAAAGGTTTGTATCTTTGCTATTTTATTAAAAATGTGTAGTTCACTTTTTTTCGAAGCTTAATATAAACGCCGATAATTATACAAGCTAAAAATAGGCGTAACAATTTAAAATTTATATGGGTAAGCGTATATACGGTAATGCAAAAACAGGGCTCTAGATTCAAAATTTCAAAAGTTTATAAGACCATTATTTTTTTAAATCGAAAAAGTACCAAAGTACTATTTTTAACATACTTTTTTCAGAATATTTTGTTCCGATGAAGGACCCCACGTTTCAAGGCAAAGTACACTATTTTACCTTTATTGGCTCTTTAGAATCGGAATTTTCAAAAAGTTATTTTTTTTCGAATGTTTCTTCCGCTTCAAAATTCTTCATTTAAAATTCAGTGTTTCTATGACCATTATATCAGGAAATAAAAAAAAAATACCAAAATACGCTTAGGTACTTTTTTTTGTACAATTTTGTACAGGATTTTCTATACTTTCATTAAGCAAATGAAACATTTTGATGTCAAAAGAAGTTCAAAGTCCTGCTCTTGAATACATGGGATTAAAAAATGTCGTTTCTTTGGGCCAGCCTCTTTTGTGGGCATGGATATTAAAAACGTATTTAAATAAAGATAACAAATGCATTATTTAAGCGCAAAAAGCGTAATATATGAATTTGTAAACTGCGCGGGAAAAAGTGTGTCCAATGACCACTGCCGAAACACTCCCCACAATGCCCCTGATTTTGTTTTACAATTTGAAGGTAAAAAAAAAATTTGGAACAGCCGAATTTAATACTTTTACTTGTTTTTTTTTTATAATTGTTAAATAAATATAACATTTTTATTACCAGAAGTTCAAAAATTTTGCATTTCAAGCGAAAGGTAATTTAGAAATATGATCGGAAAAAGCAGTAACATTTACTTGAAACATTTCCTTGCTAATAAAATTCAACGAAGGTCTCTGCCATAAATATACTACATATATCCATTTAATTTGCATTTACACCCGTATTATGTTTCAAATAATTAAATGTTTATTTAACTAATTGAAAAGCACTAATATAAATTTATATTTTAATGCATTCTTAAGTGCGAAATTTTCAAATTAATTACAATTGACACTAATTTTGTATACGTAAAAAGTTTTATTTTACGCAAGTTTATCAATAAATATTTACCAATTTAATTCTATGCATGCAAACTTTATATTTTACACCTGGAAAAAGTGTGTTTATTTTAAAACGATACTTTATTATTGATCTTGTTAATTAGTAGGAAATCGTCTTGTGATAATGAAACAGGTTCTAAAATTTTGATTTTTAAAATGTGCTAGATTAAGTTTGCTAGCATAGATTTGGTATAATCATAATTGGACAATGATAGAATCCAAATATTTCCACCACGTCAAGTTTTAGGAAATCGAATCATTCAATTCGCATTACAGTACCAAAAGTGATGAAACAATTTATTATACCAGATTCTTGTTAAACACGAATAACTCAATGGATCGGTTTCAGCAAGTCACCATTTACAAATCTTATTCGTAAAAGACCACACTAAAAAAAAAGAATTAACTTAAACTTTGGAAAAATTTTCTTGAAAATAGTTTATAAATTTTTTCCACGATTTAGTTAAATTTAAACTGAAGTTGGGAAATTTTCTTAAATGTTTGGAAAAATTTTTAGTTCATGTACTGTTGAATAGTCCATTATTTTCCCAGTTGGAAACGTCCTCGAGCCATCCCCAGTGGCGGAGCGGTGGCATGTCAGAGTCACTGCTGACATCCGCAAGACATCTCTATGTACTGGGTTGAGGACAGTTTCATAAAAATTTTCAAAATGTCCTCACTCAAAGTCAGCAGTGGTCAGGGCTGACCTTCTGGGGACATGTCACCCAAGACTTCTTTGGGCAAATGTCTGATGTTCGTATTTCCTTTACTTTTTACTTTTATCCATTTTCCTTTATAAATTATCTTTCTCATATTTCGAAAAAAAAACTTTTCGCCTTTTTTAGTCCCAACTGGATTTGAACCTGGAACCTCCAGTTTATTAATCCCACACCTAACTACTTGTTCCAAACTTTATTTTGAAAATTGTTTGTCTATTTTATAACTTTTATTCTACTTGTTAGATTTTGATTTTGTTTTTTAAATAAATCGATAATATTGTCATCTTTTTCTTGGAAATTGAAGAGTTGCCCAGATCTAAAATTATAATTTAATATACTGCTATTCTGAAGACATTTCCTTTTAGACGTCTTAGAGGAATTGTCCACAGTCTTAAAGAAAACATTCAGTGCTGACAATGTTAGGACATGTCATCAAGGATTACCTATGATTTGTCAGAACCTGAAGACATTTCCTTAAGGAATCACTGTGGAAATTTCCTCAGTGACACATTTTCCAACTGGGTTCCTTAAATGGAATTCCCTAATACAGGAAAGATATTCTTACCGCCAAGAAAATTATTTTTAAGACATATTCCTCTTTTTTAGTTTTAGGACGTAATTTCCTACTAATTAGTTCATCTTCTTAAATTTGAGGAAGTTTTTTCTACTATTTTAGTAAAATTTTTATAACTTGGAAAAATTTTTTTTTTTTGGATATGGGAGATATTGCATTTTAATTGTGTTTGACAGATATTTAACGTGTACTTTGGTACCTTTATTTAATCTGATTTTAATAAGACCATTCTTAGTCTTAGCCCCCTATACAAATTATATGGTCCGTTTTGACCGAGTATTATTATACCCTCCAACTACAGTATGGGGGTATACTCACTTTGTCATTCCGTGTGTAAAGTATATATATTATTGATCAGTGATCGATTCTAAGACATTCTAGCGATGTCCGTCCGTCCGTCTGTCTGTCCGTCTGTAGTTAACACGATGCAGTCCAAAATAAAAGAGCTAGACTCTTCAAGTTTGACATAAATATGGTTTATGCTCCTAGGCAGGTTAAGTTCAGAAATGGGCCAAATCGGACTAGGGGGAAAAAGCTACCCCTTGAAGAACTAACAAGGAAAGTTTCCCTAGTGTCACCCGCGGATCTTTATGGAATTGATTTTATTTTGTAGAGCAGAAAAAATAAAGGGACACGTATTTTTTTTTAGCGGCCCAAATTCATATTTAGGGGGTAAAAAGGAGGGGGGAAGACAAGACCATTTTTCAGTTTTTTTCGTTTATCTCCTATATTATGCAAAGAAACCTAGTCATGTTACATATCAAATGAAAGGTCTTTGGAAAACCTATCTACGTGTGCTAAGAACGTGTCCAAACATGCACAACTTTTTGACATATTGAGTAAAATACCAAAATTTTAGGACATTTTTGTTAATAAGTCGAAAAATATTAACTTCATCGGCCCGTTGTTAGCACCACGAGATAGGTATTTTTAATACCTTTAATCCGATACCACACATTCCTATATTAATTTTGTTTAAATAGGCGTAAATCGTAAAAAAGTGAAAAAGGTCAATTTCCCCCCATACAAATCGACCCCCCTTAAAAATGAGTTTGGGCCGCTATAAAAAAATACGTGTCGAATTAATTTTCGTTCTTAACAACATATCCAAATTTCATAAAGATCGGAGGGTGACACCAGGGAGACTTCCCTTGTAAGCCAACCTCCTTATTTTCCTAGGCAGGTTAAGTTCGTAAATGAGCAAAATCGGACCAGGAGGAAGTTCCCCCTTGAAGAACTAAACCTACCTCTGAAAATTACCATATTTTTACATGATTTTTTGTGACATGATTTTTTTAACAAATCCAAAATTTTTATGCTACAAGAAGTTCAAAGTCCTGCATTTGAACCCACAGAATTAGAAAATATCGTTATTCGGTCCGCCCCCCTTTTATGGGCGTGGAATAAATTATTTTTTTTTTAAATAATGATAAATTTGTATTTCTTTAGTGCAAAAAGCATAATTCGAGAGGAAATGTACCCCCCAATTATCACTATCGACCCCCCCCCCCCCCAAAAAAAAAGACGCCCCTGCAATTTTTTTTTATTTATTTGCATGTTGGAGGGTATAAAAGATTCGGCACAGCCGAATTTAACACTCTTACTTGTTTCATTTGTTTTAGTTCATATTTTTCTTAAAAATAAGGAAAAAAACTAATTTAATTTTATACCAATTTTAACTAGAAAATGGGAAACATTTTTTATTATTTAAGTTCATTCACATTTGAGGACTAGATTGGGTCCCAATGGATTCGGACCCCATG
Source organism: Pegoplata infirma (assembly GCA_963921195.1). NCBI lineage: Eukaryota > Metazoa > Arthropoda > Insecta > Diptera > Anthomyiidae > Pegoplata > Pegoplata infirma. The sequence continues at coordinate 165,985,895 of OY992536.1, read as the reverse complement.
GGTCCAGACCCTGTTGGGTGGAGACCCCGCATGGTCCTTTAAGGGTCACCTTAGATTTGTCCGTTTAGCTCTTCCTTGATTAGTTTTTGGGATATGGGCATTTGGGGCCTGACAGGGTTTCAAGAATCTTAAAAACTGAATAACTTAAAAACTATTACTCGGAGGGCTTTCGGGTATTTTGCGGAAGTGTTCTACAAGTCAAGAACTAGAAAAATTCTGTTGAATTTTTTCTCGAGATATGGGCATATATAAAATCTAGTGAATTTAAAATTCCCGAGATTTATATATTAATGGGTCTTGAGACCCCCACAGATATGTGGATCTAGGCTATTCCATATTTTTCCTTATGGTACTTTCTTTTGAAAATATTATCCGTTGCGCTCAATTTCGCTTTGTTTTCGAGATATCGCCATTTTGAATTTTTAACTAAATTCTAAGAAGTACACTTCACTCAAAAAAAAAAAAAACTGTAAAGTTAGCAAAAAAAGCATGTAAACCTACAAGAAAATTTGCTGATTTTGAACCCACAATTTTTTGGTAAAGTTAGCAAAAACGTTTTGCTTAAAATTAGTTAACTGAATTTTTTTTATTTCAACTTAGTTCATACACATTTGAGGACCCCATTGGGTTCGGACCCGATAGGTCCAGACCCCGATGGGCCTAGACCTACTTGGGTTCCTTGAAAATCGTCATAGTTTTTGATCCAAAATTAGTGTCCGTTTCGCTCTACCTTGCTTAGTTTTTGAGATACGTGATTTTAGGGGACCACCGGGGTTTTGAGAATTACAAAATTCGATAACTTTAAAAATATTACTCGGAGAGCTTTTGATTATTTGGCGGTCTTGTTCTACGTGTTGAGAGCTACAAAAATGCTTTTGGACTTTTTGTTGTGTCGGCAATATTTACCGAGATATGAGCATTTTAAAATTTTCGGGAATGCTAACTTTTTTGGATCCAAAGTTAGGACCCATTAGGGTTCACACATGTGAAAAGGACCGGCGAGACCCGAGAACCAAAAATGGCCTCCATTTTGCTCTATCTGGCTTAGTTTCCGAGATAGCGCCATTTTAAGTTTTCTGAAAATAAAAAAAATTTTACCATTTATTTTTGCTAATATTAGCAAAAAATCTTGTAAAAATGTTGTCAACTCAATTTCAAATTTAGCAAAAGAAATTAGTTCAAAGTTTGTTTAAAATTGCTAAATGAAGTTTACAAGAATTTTTTGCTAACATGCTAATTTCAACTAAAATCTTGCTAAAAGTTAGCTAACTAGCGTTAGCAAAAAAAAATTAGTAAATCTACCAACGTATTTTTTTGAGTGTTCCTCAATTCAAAGAAGAGAAATACGATGAAGTCATTTGTAGTAAATTTTAACTAAACTTGAACTAAATTGTGTGTGCACATATTATTAAGAAATATATCTTAAAAATAAAGATTTCTTGGATTTGGGGAAAATTTTTTTCGCAGTAAAATATGTTTCCTTATATTAAAGAACTCCATTTAAAGAAAACTATAAACTATTTATAAGTAAATGAACTAAACTTTTTTCCTCAAAGTTAGGAAAATATGTAATTTTTTAGTTAACTTTAACAAAATTTTAGGAAAATTCATAAACTATTTTCAAAAATTTTTTTTCATAAATTTGAGCTGTCTTTTTTCAGTGTGTTTATATACGAAATGGTTTAAGTTTAAATTGTAGTAAATAAATATGACAAAGTTAATTTTTAAATCTTTCTTCCGTTTAATTATTAATTACTTAAAAACAGTTTTTATTATTAATTTGCATATGAAATCAAAAATAAGTATTTATTTAATAATTTACATTATAATTTACATCTGACGTATTATTTACATACAAATTTTGGGAATTTTGAATTCAATTTGTTTTTAATATTATTTTTATATTTTAAGGTTATTGACACTATTTTTTTTTTTGTTAATGCCTCTTAATTTATTTGTTTTAAGTTTTTTTTTAATGGGAAAATTATATTACAATTTTAAAGCATATAGCACTTTGAAGGAGAGATATGACTACTAATTTTTTTAGTGTACGTACATATTTACATTGCTACTGCAATTAACATATACACTGAAAAAAATGGTAAATCTTACTCACAAAAAAAAAAAAATCCACAAATTTCAAAATTTCAGATTAACAATTGTTTTAAAATTTTTAAAAAAGTTTTTAATTCAAAAATGTTTTTCGAGTTATATACATATCTACACTTTAAAAAAGACATACCTAAAATTTCGAAAAAAATGTCTGAAAATTTATCATGAATTTTCCTAAAATTTAGTTAAATTTAACTTAAAAATGTGAAATTTTATTAACTATGAGGAAAAAAATTTAGTTCATTTACTTATAATTAGTTCATAGTTTTCTTTAAATGGAATTTTTTAATATTAGGAAAAAAATTCTTACTGCCAAAGAAATTTTCCACAAATCTAAGAAACGTATCTTTATTTTTAAGACATATTTCTTAAAAAACAATTTAGTTAAAGTTTAGTTAAAATTTACTAAAAAAAACATCATCGTATTTCTCTTCTTTGAATTGAGGAAGTGTACTTCTTAGAATTTAGTTAATACTTTCTGAGAATTTAGTAAATAACTTCTTAGAATTTAGTTAAAAATTCAAAATGGCGATATCTCGAAAACTAAGCGAGATAGAGCGAAACGGATGAAATTTTCAAAAGAAAGACTACAAAAATATGGAATAGCCTAGCTCTTCATATCTGTCGGGGTCTCAAGACCCTAACTTTCAATATAAAATTTGAAATTCCCGAGATTTTATATATATGTATATTAGACTGCCCAGAAAAAAACAAAGTTGTTATTTTCTTGGGGGATACCTGCGAATTTTGTTCCTTTTTGTGCAAAAAATTTCGGTTTTTTTTTGGGATTTTTAAAATAATATCTAGAGGTCGCGAACTCGCGTTTTATAACGATTTATTTTTTTTGAGTTTTTTATTATTTTAAATTGTTAAATATGATTAATATGATAAAATATTAATAATTTCAGACAAAAAAAAAAATAAATTAAAAATTAAATATCGCTCATTCCATGAGATGTCTCCCAGCATCTAATAAAATGTTCTTTAATTTATTTGAAATTTCGCACACAGGTACACTATGGAGCAATTAAAATAAATTCGTTTTTAGTTTCGCGAAAATCCACGAATTCGCGAACGCGAATATATTCGCGAATTCACGGATTTTCTCGGAACTAACAACTGATTTATTTTAATAGCTTCATAGTGTTCATGTGTGCAAAATTTCAAATAAATTAAGGAACATTTGATTAGATGCTGGGAGACATCTCATGGAATGAGCGATATTTAATTTTTAATTTAATTTTTTTTGTCTGAAATTATTAATATTTTATCATATTAATCATATTTAACAATTTAAAATAATAAAAAACTCAAAAAAAATAAATCGTTATAAAACGCGAGTTCGCGACCTCTAGATATTATTTTAAAAATCCCCCAAAAAAAAACCGAAATTTTTTTGCACAATAAGGAACAAAATTTGCAGGTATCCCCCAAGAAAATAAAAACTTCTCTTTTTTCTGGGCAGTCTAATGTATATAAATACTGCCAACACGAGAAAAGGTCCAACGGCATTTTTGTATCTCTTGACTCGTAGAACACTTCCGCAAAATTTCCGAAAAACCTCCGATTCATAGTTTTTGAGTTATCCAGTTTTTAAGATCCTCAAGACCCTATCAGGCCAATTATTACCGTATCTCAAAAACTAAGCAAGGTAGAGCGAAACGGACACAAGTTTTGGGTCAAAATCTATGGGGACCCTTAAAGGACCCAACGAGGTCTCGAGTTAACAGGGGCTGGACCCATGGGGTCCGAACCCATGGGTCCAGGGTCTAGACCCAATCTATTTCTAAAATGTGAATAAAGTGTAATATAATTTTTTCCCATTTTCTAGTTAAAAGTGGCTTAAAAATATCTTTGTTTTCCTTATTTTTGGGAAAATTATGAAATCTTTTTTGAATCTCTTTTTCTCAAAATTTAGTTAATTTTCCCAGATTTTAGTTCACTTTGTTTTAGGCATATAATAGCCACAAATTAAAAAAAACGGGATTTTGAGTTGAGCCGATTTTCTGCTGATTCTACAGAATCGAAAATAATTTAAAAACGTATCTGCTGAAGCCTGAAAAATTTTCATAAGGCTCAAACTCCTTGCAAAATGCTTTGACCAAATTTTTCGGCTGATTCGATTGTCTTTTAAATTCTTATAATATTTTTCTTTCAAACAGGGCTGCAGGTGCCCAAGCAGGGGCACTTATTAATGTTAACAATCAAAAATGCCAATTATTTACAAACCATAAAAAATAATTTTCTTTATGTGTAAAATACAAAGATAATATTTATTTTTTGAAAAACATCTGACGCGGAAACACACCCACTTTCAGCGTATTATATTCTGTAAAAAAAGCTAAACAAGTGCTATTATCTACACCAAAATAGCAAACACAGAATCATTAGAAATATTAACTACGTCACAATACAAGTATTGAAATGCGTTTTGTAATATTGTTTGTGTTTTTGAGATTTTGAATGGTAAACAAGTTTTTATTTTGCAATTATTTTTTTTTTGTAAAAATTGTAAACAAAAATAGTGTCAACAAAAACAACAATAATATTGCATTTAAGTAAAGTGACCGACCGAATAGAGAGACACAGACCAAAATAGTTTGATTACATATTTTGTAGCCGGAAATTTGAAAAAATTCTGCAAATAGATTGTGCACAGAAAAATACATAGTATATTTTTTTTTGAAAATTTTTAATAGTACATATTGAGTAAAAAATTACTCAATCGTGCACCAGCATACAATTTAATAGTATTAACTTTTAATAAAATTTATAAAATTTTTTCTAACATATTTGAGTAAATTTTTATTTGAAATTTTACTTAAAATTGTTCGTTTGTTCTAAGAAAATTTTTAATTGTCTTAAGAAAAAATGTACTCAAAAATTAACAATTTCTTTTTTTTAAAAAGTTTAAACAAGTTTCACACTTTTTAAATTAAAACATTTTTTCTTAACAACACTGAAAAAAAAGACACAACTAAAATTTAGGAAAAAATTTTATTAAAATTTTTTCATGAAATTTCCTAAAATTTAGTTAAATTTAACTAAAAAATGGTAAATTTTCCTAACTATGAGAAAAACATTTTAGTTCATGTACTTATAAATAGTTCATAGTTCTCCCAAAATGGACTTCTTAAATATAAGGAAAAAAATTCTTACTGCCAAAGAAATTTTCCCCAAATCTAAGAAACATATATTTATTTTTAGGACACATTCCTTAAATATATGTTCACACCAAATTTAGTTCAATTTTGGTTAAAATTTACTACAAATAACTCAACCGTATTTCACTTCTTAGAATTCAGGAAACGGACTTCTTACAATTTATTTAAAAACTTCTAAGGATTTAGTAAAACCTTCTTTTAGTTAAAAATTAAATTTATCTTTTTAGAAATTAGTTAAAAACTTCTTGAGAATTAGTAAAAACTTCTTAGAGTTCAGTTTAAACTTCTTAGAATTAAGTTAAGAATTTCTTAGAATTTAGTTAAAATCTCACATTTGTTTTCTTAGAATTTAGTAAAAAATCTTCTTTGAATTTTGTAAAAACTTTTTAGAATTTAGTTAACCTTCGCACTACCGAAGGTTAACCTTTGGTAGTGCGAAGGTTAAAACTTTTTAAAATTTGGTTAAAGAAATCTTCGAATTTAGTTAAAAACTCGTATTTTTATACCCTTCACCACTCTGTGGTACAGGGTATAATGAGTTTGTGCTGATGTTTGTAACTACCCGAAATATTGTTCCTACCTTCAAGCATACCGATCGACTCAGAATTACTTTTTGAGTCGATTTAGCGATGTCCGTCCGTCTGTACGTCCGTCCGTCTGTACGTCCGTCTGTCCGTCCGTCCGTCCGTCAGTCTGTCCATCAATCGGTTTAAGCACGATATATGTCGCAATTTTCAATCAATTTGGCTTGAAATTTGAAACTTAAGCATGTTTTGGACGAAGCCTATTGATATTGGAGAAAATCGGTCCATATTAAGACCTAGCCCCCATACAAACGCCCCCTTTGGATTAGGCTTAAATTACTCTAATAACCGTATTATAATAGATATCGCTTTGAAATTTTTCAGGTAATCAAATTTTGTATGCACAAATCATCATTCCAAATTTCAAAGGAATCGGGTCAGTCCTTCTGGCAGTCCTCATACATGTAGGGTATCATATGGTCGGTCTTGACCGACTATAACTTTCTTACTTGTTTTTATAGAATTTAGTTAAAACTTCTTAAAATTTAGTTAAAATTTCTTAGAATTTAGTTAAAAATTTCAAAGTGGCGAAATCTCAAGAACCTATTAGACCCCAAATTCCCGTATCTCATAAAATAAGAAGGTAGGGCAAAACGGACAAAACTTTTGGATCAAAATCTATGGAGACCCTTCAAGTCCGAACCCAATGGGGTCTGGACTAGAGATGGGCGCGTGAGTGAATTTTGACTCACGCACGCTCACGAAATAAATATATTGCTCACGCACGATGACGCAAGAAATTTTTTTGTCTGCTCACGTTCACGCACGCTCACGCGATTAAATAAAATTTTCCTCACGCTCACGAAATTTAAAAACCAAATTTTTCGATTTTTGTCACAAAAAGCATTTAATTTCCTAACAACAAGCAAAAAAAAAATATTTAAATCAAAATTTTGTATTAATTTCCCTCTAAATTTTTCATAATGAAGATTTTCTTACTTGTTTTCTTGTTCAGAAGGCACAAAATAATCACGCAAACTCACGAAACAAAAATTACTCACGCACGCTCACGCAAGAAATAATTTTTTCTAATCACGCGCACTCACGATCACGTGAGGAATAATAAATTTCACTCACGATCACGCGTGAATCACGAACAATTCGTGTCATATTTGTTTTTTTAGAATTTTGTTAAAAACTTCTTAGAATTTTGTAAAAACTTCTTAGAATTCAGAATTTTTCTATTTTTTAGTTAAAATTGTTTTCCATATTTTTAACAAATATATGAACTAAAACGAATGGAAACAAGTAAGAGTGTTAAATTCGGCTGTGCCGAATTTTTTATACCCTCCAATATGCAAATAAATAAATAAAAAACAAAATTGCAGGTGCGTCTTCTTTTTTTTTGGGGGGTAGTTGTAATTGGCGGGGCACATTTGATCTCTAATTGGTGTTGAAAAAATTAATTGTTATGCTTTTTGCACTAAAGAAATACAAATTTATCATTATTTAAAAAAAATAAAAATTTATTCCACGCCACGGACCGAAAAACGATATTTTATAATTCTGTGGGTCCAAATGCAGGGCTTTGAACTTTTGGGATTTGTTAAACTAAAATACAAAAAATCATGTAAAAATATGGTATTTTTCAGAGGTTGGGTTAGTTCTTCAATGAGGAACTTTTTCCCCCTGGTCCGATTTTACTCCTTTACGAACTTAACCTGCCTATTAACATAAGACATATTCGTGCCAAATGTCGGGAGTCTAGCTTTTTTATTTTGGACTGCATCTAGTTAACACGATGACAGACGGACGGACAGACGGACATCGCTAGAATCGATCACTGATGATAAATTATGGGGTCCTAGACCGATATTTTGATGCGTTACATACGGAATGACAAAGTGAGTATACCCCCATACTGTAGTTGGAAGGTTATAAAAATCTTTGGAGCCATATCATTCCCTCTTTTTCTCAAAATTTAGTTAATTTTTCCAGTTTTTAGTTCACTTTTTTTTGAGTGCAATATTACCCCTGAAATTCAACTTCCTATCTAGAAATACTCCAAGATGCTTGGCAGCCATTATACCATCCGGTCCAGGGGATTTATAGGGCCCGAAGCTTTTAGAATAAAGCCAAAAAGCTCATGAGTTGTATTGATATATAGGTTAGGTATTTATCCGTTTCAGATGAATTCAGAGACGATAACCGTTATGAGATTTATTCAAAAAACTCAAATTCAACTGTTCAAAAAAATTATTTTGAAATAGAAATTTAAAATAACAGTTTCAAAAAATTTATATAAATATCTGTTCAAAATAACAGAAATAAAAAACTTTTATTTTTTTTTAACTGTTATCAAATACTCTTTAAGCCTTAAAAAATTTGATATATTTAAGTAAAACTAAAATAAACGCATACAAAAGAATCCTATTGATAGCTAATTCTTCAATTATTGATTTGAACATTAAAACTTTGATTGATTTGATTAAAAATAACTGTTATAACAGTTATTTAAAAAAAATAAATGTTATTTTAAACTTTTTGAACAAAAAGTTTTTAATTACTGTTATTTTATACTCTTATTGATAAAAATCAAAAAATAAAAGTTATTGAAAATTTTAACACGGGACATCTCTAGAAGTCTTTCCATATATACAATGCATATTTTGGACAACATTCGTTTAATGATTTTTTTAACGCAAAATAACACATATGAGTTAAAACACCTCAATTCAACCGAAAAAAGTAGAATTTTTGACCTTACCCCTTTCGAATTTGATGAAACTTGGAATATTGTTGGGCCCTTACAAAAAAATCATAATGCCAAAATTTTGGACTTTTGGTACTTTTTCTTCCCGAGATATGGGGTCTTGAAAATTGGCAAAATCGTATATATTTGACAAAAGTGTTCTGACAAGGGAAGTATCTCAACCCTTATGAACCGATTTGCATGAAACGTAAAATATATATAAAAGAGACAATTCTAAGGTTGGGGTGTCTCGGCTTATCGGCCATATCGGGGATTTAGGGGTTCAAAACATGGGTCAAAAAATGGCGAAAAAATCGTTTTTTGGATTTTTCAGCCATTTCTTTCTGAGAAACTATATCATGTTTGCATATGAGAAGAAAGGTTTTTTTAATGCCTATCCAACGGTGGCATAACCTTGTAAAAGTTTGGCTTCGTTAAATACTTTTTTCATGAAAATGTGAAAATTTTGGGGGGTATTTATATGAAGACATAGAGCTACGATGTCCATATGAATATGAAATAATCTTTATTAAATTTAAGTCGACACGTATTTTTGCTCTAGAAGATATTCCCGTTAGTTCGTGAGTTATCGAAATTTTCCCGGAGGTCCATATGGTTTCATAAGGGGACAACGAAATTTTGAAACACTGATATGGCCGAAAAGCCGAGACACCCCAACCTTAAAATCGTCTCATTTATATGTATTTTAAGTTTCAGGCAAATCGGTTCATAAGGGTTGAGATACTTCCCTTGTGAGATAAATAAAGATAACTCGAAAAGTAATTACAATACACGTCTCAGTCAGGTCGCAAATAATAAGTAATAACCCAGCCTTTAAAATGGCATTCCTCAAGATTTTTTTTGAAAAAGGTCAAAGGTCATTGGTTTTAACCTTAATTTTTGGAGAGCTATATCTCAAAAAACGATATTTTTAAAATTTTGGAAAAAATATATGTGATTAAGAATCATCTATACTACTTAAGTTTAAATTTTCAGGATGGAGACTTCATTGGAACTTTTTATATTAATAGAAACGTTGTGACAGGAAAGAAAAAGCGGTGTAATTTCCCTTAGAAAAAAAATATTTTTTTTTTGTCTTTGAAATTCTGGTACCAAAATTTATTTTTCTGAATCTTTTTGACGTGCTGAGTCCAAATATGACCTTTGAACTGGCCTATCGCTATTAGTTTTCGAGATATCTGCACATAAATATGTGAAAATTGCTAAAATGCTATTGCTGTGTTATTTTTGAAAATTTAGTTGCATATATCTTGAAAAGTAATAGCGATAGGCCAATTCAAAGGTCATATTTGGACTCAGCACGTCAAAAACATTCAGAAAAATGAACTTTGGTAGCAGAATTTCAAAGACAAAAAAAAATATTTTTTTTCTAGGGAAATTACACCGCTTTTTCTCTCCTGTCACAACGTTTCTATTAATATAAAAAGTTCCAATGAAGTCTCCATCCTGAAAATTTAAACTTAAGTAGTATAGATGATTCTTAATCACATATATTTTTTCCAAAATTTTAAAAATATCGTTTTTTGAGATATAGCTTTCCAAAAATTAAGGTTAAAACCAATGACCTTTGACCTTTTTCAAAAAAAATCTTGGGGAATGCCATTTTAAAGGCTGTCTTATTATCTACTATTTGCGACCGAACTGAGACGTGTATTGTAATTACTTTTCGAGTTATCTTTATTTATCTCAGAACACTTTTGTCAAATATATACGATTTTGCCAATTTTCAAGACCCCATATCTCGAATACTGGAATGACCAGAAGCCTGAAAAATTGGCGAAATCTCTTTTTTGTTAAAGTAAACATCAGTACTTAATTTCATTAAATTTTGAGGGGGTGCGGTCAACTCCTCGGTTGAATTGAGGTGTTTTAGCTCATATAACTGTTTTATTTGGTCTCTGGATTAATTTAAGAAATCTAGCATCGATTTGAAAAGGCTTATTTTTGATTATATTAGTCTTAAAAGTATATTATGGCATATTTTAGTCTTAAGAGCATATTTTAGAAAAAAGCATATTTTAAAGGCCTATTTTGGTGTTTTGTTAGGATATTTTACGAAAAACTGCATATTTTGATAGAAAAGCATAAAATATTTTATGTATTGGGGAAAACAAAAAAAAAAAATTGTGAGGAATTTTTTTAGTGAGTTAAAAAAATTTATCGTTTTTATAATTTTTTTTTTTTTGTTTTTTAACAAATTTTATTTTAGAAATTGTTTTGAAAGGGCTAATTTGTGAAAAAAGTTCCAAAATAGAAGTTTGTATTATAATTTTCTTAATTTTCTTAATTAAAACTTAAAAAATTTGGATTTTAATCGTTTCATGTAGAATTTTAAGCAATAATTAGAATTTTATGAGCATATTTTTCGTTTTATGCTGAATAGAATCGAGTTTTAAGCATATTTTTGGTTTTACTGTTTATAATATTCATACTGTTTACATTTAATATTTTTAATTGCAAAAGTTTAGAAACGACTTTCCTTTTCTACTTAAATAGTAGTAGTATTAATTTTAAATTTATTATTTAAATACATTTTGAGATTAAAATTTTCATGGGGCCGCAAACAATTTACAAAAACTTTAATATAAAACAATAATTTAATTATAACAATTATAATAAATATTTCAAAATAAGTGTAATTTTTTAATATTTTATTCTTGTTGTAGTACAAAAATATTTATATTGCAATGCGGAAATTTATTTAGCAACTGCGTTTAACCCATTGATTAACCTTCTATGCTAATAATGTGTCGACGTAGTCCGTTATTTTATTATAATCGATGAATTCTTTTTTTTCATATTTTTTTTTTGTTATAAATTAATTCTTAATTTTTATTAATTTATCTTTTCCTCTATTATCTGTCTTATTTTGTATTTAGAATGAAGGCCCTAGACATGTTTCTGCCGTAGATTCTCATCAATTTCCGGATAATGAAGAGCCAAATGTTTTGGGACATGGTTCACCAGCTGCAGATTTGCAAAAACAAAAAAATAATTGTTGTTCAAAGAAGTCCACAGCAGCTGACTGTAATGATGTTGACAAGTATCAAAAGAATAAAATGCTATTGAATTTTGAAGATGTAAGTATTATCATGCACACGTTTTTCTTTTGACGAGTTATATACAGAGTTGGGTCACCTAAGGGTCTTATGCGTCTTTGTATTAAGAATTTAATGGATTTAAAAAAATGCTTCTTTTGAACTCCTCTTTTTATCCTTCACTCTAGTGATAGACGATATATATAAGTTTGTCATTCCGTTTGTAACACCTTGAAATATTGGTCTAGGACTCTAGAAAGTATATATATTCGATCGATTTTAAGACGATCTAGCGATGCCCGTCCGTATGTCTGCCTCTTAAAAACACGAAACTTTACGGAGTTTGTCATATATGTTGGTCATTTACCTGGTCAGATTGATATTGTAATTCAGCGAAATCGGTCCAGTGATTCAAGTTTCAAGTTTTGTATGACCATTTTTTCTTAGATCGAAAAAGTACCAAAGTACACTACTTTATCACTTTTTGTCCCCTTAGAATCGAAATATCCAAAAAGTACTTTTTCCGCTAAAGGATCTTACATTCAAAATTTTAAGTTTCAAGAAACATTATTTCTGGGAATATAAAAAAGGTAACAATTGACTTATAATTCGTATTATAAAAAATGTTGCCTCCTCTGTTAAATTCTTTCTGCCTTTACCCTTGCAGACAAAGAATATTTTATGCAAATTTCTTGGCAATTGACATTTGTTGACACTTACCTTGCGTATTGCTAAAAAGTGTGCGCCGTCTATTAATATAAATTTTTGTAACTAAAATCGTTCACAGTGATCTTCACCCAAATTCAAATAGTAACGATCAATACACATTTGAATTTTAATGTCATTTAAATTTGTTTTTTTTTTTTTTTTTGCAAGTTCATGCCAAGTTGTAGTAAATGTTCATGAACGTTAAAAATTTTAGGTCTAACCATAAAATTAGTGTCTTTTCTATTCATTTATTAAAGAGTGTTGTAATTTTATTAACATAAAATATGCAAAAAATTCCTAAAAACTATTAATTACTACGTTTTTTACCAGTCCCCCACTAAAAAGACGAGGTATTGTTAATAAATTACTTACTACACCCATGTTTTTTTGATGGTTTGTTTATATTTCTATTTTGCACAACTAAACTACATCAAGGTTAATATTATTAACAAGAAAGAGATTCATTCGGTGTTTTTTTTTTGGTTGCTGTCCAAATGTAAATAAATAAAACCTTTTGAAATATATTTTTTAATTAATCAACTCTATTGTATTGTTGTCTTCTTATTAAGGGTGATCACATTTGCAAATTTTACTCTAGCAAAAGTGTAAATTTGCCAGAGTGTGTGAATGCTACATTGAAAAAATATTATCTTATCCGATAAGTTTTTTTAATTGAAACTTTAAAAAAAAAATTGATAATAATTTTTTTTTTGCCACTTTTGTTAAAAAATGTTAGATTTGTATTTTGTAAATTGTGAGATTTTTGACATGAATACCCTCATTATATACAGATTTTTTTTTGTTTGAAGCGTGTTTCGTTTCTATATTTATGTATTTTTTTATTGACTACATAAAGGTTTTGGGAAGTTTTTTTGGCTGCATTAACAAATGCTTGTTGCAGACGTTGAAGTAAACATTTTGATTGGTAAGGGTATTCACGATTGAGTTTTTGCCTGTCAGCAAAAAAAAAAAACATTGGGACAAGTATTACATTTGGATATGCATAATCTTTGTTACCCTTTAAAATGCAAAAAAGCAAAAAAATGGGGACTGGAGGATTGACGTCAAGGGAACCCTCCTCTTCGCGATTGTGTTTGCTAAATAAACTATGGATTTTCACTTGATTAACACACTTTTATTAGTATTAAAATTATTTTTTTTGTCCACGCCAATAAAAATGGGAGGCCTTGTTTCACTGAAGACAAGTAAAGGGTAATTAAGACAAGTAAAGGGTCAAGACCGACCATATAATACCCTACACCAGAGTTTCCCGGAAACCGGGAAATTAGATCTATATGTTGTCAAATCTTTTATATGTGTAAAAAACACTCACAAATCAAATTTGAGTGAAATAGGCTTCTATTTGTTGACAATAATCCGCTTTAACTGAATATCGGGCGAAATTTTCACAAGGGGCCTAAGTCCAAAACTGGTCCGATGATTATCAGGTTTAATAAGGTTATTTAAGTACGGGTTTAACATACACAAACAACATTTTAATTAAATATTTTCTATTTTCATGAAATTTGAGAGATTTATGAGAAAATCAGGATGGTGGTTTGTATGGGGCTACAAGAAGAAGTCCGATTTCTTTAAAATTCGGAATGATGATTTGTGAAGACAAAACACGTTTACCTGCTAAATTTCGAAAATATACCTTTTGAGCAAAACTGTAGAGACCTTTGTGTGGGGGCTAGGTCTAAATATGGACCGATTTTTTCCAATTTCAATAGGCTTCGTCCTTGGGCCAAGAGAGCGACCTGTATCGTGTTTACACCGTTTACATGGACAGACAGACGGACGGACAGAAAGACGGACGGACATCGCTAAATCGACTCAAAAATTATTCTGAGTCGATCGGTATACTTAAAGGGTAGTTACAAACATCAGCACAAACTCATTATACCCTGTACCACAGTGTGGTATGGGTATAATATGGGTATCTTAAAAGAAAATACAAAAACAAAATTAAAACCAGAATGATGAAGAACAAATATTACGATGGGAAAACATTGGCCCTAGATGTTGTGTGACAACTTCCATACCCGCCCTCGAATGATGACAAATTTCTTTCATGATTGTCATCCCAAAAAAACTTACCTAATGGCTTTAACCCCAATTATTGATGGAAAAAAATTTAATTTTAAATATTTTCCGTCGACAAATTATAAAACAAAACTAACTGTGGTTGGAGGATATAAAAAGATTTATTGTAATACGAAAATGATTAATTGTAATTCGAAAAAGATCAATTGTAATTCGAAAAACATCAATTGTTATTCAAAAACATCAGTTCACTCAAAAAATTATGTTAGTAAAATCAACTGAAAATGTCAGTTAAAATAACTACTTTGTAAGTTGTTTTTGGGTCAACTACTTTTTCAGTTAAATCAACTAACAATGTTAGTTATTTTAACTGACAAAAAACAACTGACTTATGTAGTAAAAATTACTAACATTTGTAGTCAAAACAACTAATATGTAGTAAAAATAAAATAAACAATATATAATTTTTTTTCAAAAAATTTTTCAAAAAAAAAAAATTGAAGACCAAATTTTTTCAAAGTTTTTTTTTTTTTAAAAAAGTTGTGAAAAATAAAAAAAAAACTAAAATTTATTTATTTTTTTTGGAAAAAACTTTGAAAATTTTTCAGAGATAAAAAAATAAAATTAATTACTTTAAATAACTGTTACTACATTACAGTACTTTTTTGTTAGTTATTCAAAAAAACGACTCAAAATAACTAATAGTTGTTTGATATTTTTCATACAAAAATAACTGACTTTGTAGTTAAAAACCACTTACTACTGTAAAATATACAAACAACTAACATGTAGTAACTTACATAATTTTCTGAGTGTTGTAATTCGAAA
The DNA here is from genome assembly GCA_963921195.1 of Pegoplata infirma. Taxonomy (NCBI): domain Eukaryota; kingdom Metazoa; phylum Arthropoda; class Insecta; order Diptera; family Anthomyiidae; genus Pegoplata; species Pegoplata infirma. The sequence continues at coordinate 165,970,702 of OY992536.1, read as the reverse complement.
AAGATCAATTAAAATTGTCCTTTTTAAAATTTAAATTGAAAACAAACAACTTTATAAATAGTTTCTTGAAAATTGTTACTTTGACAATATCATCGTAATTATTGGTAAAAGAAATATGACCTTGAGCTAGAATAATCTTTCTCAAAATTTTCCTTTTTCGAAAAACAATTTATCACTTTGAATTACAATTGGAACAAGTAGAAAAGTTAAATTCGACTTTGCCGAATTTATGAATACCCTCCACAATGCATTTTTTTAAAGGGTAGTTCATTTTTTAACGTGAAAAAATTAACAATTTTGATTAGCAATATTTTATTTTGAGTAAAAAACTCTGTTTTGTCATTTAAAAAAAAAAAAAAAGAAAAATTAAAAATTTTTTTTTTTGAGTGTAAAATTTTTTTCGAGTCTAATGTTTTTTTACTGTAAAAATATTTCTGAGTGAATGCACGTACGTATGTACAAAAACTATTGTCTTTTTTGTAAAAAAAAACTAAATTTTTTTTGTGTAAATTTTTTTTGAGTGTAAAATTTTTTTCGAGTGTAATTTTTAAGTTACCAATGCTTTTAAAACCAATGCTTAAAAAGCATTGCTTTAAAATTAAACAAGTTTGAAAAGCATTGTTTAGTTACCACCAATGCTTTTAAAACTTGTTAAAAAACGTGGCATTTTAGATGAAACTAATCTGAAATTCAGGGTTTTGCTTATAACTTTTGAACCACTGGACCGATTGAGCTGAAATTTAATACCAAACAGACCCGGGGAACGGCAAAGATACATGCTTCAGTAGTCTCATTATTATCTTTCGAAAGTTATCGTGTTTTTTATCTTGTAAATTCGCGAAACACCCTTGCCGAAATTTACTCTTTTGCTCATAACTTTTGAACCACTGGACCGATTTGGCTGGATTGCAATACCAACCTGACCAGGTAAATGACAAACATATATGCCAAACTTCAGTAGCCTCTGTAAGGTCTTTCAAAAGTTAGCGTGTTTTCTACGGACGGACAGACAGACAGACAGACAGACAGACGGACGGACGGACGGACGGACGGACGGACGGACGGACATCGCTAGATCGACTTAAAATCGATCGAGGATCATAAATATATATACTTTATGGGGTCCTAGACCAATATTTCGAGGTGTTACAAACGGAATGACAAACTTATATATACCCTCTATCACTAGAGTGGAGGGTATAATAACAATAACACTGTGCTCGAATTTGACACTTTTTTTTGACAAGCTGAGCTACTGGTAAAGTTAATTCGAGTACGCTGAATTCAATGGTGCTAGCCGTTTTCCGAAGTTAGCGCTCGTATTCGCGATTTAAAATTTTGATGCTTAAGTACAATAAAAACGATACACTCAACAAATTATGTAAGTAAAATCAACTGAAAATGTCAGTTAAAATAACTACTTTGTAAGTTGTTTTGGAAAAAAACTAAAAATTTTTTAGAGATAAAAAAAAAAATTAAATATGAAAAATACAAAGTAGTTATTTTAACTGACATTTTCAGTTAATTTTACTTACATAATTTGTGGAGTGTATCGTTTTTATTGTACTTAAGCATCAACATTTTTTTGAACAACTAACAAAAAAGTACTGTAATATAGTTACAGTTAATTAAAGTAGTACTAAAGTATTAGTACTTAAGTACTGCAATGTAGTAACAGTTAATTAACTGTTACTACATTGCAGTACTTTTTTGTTAGTTGTTCAAAAATCGACTTAAAATAAATAACAGAAATAGTTGTTTGATATTTTTCATGCAAAAACAACTGACTTTGTAGTTGAAACAACTAACTACTGTAAAATATACAAACAACTAACATGTAACTTGCATAATTTTCTGAGTGTATTTTTAAACTTTTGCGATAATTTTTAAATTTAAAACCATTCAAGTTTGTTAATCTTACACAACAAACCATAAAACTGTGAATTTTTTTTCGCGAAAAAACATTTTTTGTTCGCGAAAACTATTTTTTTTTGTAAAAATTGGTTCCGTACATATATTGAATATTTGAATTTACGACAGCCATCTGGTAAAGCTAGTTCGTGTACACTAAATCCCACTGTAGTTTCAGTTTTTTCAAAGTTAGGGTATGTATTAGCGATTTCGCGATTATTTTTTTTTTTATTTTTAAGTAAAAAAAAAAAACAATTTTTTTTTCATATTATCATCTAAACTCTATTGAATATACAAAAAAAAAATTTTATTCGCGTAAATTGTTTTCCCATTTTTTTTATTTTCCTAATAATTTATGAAAATGAGTAGAATACGATAAATTACAGACACAAAATTTTTCGAATTTTTTTTTCGCGGAATTTTTTTTTGCTAAAAAAAACAATGCATTTTCTAAATTTATATTTAAAAACTATCCCAAAAGCATACAAATTTAATTTTTGTAGTATCAACGCTTTACAATTTTAAACCGCTAATATCGCCGCATCGAAATATCGGTCTAGGACCCCATAAAGTATATATTTTATTGATCAGTGATCGATTCTAATACATTCTAGCGATGTCCATCCGTCCGTCTGTCCGTCTGTAGAAGACACGATACAGTCCAAAATAAAAGAGCTAGACTTCCGAAGATTGGCACGAATATGTCTTATATTCCTAGGCAGGTTAAGTTCGGAAATGGGCAAAATCGGACCAAGGGGAAAAAAGTTCCCCCTTGGAGAACTAAACCAACCTAAGAAAAAAGAATTACAAATGAAATCTTCGAATTACAATTGAAATTTTCGAATTACAAATAGAATATTTTAATAACAAGTAGAAACTCTGAATTAAAAATTTAATCTTTAAATGGAGTCTTTGAATTGCAAGTAAAATCTTCGCATTACAATATTTTTTTTTTCATTACATATGTACACAGAAAAAAATATGGGGAAAAACAATTTGAGTAATCACTTGTTTAAATTTAAAAAAAGTTTTGAGTAATTTTTTAATTGACGCAATTAAAAATTTACTCAAAAATTTAAAAACAAATTGAGTAAATAATTTAATAAGAATTTAATAGCTTTTTTAATTTTTTTTGGAATTTTCTTAGTTTTTTTAATTCTCGTTTAGTTTATAGTTTTTTGTATATATACATGAAAGTTTGTAATCATATTTATAAAATTTTTTTATGTCTTTAAGACAAAAATATATTTGGTAAAGTTTGAAAAAACATGTTTTTTTTTCTTTGTAAAAAAATATGAAATTTTTTTAAACTTTGTTTTTTTTTAGAGTAGAAACAGAATAAGCCCGGCACGACTTTTTCCATACGGTTTGGCAGATTAAACCGGTGGCCGGCGCCGATGTGAAATAAAACTTGTTCTGTTTTTAAAAGGTGGTGCTTCTTGTTCTGTTCCTGCACTTAATAGTGTCAATTAAAAATTTACTCAAATTTTTTTGGCAAACATTTAATAAATTTTTATTAAAAATTTACTCAATACTATTAAATCGTTTACTGGTGGAAAATTGAGTAATTTTTTACTCAATAGTATTAAAAATTTACTCAATTTTTTTTTTTATTTCTTTCTGTGTATGTTAATGGTGTAGAAATCACAGACTAAAACAGACGTGGCAAAAAGGTTTTATAGCAAAAAACGGGAACAAAAACTAAGCGATTTTAAGCTAGTTTTAAATAAACATGGGGGCCCCAAAAGACCCCCGTAAATTTTTGATCAAATTTAAAATGTCTCAAATTCTAAGACATTTTTCGTATAGAAAAAGATGCAGATTCTAAAACCGTTTTCGTATAGAAAAAGTCACAGGTTCTTAAACATTTTTTTGTATAGAAAAGTCGCAGATTCTAAAACATTTTTTGTACAGAAAAAGTAAAAAAAAAACGAAAAATGTCTGAGATTTTCTGACATTTTTTGTATAGAAAGAGTCTCAAATTCTGAGACAATTTTTGTATAGAAAAGTCTTAAATTCTGGGAAATTTTTCGTATAGAAAAAGTCTCAGATTGTGAGAGTTTTTTCGTATAGACAGTTCCAGATTCTGAGATATTTTTTGTATTGAAAAAAATCTGAAAAAAATCACTTATTAGAAAAGTACTCTGGTACTTTTTTAATCGTCTAATGTAGAATTCTTTTTTTGGAATGTAGAATTCTTCGTCGAAATAAAACATTCTGAGAAAATACTTTTAAGAATTTCTGGAACTAATTGTAATAGGGTAAAAAGGGTTATGATATTGCACTTTGGTACCTTTTCGATTTCCTAAAGTTCTGGTCTTAAAAACTTGACATTTTTAGTCTAGGAACATTCTGCAAAAAAAGAAAACATTAAAAAAAAAAAAAAATTAATCCAAAAAGTGCCAAAAACACAGTTTTTATAAAAACAGTTTCTATCCCAACTTTTTTTAATTGTTTGTGTACATTAAAATTAAATTAAACAGTGATTAATTAATGTATTTTTAAAATTGTGTTTTTATTTTGTAGTCAATTTATGAACTTTGCCAAAAAAAATACACAATTAAATTTTATAAATAAATGGATTGTGTATTAATTTAAATTGTATGCTTTTAATGTAAAATTGTATTTTCTTCAATTGTTGCAGGCACCCGATCATTTAAAATTTAATCCTTACATAAGACGTGGTTATCGTACATTCCTGTCTACAAAATTATGTCTACAGAGTGTGTTTTGGTGGACCAATGAAACGGTAAGTAGCTGGCATAGTTTTCCAGAAGTTAAGATTTTTAATTCTTTACTTTTTTCATTACAGATCAATATTTGGAGCCACTTATGCGGTTGTTTATTATTTATTGGTTTGACAATATTCGATTTTCAATTCTTAAAAGTTCATGCCAATTTAGAAGATCAAATATTAGTTGTCTGCCTATTGATTTGCTTCTGTTTGTGTATGCTTTTGTCATCGATCTATCATATATTCTCTTGTAAATCGGAGGAACATTATGAATTGTTTCTATCGGTGGATTATGTGGGTATATCCTTATCATTGGTGGCCATATATATAAGTAGCATGTATTATGCTTTTTGGTGTTTTCAGGTAGGTTTTGTTTTACAATATTTATATTGTTGTAATTCTCATTTGGTTTATTTTCTTCCACAGACTCTGAGAGTTGTTTACTCTGTGATTGCTTTAAGCATGTTTGGTTTAGCCATAATTGTACAAATTCCAAAATTAAATGTATCGCCAGAGGCCAAAATAGCTGTGCTATTAGCCTGGGCAGCATATGGTGTTATACCATTGGGTCATTGGACTGTTGCCATGGGTGGTTTAGAAAATGAATTAGTTAGGGTAAGTTAATTATGAAAAATTATATACAAGCAGTTAAAAATTTGCTTATTTCCAACAGGAAACATTTTTTAGAAAAATCTTAGAATTTTTCCATAACGATTTTGAAATCCTAAATTTTTCCTAAATTTATGAAAAAAATCTTTGTTTTTAAGACGAATTCCTCTTCTTTAGTTTCAGGACGTAATGTAACTAAATTGTAGGAAAATTTATGAACCATTTTTAAGGAAGTTGTGTCCCAAAATTTAGTTAGGTCTTTTTTTGAGTGCAATTGGATTCCTAAAGGATTGTCATATATTTGATCTTAAACTTTTCGCTCTACTTTGCTTAGTTTTAGCGATAAGGGAATTTAGGGGCCCAATAGGATTTTGAGAATCTTTAAAACGGAAAAACTTTAAAAACTTTTACTCTGAGTTCTTTCGTGTTCTACACTCAAAAAAAACCCTTGTAAAATTACAAGAAAAACTTTTTTTGTTTGCTACCTCCTATTTGACAAAAATTCCATGTAATTTTACAAGATTTTTACCAATAATTTTGTAATTTTACAAGGTTTTTACCAATAAAATTGTAAATTTACAAATTTTTTGACACGATAAAATTTACAAAGAGGTTTCGTAATTTTACTATATTTTTTGCTACCTCTTATTTTACGAGAATTCCTAGTAATTTTACAAGCTTTTTACCAATAGTTTTTTAATTTTACAAGCTTTTTACCAATAAAATTGTAAATTTACAGTTTTTTGCGAAATTAAAATTTCAATGAATTCTCGTGAATTTACTATATTTTTTTTTGTAAAATTATCTTGGAAATTTGTAAAATTGCAAAAAAAAAATTGTAAAATTACAGAAAAAATGTAAATTTCGATTTGTTAAAAAACAAGAACAACTGTCAAATATTGGTAAATGGGATTACGAGACTTTTCCTAGTAGTTTGACAAAGTTTTTTTTTTGTGTACGATCCAAGAGCTACAAAACTGCATTTGAACTTTTTGTTGTGCCGGTAAAATTTACCGAGATGTGTGCATTTTTAAATTTTCGGGAATGCCAAAAATTTAAGATTTTGACCCAATATGGTCTCAAGAGTACTGACGACACTATGGCAATCCCACAATTTCCTCCATTTTGATTGATGTCGTCACCCAATCGGATCCTCAAATGTGTATGAAGGAAAACATGGAAATGGAGCTAAATTATTACGCTACTAAGCATCGAAAATGCTACTGAAACGCGTCCTTAAACATTTGATTACAATAGTTCTGCTTGTCAAAAATCCGGTCATCAAACTTTTTCATCACATCAAGTTTTTGAGAAAATTGATGTCAAAGTTGAAAAAAATGGCCGTGTTCGGCATTTTGGGCGACTCATGGCCAGGCGCGGATCCACGGGGGGGGGGGGGGGGAAAGGAAATTTCCTCCCCCCCCCAAACCGATTTCGGAAGAAGAAAAAAGGAAAAAGAAAAAAAAGGAAAGAAAATAAAGAGAAGAAAAGAAGAGAAGAGGGAAAAAGGAAAGTGAAAAGGAAATAATCTGAAAAAATTTCTATGAAAAATGTCCAAGGATCTAAAAAAATTTTCTATGAAAAATGTTTAAGCGTCCAACCTGAATCAAATTACGTCGCGTAAGGCGTAACGCCCAATAATTTTTCGTTTCTAATATTTAAATGTGAGTTACCTAAATCAAACGGACGTAAAAATTTCAAATTTGATGTGTTTGTTTTTGTTTTTTTTTTACGTCTTGCGCTACGCATTTGATTCTGGTTCGACCCTAAGAATCTTAAAACTTTTCTAAAGGAAAAATGTCGCGGAATATTAAAATTTTTGTATATTAAAAAATTTTAGAATTTTTCTATAAAAATTGCGAATTGAGAATTAAAAAAAAAATAATTGGAGAATTTTAGAAAAAATATCACAGAATCTAAAGTAAGGTCTTAGATTCCGATTTTTTTTTTATTTGAAAAATGTCTCAGAATCTAAGACTTTTTTTGGAGACTCAGAACTCAGAAAATTTTAAAAAGCATTAAAGTCCTCAATTTTTCTAATCTCAAGCACTTTCTACGGAATATTTTTTCAAACCCTAAAAAATTTGGTGTAGAAAGATCGTTTCGGTATCTTAAACCTTTTCTGTAAAAAATAGAATAGAAAAAAATTTTTATATTTCAGAACCTAAATAAATTTTCAATGGGAAAAAAACTCACTAAATCTGAGAAATTTTCTTTACGAAAATTTTTTCTAAATATAAAAATTTTTGGTGTGACAATTGCATAAGTATCTGAGAATTTTCTATATAAAGGTGTATCGTAATTTAAAAATTTTTGTATAATTTCTGATAAATTTTTTTCGACCTTAAAAATATAATATTTTTAGCAGATTTATTCTAGCTCGAGGTCATTATTTCCTTTTCTTATTTAGACTTTAATATTCTCATAGAATAATTTTTTGAAAATTATTCTATGAGAATATCATGCTTTAATAAGAAACGGAAATATTGACCTCGAGCTAGAATAAACCTACTCAAAATATTTTTGTATAAATTTTAAAAGCTTTTCTATATCAAAATGCCTCAGAAACTCAGAAGTTTTTATTGCGATAACGTCTCAAAATCATAAACTTTCTATTAGAAAATTATGTCGGAATCCGGGTCTTTTGCTGTCAGAAAAATGCTTTAGAACCTGAAAATTTCTTAAAGAGACATTTTTCAAAATATCAAACATTTTAGTTTTTTTATTATAGGAATAAATTTTTAAAATTTGAAAATAAAAAAAATAATAATAAATATCGAGGGCCTATATTCAAAACCCTCTATCTTCCATTTTCACGAAAATGACTTTTTGATGACAAAATATTCAGTAAAACCGCCCTCATTTATGGTGTAAAATTCAGAACAAAAATATTTTTTTTTGCTATTTTATTTGCATTTTTGGTTTTCTCTATCTCTTACACAATTAATTTTTCTGAATGCAAAACCCTCCATCTTTTCAAATAAGTAATTTATAAATATTTTTTTTTGAATAATTTCATCATGCATTACATGTTTTCATACTAATTTTTGCATGCTGAACATGAATTTGTCAACAAAATTCCAGAATCACGATTTTGGTCCACTGATGCTAATTTTTTCTCAAAATTCTTGTTTGACATTTTTGAAAAATATGACTCAAAATTTAGATGTTTTGTGTACAATATGAAACAAAAAGTTTAATCTTAAAAATCGCGATGCTGATCAGCATCTGTGGACCAAAATCGCGTTTTTAATTTTTTACTATTTTTTACATAACATACTCAACAGTTTGTCATCTTTTAAGATGAATTCGGTAAAAAAAATATTTTTTTTCTCAAAAATCAGCACCTGTGGACCAAAACCGCGATTTTGGAACCTTTTATAAGCCGTTATCATTAATAAATCACGTTAAAAATTTACCGATGTCGTAAATGAAATCATAATAATTCATTTTTATTAAAATGCAAAACCCTCTATCTGATCATTTTCATTCATGTACTTAATATTTTTGAGAAACAAAACCCTCTATCTTTCATAATATCCCCAATAGTGCAAAATTTTAAAAACGAATTATATGTGAGATTCTGTGGTTGATTTATAAAAATATTGTAGAATATCGAATTTTAATTACTCTAACAATACGCGAAATAAACAGTTTTTTGGCTCTCCTAAAAAGTTGTATTTTTTAAGATAGAGGGTTTTGAATATAGTCCCTCGATATAGAAAAAATCATAATAAATATATAGAAAAAATCATAATAAATAAGAGTTGAACAGTAAAAAACCTTAACCAATGATTCAAATTCGACCTTAAGTTCCCTGCAAAAAAAAATTTTTCAGTAAAAAATATTTTTTTGAGAAAAAAAAATTTCCTCCCCCAAACCCAATAGCTGAATCCGCGCCTGCTCATGGCTAATGAACCCGATGTGATGGCGACTTAAAAATAAGTCGAGGGTAAAGCTTATACGTTGCTCTTAAGGATGCAGAACGCATTTGGTCAGTTGCATTAACCCTTTGGGCACCAATTGCCTCAATGATTTTTTGGAAGAAAAGAGAAGACAATTAGTGCTAAAATGGTTAAAACGGCTGATTTAATGAGTTATGCATCTTAAAGTGCAATGTTTGGTCTTTATCGATGACTTATTTTTAAGTTGTCAGCACATCGGGTTCATCCGCCATGAGTTGTCAAATATGTCCAAAAACGCAATTTTTTTGTATTTTAAATTTCTTACAAACCTGATGTAATTGAAGAGTATGGAACCCGGATTTGTGACAAGGAGAAACAATGTAATCATATGTAAAAGGTGGCGTTCCATTCGCATAAAGTTTTTTTTTCATATGATAAGTAGAGGAAAAAATCGTTCTTGGGGAATAAGACAACATTGAAAGATAACACTTTAAGTACGTGAAATTGACACACCAAAACGGCGAGACACGTAAACTTAATTTTGGGTCGTAGAACACAGTGGCGTTTTCCGTTTTGACAGATCAGGTCAATATTAAGTGATATTTAATTTTTAAGTTTGTGATTTTCAAGCGATTTTTTATTGTTTAAAAATTGAAGAAAACAATTTTATTTTCTCGCCCAAATTAATCGGCCATCAATGTTAGAGTAAAGTTTCGACTAAGAAATACTAAATAAAGTAATTTTAAAGGGTTTTTGTAGGATAGTCCTAGGAAAATTTAATAAAAACTCGTTGAAAATCGCAAAACTTTACAACGAAATATCTCTTGATTTTGACCAGACCTGGCAAAACGGAGAATGACACTGGATTTTCCGACCCAAAATTAAGTTTACGTGTCTCGGCGTTTTTGTGTGTCATTTCAAAGTAAAAATTATACTTACAGTGTAATTGGTGCCATAAGGGTTAATGCTACTGACGAAATAAGTTCTGCATTCTTAAGAGCAATGTTTGAGCTTTCCCCCCGACTTATTTTTGAGTCGCCACCACATCGGGTTCATCAGCCATGAGTTGCCCAAAATTCCGAAAACGGCAAGTTTTTTTGACTTTGACCTCAATTTTCTCAAAAACTTGATGTGATGGAGAAGTTTAGACACCTGATTTTTGACAAGCAAAACTATTATAATCAAATGTTTAAGGTCGCGTTTCAGTCGCATTTTCGATGCTTAGTAGCGTAATGATTTAGCACCATTTCCATGTTTTCCTTCAAGCTTTACCCTCGACTTATTTTTAAGTCGATATCACATCGGCTTCATCCATTATGAGTTGTCAAAAATGCCTAAAACGGCGAATTTTAAAAAAATTCGAAATCAATTTTCTCAAAAACCTGATGTGATAGAAAAGTGTGGAGACCAGATTTGTGATCACTAGAGCAATTGCAAATGACTGTATGAGGTCGCGTCCCGTTTTTTTTTAATGTTCAGTAGTGTTATCAATTTTCTTTAAATTTAGTTCATTTCCCCATTTATTAGTTCATCTTCCTTAGTGCATTATCAATTTAGTTCATTTTCTTTTTATTTAGTTAATTTTTTAGAACCTGATTTTACAAATTTTTTCTAGATTTTTTTTTTATAAAATTTTAATTAAATTTTTTAAAATTCTCTCACTTTCAGTTAATGGTACCTCGTGTTATAATAATGTATGCTTTGTGTGCTATTGCTTTTGTGATATATGCTGCTAAGATTCCTGAACGTTGGTTAACCGGTAAAGTGGATTACTTTGGTCATTCACACAATTGGTGGCATCTATTCATCTTGGCTGCCTTCTATCACTGGCACAATACTGGTATGGTTTATGCTGAATATCGTCTAAATAATGGTTGCAACGGACCCTTAATGAGATGATAACTTTGCGAAGAAACCAACCATAAACGGAACACAATAAATAAAAAATTGTTCAAATCATTCATAATGATCATATCATTCATACCACACACGTCAGTCATATCATATTAGGAATTTACCAAAATCATTTTAATATTATTATTATATAAAATATAAAAAAATAAAAAATTAAAAAAAAAAAAACAACAACTACAACACCTCATTGTTAATTATAGTTTTTATTGCAAAAAGAAATTAGAAAAAAAGCTGCAGCTGTTTTTAGCATTATTAAACTAAAACCAATTAATTTCTTTTGTTGAATTTTCTTTTTTTTTTTAATTTTTATTTGATCAAAAATATTAAAAAAAAATCATTTAAAAATTATGTTGTTTTTTTTAGCGAAATATTTGGTCTATGAATGTATTTTTTAGCTTTAGTTTAAGGAGGTTTATTGTCTTCCAATTCTGCTCTAGATATTATTTTTTTTATTAATTGAAGTTTAAATGAATTTGTTTATTTTAATTTTTCTTTTAAATCGTAACTGCTGCTGTTGAACAGGTAGAGAGTAAGAAATTCTTCTTTCTTTTCTATTAAATTTAGCTTAAGAAATATTGAACAATAAATAAAAAAATGTATGTTTTAAATTTAAAGTTATTCAATTTATAAGTGACATTCTATTATTTTGTTGATTTATTAATATTTTTTATTTAGTTATACTTTGCAAATTTTTTAATAGGAAATGTTTAAATATTAAATTATTTTTAAATAAGAAAAACGAATAAAGTATTTTTTTTTGTTGAAAATTAGTTTTTTTCAAGCTTTTTTTATTTAAAAACATCATTCGCCAAATTAGGGACAGGCGATCATAATTTTTAAGCAACTCTGTGGAATTTTGTAAAATTACATTAGCAACTATTTCCAAAGATCAACCATTTTTTTTTTCAAGTCCCAGACAAAAAGTTTTTTTTATGTTTTTTGCGGTTTGGAGTAAAAAGAAATTATTAAAAATGCGTTTAGGAAATTCCGAAAAAATATTTGAAGTTTTTCCAAATCCCGGCCACAAACATTTTTTTAAATTGAAATTCTGCTTAATTTTTATTAAAAATATGATTTTATTCGACCTTGAAAATAATATATTTTTAGTACGTTTATTCTAGCTCAAGGTCATTATTTCGCTCTAGCTCAAGGTCATTAAAACCGTGATATTCTCTTAGAATAATTTTTCAAGAATATTGTTTTTCTTATTTTTAATTTATTTATGTTGGTCAGTTTCGCAAGACTTCATCGACACGTGTTTCGGAATTTGTCAGATTCCATTGTCAAGATTATTTAGCAAATATTAAAAAACCCTATACTACAAGTAGCAAAGGGAATTTAAATGACAAATCGCTAATGTTCAAACTAAAGTTTAATACACATTCACTAAGAAAATTATGTCATTAACTGTTTGTAGTTTATTTAAAAAAATTATCAGTAAAGTTGTTTTAAAAGAAAAATCACTTATTTTATTAAGGATTAACATTAAAAATTGACTGCAATATGATTTTATTTTAAATGAAAAATCAGTGGAATGCTTTTTAAACAAAATTTCATTAGTTTTTAGTGAATATTCAATGGAATTTACCTACATAATTTGTTGAGTGTTCGACTCTACTCCCACGAAATTTGTACTATCATAAGGTCTGTTTGATTACTTTTTTTGTAGTAAAAGTAGTAAAAGAGATTTTTTTGAAATTTTACTCAATATGTCGAAAACTCCAAAAAAGTTAAAAAACGGAAAGTAGTAAAAATAGTAAAATTTATTTATCATTCAAATTCTCAAAATACATATATTTTAAAATTTTATTTTGAAGAAATTTTTAGAATCTATACAAAAAATTAGAAGACATTTTCCATAAACGCTAAAAATCACATTTTTTTAATTCACTTGGTTCTTTTAGTTCTGGTCGATCAATTTCATATGTTTCATTTATTAAACGTACAAAAAACAAAAAAAACATAAAAAATTGGATTTTTCTGGAGTTGTGTTAGTTTTTAAGGGTGGAACTTTTTTTCCAACTGATCCGATTTTATCCATCTCCGAACTTAACTCAGATTTTGATATTTTTTTTTTTTGAAAAAGTCCCCGATTCTAAGACATTTTTTTTACAGAAAAAGTCTAAGACATTTTTTCTATAGAAGAAGTCTCAGCTTTTGAAACAATTTTTCTATGGAAAAAGTCATAGAATCTGAGACATCTTAGAAAAAATGTCTCAGAGTCTGAGACTTTTTCTACAGAAAAAATGTTTCAGAATCTGAAACCTTTTCTGTGGAAAAACTCAAAGAATCTGAGACATTTTTTCTATAGAAAAAGTCTTAGATTCTGAGACATTTTTTCTATAGAAAAAGTCTCAGATTCTGAGACATACACGTTTAACATACACAAACAGAATTTTAATTAAATATTTTCCATTTTCATGAAATTTGAGAGATTTATGTGAAAATCGGCAAGGTGGTTTGTGTGGGGGCTACAAGAAGAACTGGTCCGAATTTGGAATGGTGATTTATGTGGATGAAACATGATTACCTGCCAAATTTCAAAAAGATAACTATTAAAATGCGGCTATTAGAGACATTTGAGCCAAAACTAAAGAGGAAATTTGTATGGGGGCTAGGTCTAAATATGGACCGATTTTTTCCAAGACTTCGTCCTTGGGCCAAAAGAGGCTTAAGTTTCAAATTTCAAGTCAATTGATTAAAATTGCGACATGTATCGTGTTTACACCGTTTACATGGACATACAGACGGACGGACGGGCGGACATCGCCCGTCACGTATAGTAACAACTGATACTATATGCTTGTTGTTGTTGCAAATGTTTGTATTTGCGAGTGTAATACCATATATGGGGTATTCACCATGGCGTGTTAACAGTTTTGTTCAAATTCTGATTAATTTTATAAAAAAATAAGAATTGTTTTTGACAAATTCCGAAACACATTTCGATTAAGTCTTGCAAAAATTACCAACATATGAAGGGCTTACTGCAAGAACTTGATAAGCAACATTTTATTTTTTTTGTGTTTTCGCCTTCTGCTGATGTTCCATTGACAGATTTTTGGCGGAAGTCTTGCTTTTACCCTTCGTACAAGTATATTGAGAATAAAAGATCTGCAAAAGTTCTATTTTCTACATTATTTAAAAAGTTTTAAGCCAAAAACCCCCATAAAATGAAATGTTGCTTATTGAGTTTTTACAATAAATTCAAAAGAGAAAAAAAAATTTCTTGAAAATTATTCTGAGTATATCATGGTTTTTATTAGAAAATGAAATAATGACCTCAAGCTAGAATAAACCTACTAAAAATATAATATTTTTAAGGAAGAATAAAACAGATCGTGATCTTACTACGATGGTACAATTTTCATCTTCTAATTCTCAATGGGATTAGAGTCGAATGTGTATTAATATTTTTTTTTTTTTTTTTTCAGGTTAAAGATAGGGTAAATGAACAAAAAGATGTATTGTAGAGGAGTGTAAGAGCAACAAATGTCTAGTTTTCAGTAAGTCTCTAAATGCATCCAATTACTCACTGTAAGTCCTCAAAGTTTTTAAGATAAATAGGCCTCTACACTGAGGGAAAAAGGCATAATTAAATCAAAAAACTTCAATTTTATTTTAAGCATGCTGCATATTTTTGACAAAAAACTCTGTTGGTAATATGATCTCCATCAGTTAATCATATTTATATATTTTGGATTAAGTAGTTTATACTGGCAGTATCATTTAAACTCGTATACTGTGTAAACTTACCAATCTTATTTTTTATAAATGCAGTTTGACGTAAATTGTATAAACATACCAGGTATACACGGTATTCGTGATGTTTATACCTTTAGATGAATACCACTACTATTTTTCAGTTTCATTAAATTTTTCATAACTTTATGAAAAGTAGTTTCACAAAAAACTTAATAACACATTTAAAAGTATTCAAAAGAGTTTAAACCGTTTGTATAAAATCATTTAAAACTACTATAAAAAAAAAAAACATTTTATAAATTACGTTATTTTTAGAGAAAAATATTAGTTTTCACTCTTGTTTCACTGTAAATCTTGTTTTAATAGAGAGCCATCTAGTGCGGAACAATTTAGCAAAGACCACAACCATGTGGTATAAAATCAGCAGGGTGCTTCAAAATGCAATATTATTGTTGCTGAATTAAACAACAGGGTGGTACATGTAAAATAAAAAGAATTGGAACAGACTGTTCCGAACAGTTGTGCTACAAATTATGGCTTGTGGTAAAATTCTTGAGGGGTACAGCTATTCAAAACAATCGTACTTCACGGCGTGGCTCAACTATTTTAATTGAAAGGTATGAAATTTTTATGCAATTTTTTTGTTGTCAATCTAAGTGGGTACACGCACGCATAGTTATGACCCAAATTAGCTTAAAATATTCTAATTGCGGAGTTTAAAAATTAATTTTACAATTATTTCTGAATGTTTTACTACTTGTTGATAAACTTTTACTTTTTCAGGACTAAAAAAAAATTTAAAACATTTTTTGGAGTTCTGATCAATTTTTATTAAAAATAAAAATTGTTTTGTTCGACCTTTAAAATATTATATTGTGAGTGGGTTTATTCTAGCTCGAAGTCATAATTTCTTTTAATAATTAAAACTGTGATATTCTCAAAAAATAATTTTCAAGAAAATTGTTTTTCTGTTTTAAATTTATTTATGACCAACATAAATAAATTTAAAACAGAAACACGTCGTGTTTCATAATTTGTCAGATTCCAACAGCATTTTTTTTTATATTTTTAAATTTGAGTAAATTTTTAATGCTATTGAGTAAAAAATTACACAATCTTGCACCAATAAACGATTAAATAAAATGAAAACTGATTTTACAGTTTCAGAATCCAAAAAAATTTCTGATATTTGTCTAAGAACTTGATATCTTTTCGTGGGCAAAAACGTTTCGTCTTTAAAGCATAGTACTCTGTTCAATTTAACGGGAAAAAATCTGTCAAACTCCATATAAAACAAGTAAAAAAATTATATTCGGTCTAGACCGACCATATAATATCCTACACCAGAGTTTCCCGGAAAATATGTTACAATTTCAAACATGAACCGATTAGATCTGTATTTTGTCAACTCTTTAATAAGTGTAAAAAACACTCACAACGCAAATCTGAGTGAAATAGACTTCTTTTTGTTGATAATAAACCCCCGAGTAAAAATTTTTATATTGAACCATATCTATTTAGATCTGGATCAATATATAATCAGATCTTACCAGATCCGGAAATTGACCCGATCTAATCATATCAGTTCTGATATGATATGATCAATTTAGATCTCGATGGATCCGACATTTGTCCCATATATATTTTGATCTAATTGGATCTGAATTTATCGGAATTGATACTGTTGTATATAGCAAAAATCTTAATTTTTGCAAATCGTCTGTTGTTAAGAACAAATAATAGACACATTTTAATTTAAGATGGTAATAATTTAATTTTATTTATTTAACATATTATAATTAAACAAGTAGAAAAATTAAATTCGACTTGGTCGAATCTATGAATACCCTCCACAATGTTATCTAATATAGGGTTGCCATTTGCATTTTGAGAAAAAGAGGACGTCAACCTCTAAAAAGGAGGACATTTGACCCAAAAAAGAGGACAATTTTTTTTTTATATTAAATTAATTTAAATCAAGTCAAAACAATATGCAAAAACAAATAATTTTGATTAAGAAAACAATTTTTTTCCACTAAAAAAAATATATTTCCAATTATATTTTAATATTTTGGAAATATCTCTTCAATTGTATTTAAGAAATATCCCTTTATAACTCAAAAATTTCCAGTTATATTTCAAAAAGTTCGAAATATAAGTCAAAAATTTTTGAAATAAAATTGGAAATTTATGAAATGGAATTTTTAAAAAGCGTTTAGAAAACTACAAAAGGAAAGTTTTGAAATACAATTGGAAATTTCTGAAATACAATTTTTGTAAATTTAAAAAAAAAATTGCTTAAAATCATTTAGAAAATTTTAAAATAGAAATTTTTGATACACAAACCTTTTTTCGGAGAGCAAACTTTAAGACACACGGCAGCTGATAAGAAGTGATGTCAACGTAGTTATTTTCGCACTACATAAAGTGTTTGTTTATTTTTGTGCTCGTTTTGCTCTCAAAAAGTTGACATTACTGCTGGTAAGCGAAAATACAGCGATGCCAATAATTCAAAAGTTAAGAATTAGACAAAAAATGAATGGGGAAAAGTGCAAAAAGTAGGACAACCCCGGACACTTTCTAAAAAAGAAGTAGGACTGCCCCGGACGCCCTAAAAAAGAGGACGGTGTCCGGGGAAAAGAGGACGGATGGCAACCCTATCTAATAGTAATTTTCTAAAAAAAAATTTCAAAAAATTGCATTACAAATTTTTTATTAGAAATATGTATGTATGTATATTATTTTGAGTCAAACTTTCTTTCAATCAATCAAATTTTTTTGAGTGTAAAATGTTTTTGACTGTCAACATTTTTTTGAGTCTGCCATTTCAATCAAAAAAAAAAAAAAAAATAATGTGTACATTTTTTTTTTGAGTGTAACATTTTTTTTTGAGTGTAAATATTTTTTTAGTGTATAATTTCTTTAAGTAACAAATTACTTTGTAAAGTATTTTTGTTTTTTTATACCTATATGTAATACAAAAAAAAACTATTTCACATATTTTCATATTTTTATATTACCATCCACTTCTTTAAAAACCAAAAACAAATTAACATTCAATCATACACATACTTTATTTGATTTTTTCCCGTTACATACAGTTACACTAACAATAACAAAACAATAACAAATATTTACTTGTCTAACAACTAAACTGCACCCCACGATAAGAAAACAAACAACAACAAGTATTACAAAACTGGTATTTCACCATGCTTTTAAAACTTGTTTAACGAGTTTTCAACAGTTTAAGGTGAAACAAATCTAAAATTCAATGCTTTGCTTATAACTTTTGAACCACTGAACCGATTTTGCTGAAATTCAAAACGAAACAGCCTTGGGGAACGACAAATATATATGCTAAGCTTCAGCCCCCTCAGAATTGTCTTTCGAAAGTTATAGTGGTTTTAATCTTGTAAACTCGAAAAATACCCTTGCCGAAATTTACTATTTTGCTCATAACTTTTGAACCACTGGACCGATTTCGCTGGATTGCAATACCAACCTGACCCGGTAAATGGAGAACATATATGTCAAACTTCAGGAGCCTCCATAAAGTCTTTCAAAAGTTAACGTGTTTTCAACGGACAGACAGACAGACGGACGGACGGACGGACGGACGGACGGACGGACGGACGGACATCGCTAGATCGTCTTAAAATCGTTCAAGGATCATGAATATATATACTTTATGGGGTCCTAGACCAATATTTCGATGTGTTACACACGGAATGACAAACTTATATATACCCTCTATCACTAGAGTGGAGGGTATAAAAAAGATTTAAAAAATTTTTGTTTAAAATAGATAGCTGCTAGACGTTGAATAAATCTTCAGGCTCATTTCATCTGATGTAAATGTATGAGGAAAATACTGAGAATTGCCTAATTTCAGTGGGTATAATACCAACTTTTTTTGAACTTTCAAGTAACATTATCAGGGTATTTTTAATTAAATTTTGATAATTTCAAAATTATTTGATAAAGTATCGAAAATCCCTGATAATGTGGCTTGAAAAGTTCAACAAAAAAAGCAGGTATCATACCTATTTTTATAGTGGTACCTACAGTGTGTATACTAGCCAGTTACAATGCTGTTAATGATAAAAATATCCATATGGAGTTATACTCTCTGTAGTTACCCAAAATCTTGAATTTAATCAATACTAAATGAGACTTTAAATTTGTACAATCACACGTTAAATAGTATTTATATATCGTTGCTGCGCCTAAAAATGGAGTCATGTGTTATTAAATTTTTTTCAAATAGTCCCACGAAACGGCCCTATTTGGTCCTTTCACAGTACTTTTTAGAAGTCAACTTTTAATCAACATGAAGTTTGTAATATTGGTATAATATAACCGTGAAGTTTTTTTTCAAAAAGTACCGCGAAGAAACCAAATTTGGCTGTTTCGTAGGCCTCTTCAAAAATGTTTTTTTAACACATGACTCCATTTTTAGGCGCAGCGACGATATGCGAAATGTAAATACACATTCGGTAGATAAAAAACAACACTTTAAACCAAGTAAATTTTTCACTTTAAACCAATTCAATTTTGAATAGACGAATCCTTTTGATATCTTCTTGATTTGAGGGAAAACTGCATTGGCTCAATCAATGTTGTTTCTCCAATTCTGTCCCAATTTAATATTTGAAAAAAATCTGCAAATTAGAAGAAATCGTTATTAGTTTAAATTCAAAACTTTCGCGGTCATTATAAAAATACTTACAACAACGATTCTCCCATATTATAATAAAAATAATAAAAATATTATGTTTATTTCAAAATACATGTATGAACATTTTTTATTTAAAATATTATTTGACAGAAAATTCGATTTTGTTTTTTGTTTTTTGTATCAACATATTTTATTTTGATTTCATTTGGCATCAAAATAAATAAAAATGATGACGGTTTTCAAAATAGAGGGTATTCATATAAAATTGAATTCTTAAAAAGTTTAGTTGTTTCAGTGAGTTTATCGTTGACATGGATATAAATCTTGCTAAAGTGACAGATATGATAGAAGACATAACAAGATATGGTACAAGATCTCGTTATATATAGCAACAGATCTAACATATCTGGTTATATATAATTTGATCTTGTATAAGATATAAATATATACCGTCATATCTTCTGAGATATAATTATATCTAAACATTTTTACTCGGGCCGCTTTAACTGAATATCGGGATAAACTTTCACATGGGGCCTAAGTCCAAAAATGGTCCGATGACAATCAGATTTGATAAGTTTATTGAAATATGCGCTTAACATACACAAACAGAATTTTAATTAAATATTTTTTCATTTTCATGAAATTCGAGAGATTTATGTGAAAATCGGGAAGGTGGTTTGTATGGGGGCTACAAGAAGAACTGGTCCGATTTCTTTAAAAATCGGAATGGTAATTTGTGTAGATTAAACATGACTCCCTGCAAAATTTTGAAACGATACTTATTAAAATACGGTTATTAGAGTCATTTGAGTTAAAGCTAAAGGGGACCGTTGTATGGGTGCTAGATCTAAATATGGACCGATTTTTTCCAATTTCAATAGGCTTCGTCCTTGGGCCAAAAGAGGCTTAAGTTTTAAATTTCAAGTCAATTGATTAAAAATTGCGACCTGTATCGTGTTTACACCGTTTATATGGACAGACAGACAGACTGTCGGACAGACGTATAGGAAAATTGTTAAAAAAGTTTCCACGCATTTTTATTATACAAGACAATTTAAATTGTCGTGAAAAAGTGACAATTCAGTTTTGTTATGATCGTTTCTTTCTCATAATTGTCAAAAGTTGTTGCTTTTTAAATGTTTTATTGCGATTTGGGAAGTTTAAAGTTTAAGAGAAATTTTCACCGTAAAAAACAGAGTACTTAGCTTAAGAACCAAAAATACACTAAAAAAACATTGTAAAATGTTTCTGGTCATTTTTAGTTACTTTTTGCTACCTCCTTTTTGATAGGAATTTACAAGCTTTTTACAAATAATTTTGTAATTTTACAAGCTTTTTACCAATAAAATTCTAAATTTAAAATTTTTTTGACGCGATAAAACTTACAAGGAATTCTCGTGACTTTTCTATATTTTTTGCTACCTTCTATTTTACGAGAATTCCTAGTAAAAATTACAAACTTTTGTGTAATTTTACAAGCTTTTTACAAACAAAAAATTTTAAAGTTACAAATTTTTTGACGCAATTCAACTTACAAGCAAATGTTCCCCACTGGCGATTAGAAAATATCGTTTTATGAGCCCGCCCCTTTTGTGGCGGGCTCAAATTCATAATAAATGAATTTGTAAACATTTATTACGCGATAGAGGGTGTCCCTTTTTTTTACATTTTGGACGTGTAACACGTGACGTGTTACACGTCCATCCATGTTTCCATCTCTGATTAATTTCCGTGGCGATATAAAGCCGTAAATTTGGCGTGCAAGTTTCTCGAGGCATATTAACACATTCTAGTTCCGTTGGAGCCTGCAAGATAGTTCCCAGTCTTATAAGCTAATCGGCTGTGCAATTGTTAACTGCTTGCCCATTTCAGTTAAGGGCAGATCTTGTGTTTATGAACATTGGCTCCAGGAACTTAACCACGGCTTGGGTGTCAAAGTAGATGTTGACTGCGGTTGTAGAAAAGACATTGCATCTCAAGCAGTCAGCTACTGCCTTTGAGACAGGCTCACCCCAATAATTTAGTGCTAGGTTCAAAAGGAGCGGCTAAAGAATACCTCCCTGTGTGTGCCCCTATTGACAAATAGAGATTTTATAGACGCTCCCAATTAAGACGTTATAAGTTTATTGGCCTACTTACCAATTTTCTACCAAACACAAACTTAATGACAGAGTTTGCTTAAACCTTTGCTTGTCTTTTAACAAATGTTAGTTAACGGGAAATTTTTAACTTACACTCAAAGAAAAAGCATCATTATATTTATGAAAACTGTCTTAAATATAATGAAAATCTTCAATAAAGTTCGTCCAATGTAATAGTTTCACAAATACAATTAAACAGCTTCATAATTGTTCATAGTGTCAATATTTACGAAATTTTTCATTATGCTTATGAAAGTTTTAATAAATATAATGAATACAATTTCATAAACCTTTATGAAACTCTTCATAAATATTACGAAATGCTTTATAAAGACGATGAAAAATTACACAGGTTTAATTTATTTTTTCTTAAATATTTGATATGTAGTATTTCGAAATTTTTTTATAGTATTTTTGAACCACTTCATTAGTACTATGGAATAGTTCCATATTTATAATGATAATGTTTCATAATATTTATGAAACAGTTATATTGGACGAACTTTTAAGACAAGTTTCATTATATTTATGAAAAAGTTTCATGGTATTAATGAAATGTTTCATTAATAAAGCAAATGCATTAGTGGTATTCAGAGTCTTGCTTGCCAGCCCTGGCACTTGTGGTAAAAGAGCACTTTTCAAAATTACATACATGTATTTTTTGAAAGAAGTACTCTTTTGCTACATTGCCAGGGGTGGCAACAAGACTCTGAATATCTCTATTATTTTTTTAGAAATAAAATTTATGATATTTACATTGAAAGAAATAAAATGAGGAATAAAAATCGTCTTAAGGTGCTATAATTGTTTTGCCTCAATTTCTTAATCATATTACAAAAAGTCATATGACACGTTTATGAATTTTATTATGAACTAATGAAATTTTTTGAAGTGCATTTCATAGACTTTTTTCATAAACCTTCATTATATTTATGAAGGTTTCATAAATATAATGAAATTTTGTGACAAAAATATTTATGAAACCATGTCATAAATATTATGAAGCATTTTTCCCTGAGTGTACTAGGGAAGTTCAAAAAGTCTCGGATTTGTTGATGCTCTCTCGCATTAAAGCCCACACCTCATACATTAATCTATTTATATTATAACTTTAAATGTCAATTGAATTGGAATTTGAACGTGACATCAAAAACAGTTTTTTTTTTTGTATTCTGTGTAATTTCATTAAAAACAACATACATCATCACAATTTACATATGAAAACATACATGTCATGTATTAAAAGTTCATTATAAATATGGATATTTTTAAAGTACGAGTAAATATGGTTTCTTAATATTAATCCTCATTTAATCCTAGCCAGGTTGTTGCTTTTTTTTTTTTTTTTAACATTTTCATCTCTACAGAGTGATGGGTGTGTGTAGCACTTTAAAGCGTCTATGCAGTACTCCGCAGTATGTTGTATGTGGAATAGTATTCCAACAACAAGCACGTTTCCCTATTTATTTTCCAAGATGAATTGAAATACATAAACACGAGAAAATTGTGAAAAGACAACAACAGAACACAAAAAAATCGTATTTTGAAATAAATACAAATTTGTACACATTACAACTGCTGGCAGAAGTAGTAGAAACAGCATCAGTAGAATCATCAAGTAGAAACATTTCTGATCCAACGCCAACACCAAAACATTACACAGATCAACTGCATCTATGTACTACCCGAATGCTACAAGTTAGATGGAATATTGGACTACAACGATTGTGTAAGTGTCTGTCTAACCATGTGTGTATTGTTTGGTGTTTGATATTGCGAGGGATGGTTGTTGGATGGATGGTTGGATAATACCACTTAATCCACCTTTAAAAAACACACACACACACAAACTAAAATTGACTCCTTAAACAGAAATAAGAAACTAAAAGAAAAATTTTCATGAAATCTAAAATAAGAACAAATGCAATAATTTACACATGTACAATTTAATGCATATTTGACTTATGAGTTCATTGCAGTTGCATTTTTATCATAAATTTATTTTAATTTAAACATGAAAAATATAATAAATTAAATTTTTTCCAAAATTATCGTTCGTTTAGTTAAAGCCATTCTTTTTAACTCAAAGATATACCATTTGATTAATGAGAAACGTTTTTCGTTTGAAAACTATAAAAGACAGAGTGTTTGTACTCTGGGCCGTTTTTTTGGAATGATGACAAATATGATGTACCCTTTCCAAGTCTGTAAACAAAGTTTTGGGGAACCATGTTTTTTTGCTCTAAATATTGGTCTTCATTGAAATAAAACAAAATGAACACTCAGAAAAATTTGTAAGTTACTACATGTTAGTTGTTCGTGTATTTTACAGTAGTTAGTTATTTTCAACTACAAAGTCAGTTGTTTTTGTATGAAAAATGTTTTTGAACAACTAACAAAAAAGTACTGTAATGTAGTAACAGTTATTTGAAGTAGTTTATTTGTTTTTGTTTTCTGAAAATTTTTTAAAGTTTAAAAAAAACTTTATTTTTATTTTTCACAGCTTTTTTTAAAAAAAGAAACCTTAATAAACTTGAAAAAATTATTTATTTTTACTACATATGTTAGTTGTTTTGACTACAAATGTAAGTTGTTTTTACTACATAAGCCAGTTGTTTTTTGTCAGTTAAAATAACTAACATTGTTTGTTGTTTTAACTGAGAAGTTTTTGACATTTTCAGTTAATTAATAATAATTGACATTTTCAGTTGATTTTACTAACATAATTTTCTGAGTGAACTAAATATCGACGTTAGCGTTTCAAACTATAATAAACTGAGTTTAAATTTAATCTATATACAAAAAAACAGGTCTTAAAGTATGATATTTAAAATCATTTTGAATGAAGGGCAGAAATGCGCATTTTTATATTCTAGTTAATCTAGTGATGTCCGTCTGTTCATCGCCCTCGATCAATTCAGGCAGACAAAGCTTTCAGCATAGTACAAAAGGACGTCGCATTGTGCGCTCTTTGTCCAATCATGGGCTAATATTGCAAGGGTGAAAATTTTTTCCAAAACTCAAAACCCAAGTTTTTTGATTTTTTTTAGAAAACAATAAAAACAAGTAATAAAATTATGGTCGGTTAAGACCGGCCACATAGTACGCTACACCAGAGTTTCCCGGAAAATGGGTCCCAAGTTTAAACATGAACCGATTAGAACTATATTTTGTCAAATCTTGAATAAGTGTAAAAAAGACTCGCAAATCAAATTTGAATGAAATAGTCTTCTATTTGTTGCCAATAAACCGCTTTAACTGAATATCGGGCGAAATTTTCACATGTTGCTTAAGTCCAAAATGATCTCGTTTAACATACACAAACAAAATTTTTATTAAATATTTTCGATTTTTGTGAAATTTGAGAGATTTATGTGAAAATCGGGAAGGTGGTTTTTATGGGTGCTACAAGAAGAACTGGTCCGATTATTTTAAAATTCGGAATAGTGATTTGTGAAGACAAAACACGTTTACCTGCCAAATCGCTAAATCGACTCAAAAAGTGATTCTGAGTCGATCGGTATACTTAAAGGTGGGTTTAGGACCAATATTTCGGGTCATAGAGGTGAAACGAATAAGTTTCGCACATGTGTATGTATTGGTGACGGCACGCGCGTGTAACTTTTGACGTTTCATACAAAACGTAAACAAACAACGAAAATACAAATGCAAAAGCTCACACGTACAGGCACACGTATTCTAGCCAGAGAAGTAAATTTAGTAGTATTTTGTATGCGTCCATATTGAAAGTACCAAAATAAGCACTCGTGTTGCATGTCTATATGGTCTGTGTTTCGGGTACACTTAAAATATTATGTAAGTAAATTCAACAGAAAATACGTTTGAAACAATTGAAACTTTATTTAACGAAAGGACTACTTACAATTCATTTAAAACAAAAACATTTCTCAGTTATTTTTAAATGTTAATTAATAACTGTTAAAATCCGTAAAAATAACTTAAAAATAACTAAAAAATAACGTAAAAAATTACTGACAAAATTTTACTGTAAAATCGGTTAAAATAACGGAAATTTACATTCATTTTTATTTATTTTTTTTAGAAATAATTTTAAAAAACTTCGAACCTTGGGAGAATCGAACTCATAATCTGGGAAAATTAACTTAATTTTAAGAAAAAGAGGGAATGATTTGGCTCCAAAGATTTTTTTCTGGGTTTTAGTTCATAATTTTCCCAAAAATAAGGAAAACAAAGTTAATTAATTTTAAGCCAATTTTAACTAGAAAATGGGAAAAATTATATTACACTTTAGTTAACTCACATTTTAAAACTGGATTGTGTCTAGACCCTGGACCCATGGGTCCAGCCCCTTGTTAACTCAAGACCCCGGTCATTTAAGGGTCCCCATAGATTTTGACCCAAAATTTGTGTCCGTTTCGCTTTAACTTGCTTAGATTTTGTGGTACGGTAATAAGGGGTCTGATAGGGTCTTGAGAATCTTAAAAACTGGAATTTTAAACTAAATTCTAAGAAGTTATTTACTAAATTCTCAGAAGTTATTAACTAAATTCTAAGAAATACACTTCCTCAATTCAAAGAAGAGAAATACGATGATGTTTGTTTTAGTAAATTTTAACTAAACTTGAACTAAGTTGTTTTTTAAGAAATATGTCTTAAAAATAAAGATACGTTTATTAGATTTGTGAAAAATTTCTTTGGCAGTAAGAATTTTTTTCCTAATATGGGGCAAAACGCGTCAACGGTCCACACCAAAAAACAAATATTGTCCGATTCAAGTATAATTTTGGCAAAATATTTGGTTAATGATAGGTAGTATAAATTACAAATATAAAATTTTTTGATGAAATATTGGCAGAGTTACAGGGTTGGGAAGTTTTGATGTTTTTGAAAAGAATATATTTTGGTGAATTTTAATTAACACTTTGATGAAACAAAAATTATAATTTAAAAAACTAATTTTAAAGTATTTTTGATGGCCTTTAAAATGGCATTTGTAATTTTTTTGAAAAAAATAAATTTGACCTTAAAATTCAAGGTCAAAATATTAAATTGTAATTATCTTATAAGGGTCGCACTTTTAGATTTTTTTCACTAAGCCCACAGGAAGGGTTGACATTTTTTTTAATTTCGGTTTTTTTAAAAAAAATGGTATGTATGATATTTTTTGAGAAATCAATTTTTTAGGAGTATATAACACTCAAATTGTACTGAAATCGCTTTAATCTGCATATAATAACAACAACAAAAATCAATGCTTAGATAAAGTGTGCGTTGTAAACACACACAACATACGTTACACGCATAAAAATAAAGAAATCAGTACAGTTTGGGTGTTATGTACTCGTAAAAAAATTGATTTCTCATAAAGTATCATACATACCATTTTTTTTAAAAAAACCGAAATTAAAAAAAATGTCAAGCCTTCCTGTGGGCTTAGTGAAAAAAATCTAAAAGTGCGACCCTTATAAGATAATTACAATTTAATATTTTGACCTTGAATTTTAAGGTCAAATTTATTTTTTTCAAAAAAAACACAAATGCCATTTTAAAGGCCGTCAAAAATACTTTAAAAGTCGTTTTTTAAATTATATTTTTTGTTTCATCAAAATGTTAATTAAAATTCACCAAAATATGTTCTTTTCAAAAACATCAAAACTTTCCAACCCTGTAACTCTGCCAATATTTCATCAAAAAATTTTATATTTGTAATTTAGAATACCTATCATTAACCTACTATTTTACCAAAATTATACTTAAATTGGACAACATTTGTTTTTTGGTGTGGACCTTTGACGCGTTTTGCCCCATATTTAAAAATTCCATTTAAAGAAAACTATGAACTTATAAGTAAATGAACTAAACTTTTTTCCTTATAGTTAAGAAAATTTCTCATTTTTTAGTTAAATTTTACTAAATTTTAGGAAAATTCATGATAAATTTTCAAAGTCATTTTTTCCTTAATTTTAGTTATGGGGTTATTATTAGTGAAATCAATCATGAATATTTTTGACCCCCTCCGATATTGATGAAATTTGGTTAAGTTCTTACACTACGTAAAAACTAACAAATGCAAATTTTCAGCCCTCTTAGTCAACAGGGGCCGAAAATACAGAGGGTCAAAATTTCCCCCAAATCTCCCAGTCGCGACACTTTACACCGTAAAAACTTAATATCGTTGGTTCTATTATAGCTAGAAAGCCCATTTTTGGTTTGTTTTGAAGCTCATAATATGCTCTATAAGACCTACCATAACCAAAAAATTTTCAAAAAAAAATAAGGGTTACCTCCCTTATTTTAAGGTCGTGATATACGGAGGAGAAAATGGGGAGGATTGTATCCCCCGATACAATTGATAATCTTATAGAGAAAGTCCTAAAGAATATATTCTAAAATTTTTAAGTTGGGACAACAATGGGATCACTCAAAATCAAAATTTTTCACAATTTCCCCTAAAATCTCCAAATCGCAACACTCCTGAACCTTAAAAATTTAATATCATAAGTGCTATTGTAGCTACAGAGCCCATTTTTGTTAGTTTTAAAGCTTATAGTACGCTCTACTATACCTACCTTAACCAACAAATTTTAGAAAAAAAAGGAAGGGTGCCCCCTTATTTAAAGGTCGTGTCAAATGGTGGAGGAAATTTGGGGAAAGTATCCCCCGATTTTTTTTACTTGGTATTCTCAAAGTGCAAGTCCTAATGAAAATAGTCTACAATTTTTATGTTGGGACAACAATGGGGTCGACTAAAATCAAAATTTTTCAAAATTTTCCCCCAAAATCAACAAATCGCGACATTCTTGCACCTCCCATTGGACTCCCAAGATAAAAATTTCAGGATATGCTCTCTAGAACTTACTCTTTAAAAAAAAAAAAACAAGATGAAAAAAAAATTGGGGGATACTATCTCCCAATTTCCCCCACCCCTTGCCACGATATTTTAATACAAGAGGCACCCCTCATTTTTTTATTTTTTTTTTTTGTGATAATAATATTGTAGGGCATATTAAGAGCTTTAAAACAAGCCAAAAATGGACTCTGTAGCTACAATACAGTCCACGATATTAAATTTGTAATGTGCAAGATTGTCGCGATTTGGAGATTTTGGGGGAAATTGTGAAAAATTTTGATTTTGGTCGATCTGATTGTTGTCCCAACATAAAAATTTTAGGATATGTTCATTAGGACTTGCACTTTGAGAATACCAAGTAAAAAAAAAATCGGGGGATACTTTCCCCCCATTTCCTCCACCCTTTGCCTCGACCTTTAAATAAAGGGGGCACCCTTCTTTTTTTTCTAAAATTTTTTGGTTAAGGTAGGTATTGTATAAGCTTTAAAACAAACAAAAATGGGCTCTGTAGCTACAATAGCACTTATGATATTAAATTTTTAAGGTTCAACAGTGTTGCGATTTGGAGATTTTAGGGGAAATTGTGAAAAATTTTGATTTTGAGTGATCCCATTGTTGTCCCAACTTAAAAATTTTAGAATATATTCTTTAGGACTTTCTCTATAAGATTATTAAGTAAAAAAAAAATCGGGGGATACCATCCTCCCCATTTTCTCCTCCCTTTATCACGACATTAAAATAAGTAAGGGAGGTAACCCTTATTTTTTTCGAAAATTTTTTGGTTATGGTAGGTCTTGTAGAGCATATTATGAGCTTCAAAACAAACCCAAAATGGGCTTTCGAGCTATAATAGAACCAACGATATTAAGTTTTTACGGTGTAAAGTGCCGCGACTGGGAGATTTTGGGGGAAATTTTGACCCTTCGAATTTTCGGCCCCTGTTGACTTAGAGGGCTGAAAATAAGTGTGCGTCAGTTTATCACTTATGCTATGTTCAGATTGGACTCGAAACCCCGTTGAAAGCTCGTATTTTCAATTTAAAAACTTACCTGTTCACACACAACAATTTTGACACTTATGTATGTAGGTTTCGGAAAATATCACACTAAAAATATATTTTTTTAACTAATTTAATTATGTGTAAATTATTTTTTGCACGTTTTAATTTTATTTTTATTTCAAATTAGTAAATATTTTAAAGAAATTTTGTAAATAAAATGATTTATTTATTTTTTTATTTTTGTCATTTTCCCATTTTCTCTATTTCTCATTGTCGCACAGTGGCAAAAATATGAAATTTATAAGGTTTCGATCGTACTTTCATTGAAACCTCACTACAGGTTTAAATTTGTGAGAGAAAATACGTATTTTCAAATGAGGTTTGGCTCGAAACCTCGTTAAACGGGGTTTCAAGGCCAATCTGAACGTACTATTAGTGTTACAACTAACAAGGGAAGTCTCCCTGGTGTCACCCTCCGATCTTCATGAAATTTGGATATGTTGTTAAGAACGAAAATTAATTCGACACGTATTTTTTTTTAGCGGCCCAAACTCATTTTTAGGGGTGGTCGATTTGTATGGGGGGAAATTGACCTTTTTCAGTTTTTTACGATTTACGCCTACTTAAACAAAATTGATATGGGCATGTGTGGTATCAGATTAAAGGTATTAAAAATACCTATCTCGTGGTGGGAACAACGGGTCAAAGAAGTTAATATTTTTCGACTTATTAACAAAAATGTCCTAAAATTTTGGTATTTTACTCAATATGACAAAAAGTTGTACATGTTTGGACACGTTCTTAGCACACGCAGATAGGTTTTCCAAAGACCTTTCATTTGGTATGTAACATGACTAGGTTTCTTTGCATAATTTAGGAGATAAACGAAAAAAACTGAAAAATGGCCTTGTCTTCCCCCCTCCTTTTTACCCCCTAAATATGAATTTGGGCCGCTAAAAAAAAATACGTGTCTCTTTATTTTTTGTGCTCTACAAAATAAAACCAATTCCATTAAGATCCGCGGGTGACACTAGGGAGACTTCCCTTGTAAGCCAAATTTCATCAAAGTCGGAGGGGGTCACGAAAATTTTTAGCTATTTTTGATTGATTTCACTAAAACTGACCCTATGTCTTTTTTTCAGTGCAATTAAATAAAATCAAAAGGCGTAAAAGTTTACGAAAATGCACTAAAATAATGCATTTGCATTTAAAATGCATTTTTTAATGACACATTTTTTTTTTTAATTTCACGTTTACAGGACTTGAGCTTTTAAATTCAATTTTGATTACAAAATTCCGATATATACTTAAGGGGGGTATAAAAAAAAACAGTCTTAACGTGAGGTATTTTTAAACAGCTATAAAAATATAATTACACTCAAAAAAATAAAACTGTAAAGTTAACAAAATTTTTTTTGTTAACTCGAGTTTACTGGCTTTTTAGCAAATTTTTAGTTAAAATCAGCGTTTTAACTACTTTTTCTAGTTAAGTTCAATTTACGAAAATACTAGTTTTGTACAAATTTTGAATTAATTTTTTTTGTTGACTTTAAAACTGAGTTTACGAATTTTTACTAATAAATTTGCTGATTTTTTGTAACATTTTTGTCAAGTGAAATATTTTAAACATTTCTTGTGTAGCCTCCTATGCAAATCTCATAAGTCCTACTTAAGCTGAACTTAATGCTGTGAAAAAAAGGAAAAAAAAAGTGAAGTGTTAGTGTTTAAAACCAATATTTACCAAACTTAAAATTTTTTACAAAAAGTTTAGCTGAATTCAGCTAATAAAAACTTTTACGAAATTTTCAGCTGAATTTTTAGTTAAAATTACACTCAAAAAAAAAAAAACTGTAAAGTTAACAAAAAATTTAGTTAATTTTAACTAAAAAAGCACCTGATTTTGGGCCTACTAAATTTTTAGTTAATTTAACTAAAAATATTTAGTTAACTTTTCGTAGAACGAATTTAGCAAAAAAAAACCGTAACTTTAACTAAAAATTTAGCTGAAATTTCGTAACGTTTTTATGTACATATATTAACAAAAAAATTAGTTGAATTCAGCTAAACTTTTTGTTACTTTTCGTAAACTAAAATTTAGAAAATATTTTGTAAAAAATTAAAAGTTTATTTTTTCTATTTTTTCATCAGCTTAAGTAGAACTTATGAGATTTGCATAGGAGGCTTCGCAAGAAATTCCACTTAACAAATTTGTTACGAAAAATCAGCAAATTAATTAGTAAAAATTCGTAAACTCAGTTTTGAAGTCAACAAAAAAAATTAATTCAAAATTTGTTCAAAACTAGTATTTTCGTAAATTGAACTTAACTAAAAAAAGTAGTTAAAACGCTGATTTTAACTAAAAATTTGCTAAAAAGCCAGTAAACTCGAGTTAACAAAAAAAAAAATTAGTTAACTTTACAGTTTTATTTTTTTGAGTGTACGGTTTTTTTGCTACATTCATTCTACGAAAAGTTAACTAAATATTTTTTGTTAAATTAACTAGAAATTTAGTAGGTTCAAAATCATGTGTTTTTTTAGTTAAATTTAACTAAATTTTTTGCTAACTTTACAGTTTTATTTTTTTGAGTGTATAATTTATTTGAAAGATGAATTATTGTTATATTTTTAAAATTTTATAACACAAAATTTGGTCAACAGGAATTGCTAGGGTTGCCAATCATTTGTAGAATTATTTTTTTTAAAAGACAAAATCGGCTTCAGTTGTACAGCAAAAACTACTGAACCGATTTTGATGAATTTTTGTTTGATTTGTAGATTATTAAGTACTTACAGTGGCCATTTTTTTGAAAAATATTGTTTTTTGTTGAAATAATGCTAATAAAAACATAAAAATTAAAATTTTTTATTTTCTTCTCTCATAAAAAACATAATTAGGTCAACTATAGAATTTAATAATTTCCAAATCTAAAAAAATATAATCGAAATCGGTCCAGTACTTTTTGCTGTACTGCAGCCGATTTTGAACTTAAAAACAAAACATTCTACAACTAAGTGGCAATTTCAGTTCACCAAATTTTATGTTATAAAATTTTA
Organism: Pegoplata infirma; assembly: GCA_963921195.1. NCBI lineage: Eukaryota > Metazoa > Arthropoda > Insecta > Diptera > Anthomyiidae > Pegoplata > Pegoplata infirma. Next base: position 165,938,213 of record OY992536.1, on the reverse strand, counting down.
AAAATATTACAATAATATATCATTCAAATAAAAAAAAACGGAAATAAAAAATATTGCGTATTTTTTTTATAGCTGTTTAAAAAAATCACATGAAGGCTGTTTTTTTTTTGTTTGAACCCCTCTTAAGAAATTATAGCTCTTCAAACTACACCACTTTTCCAATTTTTTGTGATTTAAAAAAAATTAAAATCGTGAATAAAATCGTGAATTTTTGGATTCTATTAAACTTTAAATTAGAATGTCTAAATAGCTCCATAATGTATCTTTATACATAATATGAATAAACATTTCAAGACCCCAGGTCAAAAAATACCCTTTTTATCGTGCTGTTTGATGAAAAAAACGATACATATTTTCAGCGTTCAACATAACTTGTTTTTAATTATTCTATTTTTATAAAAATTACATACTCTGCACTTTCAATGTATTCAATGTAAATAAAAAATGTTTGTTCAGAAATAAGTTTCAAATAATATTATTTTTTCTACTATCACGTACCATTTTCTTCTACTTGTTTTCAATTTTGATTTGTTTCGAAACATTTGTCCTTGATTGGACATTTGTTTATAATCCTGTAGACTTAAAGTAGCGGAAGTAATTTAACGCTACAATTTCTTTTTCTAACCTAAGTGTTCGTGACTTTTGTAAAATTTGTATGAAAATATTGAGTTTGTTCTATTTTTTTCTGAGGATTTTAAAAAAATAGAAGACGAAGAAAGAAAATTGTACAATTTAAAGATACACGTTTCTAAGTGAGGCATAACATTTTCTATTATTTCTATATATTTCTTTTTGTAAATTTCAATCTAGCGTATAGAAAAAAAAAAAATCAGCTTCCGTTTTTTAACCTTTACAGGAAATTTTTTTTCCTAATGCATTTTGGTCAATGAAAATATAGACACACACCCACTCACTAGGAAGAAAAATTATAATTATATTGACACCATTTACAATTGATTTTTGTCAATGTTTGCATACAACAAAAAAAAAATCATTCGCTTCACGGTTTTCTTAATGTTTTATCAACATCCTGCATCGACGTTCTTTATAAGTACATATTACTTTTTAAAAAATAGCGAGTGTGCCTTAGTTTATTCCAATTTCATTTCCAACAAATCACAAAAGTAATGAAGCATCTTCGCTATTTGATGTTTTTTTGTTTCATGCTTCATTTTTTTATGAAAATTGATATTTAAATTTTTTTTTTTCATATTTGCGTACTTTGTATTTGTTTAAATAAGGATGGAACTACATTTGACAAAAAATTAAAATAAGGTTTTCATGAGTATTTACTTTTCCGCTTAGATTCCTTCGTACACCCATAATCATATTTCATATGAAACAATTGAGCGTGTCATTTTTAGTGTATTTGGGTTTAAGCATATTTTACTACATTTTATTTGGTGTGATTTAAAAAATAAATATTTATGTATTGTAAAAAACGCGTGTTGCATGAAATTACAATAATTAGTAAGATGATTTAAAAAGTTTTGTGAGGGGATGAGATATTATATATTCAACCAGACGATTTTTTTCTTCCACAAATTCGGTGGTGCACTCAAGAGAAAAACTCGATCTTAAAATCTATAAAAAAATTTTACCACACCGAAAAAACTAACCTTAATTCAAGTTCACAACTTAATTAATTTAAATTCGCAATCTGTGACTTAAAAAAGCAATAATTTTCCTTATTTTTATACCCTCCAATACCTTAAAACACAAAATGTTGGCCTTAGTGCCAAATTAAAAATAGCACTAACAAGGGACGTATTTTAGAGGGCACCCACCGATTGTCCAGAAACTTGCATTTGGTAATGAGAAGAGAAAAATAACAGTTACCTGTTTTTTTAGTCCAATCTCAAATTTAAACAAGTAGAAAAGTTAAATTCGACTTTGCCGAATCTATGAATACACTCCACAATGCATTTTTTAAAGGGTAGTACATTTTTTAACGTGAAAAAATTAACAATTTTGATTAGAAATACTTTATTTTGAGTAAAAAACTCTTTTTTTGTCATTTGTAAAGTTTTTCGAGTGTAATGTTTTTTTCACTGTAAAAATATTTCTGAGTGAATGCATGTACGTGTGTACACAAAATATACATTGTCATTTTTGTAAAAAAAAAAATATTTTTTTTTGAGTGTAAAATTTTTTTTGAGTGTAAAATTTTTTTCGAGTGTAATTTTAAAGTTACCAATGCTTTTAAAACTAAACAATTTTCAAAAGCATTGCTTTAAAATTAAACGAGTTTGAAAGGCATTGTTTAGTTACCACCAATGCTTTTAAAACTTGTTAAAACACGTGGCATTTTAGATGAAACTAATCTGAAGTTCAGGGTTTTGATTATAACTTTTGAACCACTGGACCGATTGAGAAATTTTAATACCAAACAGACCTGGGGAACGGCAAAGATACATGCCAAGCTACAGTAGTCTCATTATTGTCTTTCGAAAGTTATCGTGTTTTTTATCACGTAAATTCGCGAATCACCCTTACCGAAATTTACTCTTTTGCTCATAACTTTTGAACCACTGCACAGTGGCCGAAATGGCCAATCTAGCGGCGCTTAATTCGGAAATGTAAAATAATAAAGACTAATGCTTATTTGCGATTATAAAACTTAAAAATAATTAATTTTTAAACAATATTTATTTATTTTGGGAAATTTATGTGAATATTGGGAGGGTGGTTTGTATGAGGCCTAGAAATTTAAATGGTCCGATTCCGTTAAAATTTAGAGCGATTGTTTAGGAATATAAAAATCATTTATCGGTCGAATTTCAAGAGGATATATTGAATACTATTGTTAGGGGTATTTAAGTAAAACTTGAAGGGTACATTTACATGGGGGCTATGGATTGATTTTGTCAAAATTTAATAGGTTTTATTCTTGCGATAAAAGAAACTTAAATTTAAAATTTCAGCCAAATCGATTGAAAATTGTGGCCTGTATCGCGTTTATACTGTTTATTTGGACAGGCAGATGGACCCTAAAAACCAAGCAACTTGCGCGAACTAGCACGCCATACTGAAACGTCACAACAAAAATAACCCAAAATAATAAACAAAACAGGAATTGCACCGAATACGATCGAATTTCAAAAGTTGCAGTCCATGAAACTATAGTTTATATCACAAATGTCAACTTCTATAATGCACTACACAAAAAAAAAAAACTGTAATGTTAGCTGATTTTGAACCCACAATTTTTTTGGTAAAGTTAGCAAAAATGTTTTGCCAAAAATTAGTTAACTGAAATTTTTTTTATTTCAACTTAGTTCATACACATTTGAGGACCCTATTGGGTTCGGACCCGATAGGTCCAGACCCAGATGGGTCTAGACCTAGTTGGGTTCCTTAAAAATCGTCAGAGTTTTTGATCCAAAAATTGTGTCCGTTTCGCTCTACCTTGCTTAGTTTTTGAGATACGTGATTTTAGGGGACCACCGGGGTTTTGAGATTTACAAAACTCGATAACTTCAAAAATATTACTCGGAGAGCTTTTGATTATTTTGCGGTCTTGTTCTACGTGTTGAGAGCTACAAAAATGATTTTGGATATGAGCATTTTAAAATATTCGGGAATGCTAACTTTTTTGGATCCAGAGTTAGGTCCCATTAGAGTCCACACATGTGAAGAGGACCCGCGAAAGCATGGTGATTCTAAGAACCAAAAATACCCTCCATTTTGCTCTATCTGGCTTAGTTTCCGAGATAGCGCCATTTTAAGTTTTCTGAAAATAAAAAAAAAAATGACCATTTATTTTTGCTAATGTTGGCAAAAAATCTTGTAAAAATGTTGTCATCTCATTGAAAATTGCGACCTGTATCGTGCTTAAACCGATAGATGGACAGACGGACGGACGGACATCACTAAATCGATTCAAAAAGTAATTCTGAGTCGATCGGTATACTTCAAGGTAGGTCTAGGACCAATATTTCGGGTAGTTACAAACATCAGCACAAACTCATTAAAAATTCTATGAAATTTACAATAGAATTTACCAAGTTTAAGCGGGATCTGTAAAGATATTTTTTTCGATATAGAGTATTCAATTCAAAACTTGGTATCTGCTATGTTATAACACTGCATATAGCAAGTTTTGAATATTCGCCCTCGATATATTGAAAAAAAAGTAGGCGTGAACAATTTTCTTTTCGAAAAGAAAAGTGCACTATTACAAACATTTGAAAAAAATATATATCAAAATCGGTCCAGCGTAGGCATGGCCTTGACTAGGATTCCTATCATTACCAATTTAATATTTCCTTTCAGATAAAACCTCGAAAATGTTACGTTGTTTAATTTCAAAAAAAGTTTATATATAAATCCATTCACAATTACAATTCATTTGTTAAATAAGTTGATAAGAATACAGTAGGTAACAATTTAAATTGTTTATAATTGCCTTAAAATCAAATTTTCGGCTAACAACAATAGCAGCAAGTAAACACAATGAGAAATTAGCGTATTTAAACCGAATCGGTAAATAATAATTAAATTAGAATTATCAAACTATTGAGAGGATCAATGGGTATTGTGGTGCATGTACCCATAAGTACAAACATAATTATTAATTATGGTTGCATATGTGTGTGTGCTGTAGGGTGGCACGAATTATGACTTTTTAGAATTCCGTCAATTGCTCGGAAAATTATGGTAAGGTTGGATGGGCATCCGCCATTTGGCGAATTCGCTTGTAGTCCATAAAATCCATTGTGATTTACTTAATTGTTGTTGCCCTACTTCACCTCTGACACAAAGTTCTACTCTTAAACCACCCCGATTTCGTAAGACATGCTGGTAAATACGTCAATAAGACACCGTTTAGGCAATCCCAGTCATCGAAAAGTCTTTGCCCAAATGCTTAAGGCGGCGCTTCATGAGACCAGGTCATTCACTCAACAAGAGCCTTACTGACTCATCCACTTCCCTACAACTCCTACAAAAGTCTCTATCAGAAATTCTTATACACACGGCCATTTGGCCGATTATACCGTATCCTGTAAGTACTCCTACTAATGGGCTAACCGTCCGTTTGCCAATTCTGTAGGGCATTATGGATTGATGATATTATTGAACGCACCTTCCACGCCCAAGAACGCTGTGGCAGCGCTTCAGATACACAGGTTAGGTTAGGTTAGGTTAGGTTAGGTTAGGGTGGCGGTGTCCGATTGACACCTCGCATAGACCTCTTGGTCCATAGCGGTACCACAAAACTTTTCTTCCGCTAGCGGTGCAAGTTAAACACGTTCAAAGTCATTGCGAATCTTTTCAATAACCTAAGATCCATTTGCGTTATATCCTCGAAAGTACCGAAACTTATCTGACCGGTAATGGATCGGCGACTCCTTGCCACATCTGGGCAGTGACAAAGTATGTGTTCTATCGTTTCATCTACTCCTGGTGAAGCGCATCTTTTACAACTAGCGTCTGAAGTAAGTCCAATATTCTTGGCATGGATGGCGATAAGACAATGACCAGTTATTATTCCAGTCAGAGCTCGGCATTCCCTTCTCGTAAGTGATAGTAGATATTGAGTTTTCCCTTGATCATAAGTTGGCCACAAAGTTCTGCTGATTTTGCATGTTGTCAGTTCTCTCCACCTCCTGTTTGCCTTTGCAACATTGATGGAATTCCGTTTAAGTTTATAGTGTTGAAGTGGTGGTAAAACTGGCACCATGGTACCTAAACCATCAGCTCCAAGTTTTGCGAGTTCATCTGCCTTTTCATTTCCCTGTATTCCGTTGTGTCCTGGTACCCATAATAAATTAACCTGGTTGTGTGGACACAGCATCTGCAAGTTCTCGTAACATTGTAAAACTATTTTAGATTTAATATAATATCCTTGAAGAGCCTTCAAGGCGGCCTGACTATCTACGTAAAAATTTATGGTTGTTCCCTTGGTTTCCCTGATATGTTCCACAGCTTTAGTTATGGCAACTATTTCAGCCTGAAATATGCTCGAGTCCAAAGGTAGGTTAAAAGAAAAGTTCTGGTTTTGTTCCACGTTCGTAAAATCCGCGCCTACTCCATGCGTTTGTTTGGATCCGTCGGTAAAGATATTTACGGTGTCTGCAGGGGTGTCCTGCCAGTTAGACCAATATTCTCGAGTTGGAAATCTTATTTCATATTTCCGGTCGAAAAATAGTTTGGGCACTAAGTAATCCGAATCAATATTATTTATATTGGCCATGTTACTGTGTCCAAAATTGCGAAACTTAAACCAATTTGACTCTTTGAGTCTAAGGCAATCCTTGTAAGCTTCACCTTTCGCAAAAACGTCAATTGGTATAAGGTGCAATAAGGCGTCAATAGAGTTGGCCGATGTTGTTCTCAAAGCTCCTGTAATACTACATCCCATAAGCCGTTGAAGTCTTTGAAACTGCTTTAGTATCACATCCCTTTCAAGTGCCTTATACCAGACTAACACTCCGTATAGTAAGATTGGTCTTACTACTGAAGTATAAATTCAGTACGTAACTCTAGGCTCTAAACCCCAGGTACTACCGAACATTTTTTTACACGCGTAGTAAGCATTGTTAGCCTTTTTTAATCTCTCAACTGTGTTCATTTTCCAAGAGAGCTTACTGTCCAAAATCACTCCTAAAAATTTCGCATGAGGGGATTGTGGAATCTCAACTCCACCGACACGAATCTTCCTAAAATTTGGGATCTTATACTTTCTCGTAAAAAGAACTATTTCGGTCTTTTTCGGGTTAACGTTGAGTCCGTTATCTGATGCCCACTTCCATACCATCTTCAGTGACCCTTCAAGTAAATCGGTTATCGTGTCCGGATATTTCCCACAGGACAATATTACGACGTCGTCCGCATAAGCGATGGTTGAAGTTCCCAGTTTTTTCAGTATAGGGTCTACCACTAACAGCCAGAGTAAAGGTGATAAAACTCCGCCTTGCGGTGTACCCCTAGTCGCGTAACGTGAGGCCTTAGCATGACCCCATTCAGCGGTAATTTCCCGATTGGAAAGCATTCGCTTAACCCACATGATTGTGCAGTGACTAATAGATGCATTGTTCATCGCATCAATTATTGACTCCGTATTCACGTTATTAAAAGCGCCTTCAATATCAAGAAATGCTGCCATGGCATATTCTCTATATTCAAGAGATGTCTCTGTCCTCTGTACTAACGAATGGAGTGCTGTTTCTATGGATTTACCCTGCTGATAAGCATGTTGCGAATCCGATAGAAAGTTTGGCGCCAGGTTAGCCCTTATATGTAAATCCAATAATCTCTCTAGAGTTTTCAGTAAAAACGACGTCAAACTAATCGGTCTGTAATCCTTAGCGGTCGCGTGGTTAATTTTACCACTTTTAGGTAAGTACGTTATAATGGCCTTTCGCCATGCGATAGGTATGTAACACAACCTTAAACAGGCATGGAAAATTGTCAATAAGTATGGCGTTATGCCATTAGCAACATTTTGCAACATGGCAGGTATAATACCGTCTGGTCCAGGCGATTTGTATGGTTGAAATGAACTTAATGCCCATTTTACACGATCGGTGGTTAAAAGATGTTCAGGAATTTCCAAAATAACTTCTAGATTTGCGTTCTCCGGTATCGGATCCGTGGTACATCCCGGAAAGTGTGTTCTCAAAAGAACATCGAGTGTTTCCTCTGCGCTTTCAGTCCAGTTATCATCGTCTCGTTTTAACAAAATAGGTGGAACACTTTTTTTTGACAAAATTTTTCTTAGTCTGGCGGCTTCCGTAGTGTGCTCTATACTACTACACACTTTTTCCCAGCTGGTTTTCTTAGATTTTCTTATTAACTTTTTAAAAGCTTTTAGCTCCGTTCTATAAAGCGCTCAGTTATCATCAGAATTATTACGCCTAGCGAGTTTAAAACTTTCCTGAACCGTGTTTCGTACTTTCGACAATTCCTTTGACCACCAAGGGGGTTGTTGTCTTTTGCGCGTACATCTTATCGGACAAGACTTTTCGAAAGAGTTCCGTAAGATTTTTGTTACATTATCATTTAATATTTCTACATCCTCATGACTTGAAATAACTACATTCGGCAGATCTGTTAGTTCCTTGCTTACTAATTCCCTAAATTTTTCCCAGTTGGTCTTTTCAGGGTTTCTATAGGATTTGTTTGATCTAGGTAAATTTATCTCGACTTTAAAGGCTAAATATTTGTGGTCTGAGCAAGAAGCCCTATCAAGAATTCTCCACTCAGCCACGTTTACATCGGGTTTACCTGCATAGAGTGTTAAATCTAAAACGTTTTGGCTATTGTGTCCTATATACGTTGGTTCTGAACCAATGTTTGCGATATTTATATCTGTATCTTTTATAAATTGAAGTAAATCTTCGCCCCTATTATTTATATCAGGAGAGCCCCATAAAGTGTTGTGTGCGTTTGCATCACAACCTATTATAATGTACTCACCCTTTTTGCCGCGTATAAGTGTTTGCAGATCGACTGGTGGTGAGTCCTTATCGTGCGCCATATAGGAGGAGATAAAATTTATTGTCCTCTTCCCGAGTTTACATATTGTTCAGATACAAAAGTTTGACTGGTTTCCCAGCAATTTTTTCAGGGCCAATCTTTAACCCCCCATTAGTTAAAATTTTCCGATTAGGCTAAAAATTTAAAAAGAGTTTTTAGCCAAAAAGGAACCATTATTTACTCTGAAATCGACAAAATTCAAAAAAAGTCATTATTTCTGCCACCCTAGTGTACACTGTACACACACTTACACTACTTACGTATGTATAAGTAGAGGTATAGGTGGGACTTAGTTGCTAATATTAGTGTTAACGAAATAAATCTGTGTTTACAACAAACACTAATATATTTTTCATTTATTTGAAAATTTCAAGTTGTATGTGTACCTATACATATAAATAATATTTGTATGTATTGTTTGAATATATTTCTAATACACATATACATACAATTTGAAAGTATAATGGGGCAAATACGCTAAGTCCACTTTTATCAATATTAAAGGGGAGACAAATAACTTTTAAAAAGCTTTAGTATTGGATACTTTTTTAATCTGTAAATGCAACTTTCTTCTATATTTGGATTTTATTTGAATACAAAACATCTTTTGTGACTTAGCACATTTTCTTAGAACCTGTTTTTTTATTTTTTTTAGGCATTAAATAAAAAGACAGAGAAGAGACTTTTAAACTGGACTTAGCACATTTCTTTAAGCAGGTTGGACTTAAATTTTTGCATATAACTTTCTTACCGTATTAAACCATGCATTTTCATAAAATATTGACTTAGCGTGTTTGTACCTTAAGCTAACGAATTGTTTTACATACTATAGATAAAAGTAATAATTATACAATTGTTTTTGTATGCGTGTAAGTATTATTGTATGTATTGTTGTAGAATTTAATGCAATTTTAAGTCAACAATAATAACAGATTTTGCTTAATTATCTTTTTTGTCAATACGATAGATATAAAGAGGGTGTTAACTGTTTTGTATATCCCATATGATAATTTTATATATGATTATTATTTAATATATATTTGTTTGTTTGTTGAAGTTTTAACTAACCATCGAAACAAAGATTTATTTAAAAATAATTATGTGTATTTAAAAAGGGTTTTGAAGAAAAACAAAATTTAAAATAGAGGATGATAGGAAGTAAAACAGTCGATCAACTTTCTTTTTGGACAATTTTTATTCGCTCCAGCCACATAATCAGACACTTTGAACAATTTTTATTTTAGATTTTTCCATTTCCATTTCAAAATCGGACCAGGTCATAAGGTCCATTATGATTCCTTAAATTATCATTTCCCTACGAGGAGTTACGTTCTGCTACCGACTCAGAGCCCTTTGACGCGCACTCATCAGCCGTTTTGTTAACAGCCACTGTGACCAGGAAACCAGAGTAGTTTGACTGTGTGCTGACGGATTTGACGAAGGGATTCTAACGATTAGCGATTTCACGTCGTTAGATTCCAAGGCCTTCAGAGCTGCTAGACTATCCACGAAAATGATTATTGACATAATCATCGGCGCGTCTTTGCCAGTTGGTAGTACCTCTGCCTGTAAAACAATACACTTGTCCGGAAGTTTTAATGAAGCTGCGATTTAAATTCGTTTAAAATATACTCCCGAACCCGTGCCAATCTCTATCTTCGATCCGTTTTTATAAATTAAAATTGTATTCTTCGTCACAATAGAGTTGTCCATCCAGTCTTGCTTAGTTGGAAATTGGATTTCGAAGGTTCTTTCAAAAATTGTCTGGAGACTTGTCGTGCTCTTGATGTAGATAACCACAGGCTAAATGTTGAGTATCACTTACAGATCGGCCTAGGGTGCCGATAGAGTTATCTGTATGACTGTGCCTTATTTTCCAAGGCTAAGAGGATTGATGATATTTTGATATTAGTGATCGTACCTTTCACGTCCATGGATGATTGTGAAGGGGAACTTTAATCAACCTACTCTTAAGATAGATTGGTAGGGCATTGATGAAGTTGTCTAATGTAAGGGTACTTCTCACATAGACGTTTGAAAGTCGAGTGTTTTCAATAATTGACAGACTGATAGGTGTGTAGTCCTTTCTGGTATTGTAATTAATCTTTCCCTCTTTTTGGATAAAGACAACTCTTCCCCCCTATTCAGGGGGTATATAGCCCTATGCCAGGCTACCCATACAGATACGCAGCAGCAATGGAATGATTATCCCGAGGGACTCTTGTAAGAGTGCCGGAAATATCCCATCAGGCCCCTCTAATTTGTAGCAGTTAAACGTTATGCGTTCGTCCACCATTGTTGTGATGAGTTCATTAATTGGAATTGCATTTGATGAAAGTGTACCGAAGGGAGTTTTTCCCCGTCCCAGGTTGCAACCGGGAAATGCAGAAGTTCAAGGGTTCAATGGTTTCCTGACTTTTTTCTGCGAAAGATCCATCGGGTTTTAATAGAAATCCTGGTACACTGAGATCTTTGGAAATAACTTTACGGAGTCTAGCCGTAGTTCCTTCCAATTCTCCACAGAAGATAGACCAATCATTCAAATTGGGACTATAATTCTCCCTGTCCTCTTTCTTAGCCTTAATGAAGAGTTTCCTGCTATCTGTTTTTAGTAGCTTGATCTAAAGGGTTCACCATGGTTAGTGTAACTTCTTTGTCGCCAAGTGCTCAGGACAGGATTAAAGATAAGTTTTCCTAAGGTGGTTCACTTAACTAACAGATTTTTTATAAATCTTGTACACTGACCGGCTATTTCGTTTCTGGAGGCGATAGTATTTTCGAAATTTAACCCAGTTTGTTTTCTTGGGGTTCCTATAAGGGATCCGTTTTTCCGTTGAGAGGTCAATGCTAAAAAGTTCCCAGCAATTGTCCTAGAAAGAGCATTCGTGAAATACCCTCCAGTCTAAAATTCTGTGATTAAAACCAAAGTTATTTCAACAACCTGTTCCCTAATTCTGTTATAGAACGTCGATCTATTTTCCTTGTTACATGAAAATTAATTATTTAATAAAAAGAAATCAAAAAGAGACACACCTCGCCTGTTGATGTCAGTACTTCCCCACAGTGTATGGTGAACATTGTCATCGCCACCTACCCTTGGTAATAAAAAACCTCTATCAGAGATCATAGATATTGCGCAGGGGGTAATTTTCATGGTATGGCAAATAACTACATTAACGTCAAGATTAGTGTTGGCATCCCCTTCGTTCAAGCGCAGCCACCGTTAGATCGCCATGACGGTAACGAGTCTAAAGAAATAAATTAATGTCCTTCCTCTACAAAATGAAGCTTCTCCAGATGGAGAGATGATCTTGAAACTCCAAAACTATAGACCTCGAACCCTATTTGCAAGCAGCCAGGGTTCTTGAATCAAGGCCGCGTCTATTTTCTTCCTTTGCATGAAACGCAGAAATTCCTTCGTCACTGCTTCCCAATGATGTAGATTAATCTGAACCACCTTCATGCGCCTTGGAGTCAGTCACTTTTAGGTTTCCTCTATGGAAAAATCATCCTCCGAGGATTTTTTTTGGGACACATTCTATAATAAATTCTACGGTAATCATATTTTTTCAATGTTAATAAATTTAAAAAAACACTACTTGCTCTTAAAAACGATTGCATTTGGAACAATTTAGAAAAAAAAAAAAAAAACATTGATTCTGGATGTATTCTGGACCCGAAAAAAATTTCTAAGCTCAGGTGTTTTAACCTAAATTTTACCACGCCTTTGGAGAGGCGCAGAAGACGCAAGATCTCTGAACTAATTTTTAGCTAGGGGGGAAGAGTTAACCCTTGAAGAACTCAACCACTGAAATTCCCATCAAGAACCTGAAGTCAATATTCCTGAAAACAAGATCTGCACTTAACTGCCAAACGTCCTTAACTGAGAATTCCAATCAGCTTGATATTCTACTCATATGGATCCATAGACATAGTGACATTATAGTCAATGGCTTTCAAGACTGGGTACTACCCTACTGGTTCCTTTGAAGTAGGAATGAGTTTTCCTATGCCGCTTGAAACGAACTATAGCTTCGTTTTGCTTAGGAAACTTATGAAGATGGGCAGATGGCTGGACTTGTGGCATTTTCATTTGAATCTCAAGTTGAATTATCTTTAAGGGTAACCCTACTAGTTCCGTCTTGTAAAAAAAACCTTAAAGTCGATGCTAAAGCTTCGCTACTTCAAAACTAAACTATTATCTTGTCATATTTGGGACAGAAGTAGTGTTTATGTGTTAGTGGTTAGAATTATACTTGCGACACATTTGGTTAAATTTATCCACTCACCGCATACATGTGTGTGCACGTAAGTAAATTCAATAATAATAATTGATTGCTTATTGCAATAAATACATAAATGTGGAGTTTAATCAGCTATACTGCCCACAATCGAGTAACAAATGAACGAAATTACATATACGCCATACGCACACACATACAAATCACAACGACTAAATCATATTTATACACTGAGAGAATAATTCGGATATCAATATAGAATTGGATTTTAATTAAACATTCGGTGACTCGAACTAATCTGTTGTGTAGTTCGATTGTCAAATTTTTCAATTCAATACAAAGACAAGTAATAGAAGACGGTTTAATTTGGAAATTGGATGAATCCCTATGAAATTTGTTAACGCGGAATTCGATTCTTTGTTTATTGCTTTGACATATTCATTCGTTTTCCAAAAATTCACTAATACACACTCATACATATTTCCAGCAGAATCACTAAACTCTCTCATTTTTCGTATTTGGAATTGAGTAGAATCAAATATAATTGAAGATTTAAGTTCAAAGTGATCTTTCTTGTGGTTTAGTGAATGAGCAGTTTGGAGGATTGACAGCCGTCTGGTATAAGATTAATTTCCCTCAACTGAATTTAAATTCCAGTTCTAAAAATTTGCCAATTGTTTCTCTTTGTGTATTGTATACATACATATTTTATAATCATACTCCTGTATTTATGAATAATTGTATTTGCATTTTTGGTAGCAGGTGTTTATGCATTATGAATGTGAGGTTATGGTTTTAGTTGATAACTGTTTATTTGTAATTATATATTGTATACAAATATATGTATGTATGTATGTACCCTAGGGCGTTCCGTCAAATTTAAATTAATTTGTATGTTTAAAAATCAGTATCTGTGGACCAAAATCGGGGTTTTTTAAATATTTTTCCAATAAAGTGTGCGAAATTTCCGAATTTTCGAGCCGGATTTGGTCAAAAAATTCGGACATGAATTTTGGTTGGAAAACGTAACTTTTTTTTTCAAATTTGACCGCTGGTTGCCGACTGAAGATGATAAATTTTTCCACAATCAGCTCTAACGTGGCCATCGTTTGGCAGGTATTATGACATGAAATTCGAAAATTTAAATTTGACGGGACGCCCTAATGTAACTACTTATATATTAACATATAAACTACTTTCAAATCCTTGTAAAATTTTTGACAATTCATTAAATATTTAAACATTAATTTTTGCCAGTTTATAAATAATTAATAAATTTAACTATTTAAATATGCAAAATCACGATGCAAATAAGAATTTTCATTATTACTTGTCGGACACAAAGGCAATTGTTTTAACAAAGTAATTAATCATACAAAAATGTTTATACATTCATATGTATATAATGCACACGGTGAGCCTCAGCGATGTTCAGGTTGAACTTTAGTGTCGACGAAAAGTGTAAGCGCAGTTCGATTTCTACATGAATAAGTGTCACAAAACGGTTAACAGCGAAATCGTAGCTGATCGCATTCGCGAGATATCGCGAAATTAGTGTTTTTGTATTTTCTAAAATTTTGACAATGAAGTTTTTTAAATATCTTCAAAAACTGGGTATGCAGTTTTAATTGTATTTATTTACATGTCACAACACAGTTAACAGCGAAATCATATCTTCTAAATTTCGCGAGAAATCGCGAAATTACTTTTTTGCTGTTTATATTTTTGTTTTTATCTTCATATATGATTTTTTAAAATTTCATAAAAACATGGTATGCAGTTTTACTTGTGGTTGATCAAAGGTCACACAGCTGTTGACATCAAAATTGTAGGTGCTAAATTTCGCGAGATATCGCGTAATTATATATATATATTTTTTTTTTTTTATTATATTTTAAACCCGGTTCTTTAGAAATGATAAAAAAAGTGGTAAGCAGTTTGATTTGAACATGCTGGAAGAAATTAAAACTGCCCCCAAAAAAATTATAGCTGCTCACTTTCGCGAGAAATAGCGAAAAACAGCTTTTTGGGGGTATTTCTTGTTTTGATTAATAAAAGAAGTTTCTTTAACATTGTTGAAAAACACGAAATGCAGTTTGACTTGCTATTGATCAAAGGTCATAAGGCTGTTAACATTTAAATTCTAGCTGCTTAATTCTTCGAGATATCGCAAAAAAACTCGCTTATCTACTATTTATTCATTAATTTGTGTTATTTGTGGTCTGTAAAAACATATACTTCAATTAACGACAAAAATGTGGTATGCAGTTTGAATTCGAGGTTATTAGAGGTGACAAAACTGCAAGCATAAAAATTATAGACGATCAATTTCCCGAGAAATCGCAAAATTACTGTACGAGCTTTTATAATAAATTACTTTTTTTTTCTTTGGTATCAAAAAAATAAAAAAAATTAAGTAACGACAAGTATATGGTATGCAGTTTAAATTGCCCGTAACTGAAGGTGGTAAAACTGCTGAAATCTATATATTGACGCTAATTTTCGCGAAAAATCGCGAAAAATTTTTCAATTTTTTTTTTCATTTATTTTGTATTGTAATATTATTATGCACTCTCTTTTTCTTCAAATAATTCATAACCATTAATTAACTGTCATATTATTTTGAATTATAAGAAATAATTTTTTGGTATTAAATGTGAAAACGAGTTAGTAGTTTACAAACAAATTAAAAATTCACCGAATTTTCCGAGATGGGATACAAATGTAGCCACCAAGAAAACAGGAAGAAGGTTTGCGGACCATGTGGAAACAAAATTTATTCCAAAAAGAAAAAATATGAAGGTTTTGCGGTATCTAAAAGTTTAGAACATCTATTAAAAAAACACATAAATGGGAATTTCGATCTTAAGGACCCTAGATATCCTGTAAAATATGAAAACAAATTAAAGATAAATTTTGTGATTTCTTGAGCAATTGAGTTTTTCCATGTTTTCAGTTTTGTGAACTTGCCATGTTTATAATTTAAACAGAATACTATTTTATTTAGATATTTGAAATAAATCAATGAACAGGCTAAAGGAATTCTTAATAGATTTATAAATAATAGATTTAATATTAACTTTGCGATTCCTTAAAGAATTGACCACATAGGACTTTTGTGTTAGCAGTTTAATGTCTTTTTATCATGTACAAATAAAAATGCATACCACGTTTTTACACCATTTCAAAAGAACATGCAAAATTGAAAAATAAAAAAAAAAAAATATATATATAAATAATTCCGCGATATCTTGCGACAGTGTACACCTACAACTTTGATGTCAACACCCTTATGACCTTCGATCACGTACACATTAAAGTGCATATCAGCTTTCCACAACATTTGAAAAAACCCTAGAAAAAGTTGAAAAACAAAAATTGACAAAAAAGTTATTTCGCGATTTCTCGCGAACTAAAGAAGATAGGATTTCGATGTTTACTGTTTTGTGACCTTAAAATAAGTACAATGAAAACTGTATACTCAGTTTTTGAAAATATTTAAAAAAATTCAATATCAAAATTTTTTAAAATATAAAATCACTAATTTCGCGATATCTCGCGAATGCGATCAGCTACGATTTCGCTGAAAACAGTTTTGTGACAACTAATCATGTAGAAATCGAACTGCATTTACACTTTTCGTCGACACTAAAGTTCAACCTGAACATCGCTGAGGCTCACCGTGTGCAGTTATACATAGGAAGAACATTTTGTAATTATATATTTTGTTAATCCTTTAAAAACAGAATATGGTTTATTTTTAAGCTGGATAGAAATATGAATAGAAAGGAGATATATAGCTTTCTAACAACGAAATATATATCGTCACCTAAAATGCAAAAGGCCCTAACTAACAAAAAATTTAAAATCAGTTTTTTGATTGGTTCTGGATTATTTTATCAACATACACGTACGTCTTCACAAAAAATTAGGGCTGCATAATAAAAATTGGAAAAAAAAAAACGCAAATGAATACATTCAGCCTAACCACAGAAAAATAAAATATATTTAAAATTAGTTTTTAATTCTATTTACATTCAAATTGTTTTTGTTTTAAAAATGTATGGAAACTTGGAAATTAAAAAAAAAAAAAATTTTAAAATAGACTATTTATGTGGTACGGGCCATTATTTTTTTAATTCTACACTCAGAGAAAAAGCTTCTTCATATTGATGAAAAGTTACATCAATATGATGAATTGTTACACCATTTTTCGTCCAATGTAACTTGTCATCAATATGAAGAAGCGGTGTCATCAATAACATTTTTTTTATTTGAAAATTGAAAAATAAGAAAAAAATAAAAAAAAAATATATTTTTTTGTTATTTTGATTTTATTTTATTTCCCCGGGTAAAAATGAAATATATATGATCATATATGAAGATATATGGATCATATATGGATTTATATAACCATATATTATCATATATGTCTCCATATATGTTCATATATGATCTGATCTGTAAATTGGCCCGATGTGAGGTCATATCGGGCCAATTTTATTTTTGTTAAATAACAAAAATAAAATTTAAGTTTTTTCAAAAAGTGGGCCTTGTAGGCGTGGTCAAAAATTGAAAATATCAAACTTTTTTGTCTGAGCATCTTTATTTCAATATTTATGCAAATTAAATGAAACACAGTAAAGTCTTAAAGACAAAAGTTTTTTGTAGATTTTTGTATGGGCTTTCGATTAAAAAAATAAAAATTGAAAAATTTTCAGAAGAAGTTCTGAATTTTTTTAAATTTAAATTTAAACTTTATTTATCAAAAAACATGCCGCAATTTTATTTTTTTTTTTAATTTTTTAAAAAAAAAGTTAAAGTTCTTTCCTATCTGTTCTGAAATTTTCGGAGATGTGTTTTGCCTTGTTTTCGAGAAATCAAATGTCAAAGATTGCAACACGCTAATTTTATACAATAATGTTGTATAAAACGTGTGCGTATGAGTAATATTAATACTTAAAAAATATTTTAAGAGGCAATGGTAGCGTGAGTGAGTTTTTAATAACGATTACGCACGCTCATGAATGAAAAAATTTAGTCACGAACGATATTTCATTTTGTTCACGCTCATTCACGCACACGTGAGTAGAAGAAAATAAGTCACGGTCACGATGTTCACGTGAGCGTGAGTAAAATAAAATATCGTGCTTGAATATTTTTTTTCTTTCATTAGCGTGCGTGATCGTAAATAAAAACTCACCCACGCTCCCATCGCCTCTTAAAATATTTTTTAAGTATTGATATTACTCATACGCACACGTTTTATACACCATTACATTGTATAAAATTAGCGTATAGCAATCTTTGACATTTGATTTCTCGAAAACAAGGCAAAACACATCTCTGAAAATTTCAGAACAGATAGAAAAGCACTTTAGCTTTTTTTTTAAAAAATTAAAAAAAAAATGAAATTGCGACATGTTTTTTGATAAATAAAGTTTAAGTTTAAATTTCAAAAATTCAGAACTTCTTTAGAAAATTTTCCAATTTTTTTAATATTATTTTAATTATTAATAAAAAAATTTAAAGGCATATTGATGACACTTTTTGTGGACAATGAAATGTGTCATAACTTGTTTTTTCAATTTTAAAGAAAAGCTTCATCAATATGAAGAAATTTGTCATCAAAATTGATGACAGCATGTGATGAAACCGTATCATCAATATGATGAAGCATTTTTCTTTGAGTGTACCTTGGTTAATATTGTGGAGGGTATGTTTAGATTCGGCCAAGGCGAATTTAACTTTTCTATTTGTTTTATTCGAAATATTATTTCCTTTGCTAAAACGAAGATTAAATAATAAAGTTTTCTTCTATAAAATATAAACACTAAGGCTGAATTACTCAATGCTCCGTTATAAAATAACTCTCCATTAAATTTAAATTTTTCATACAAATGTTGACATAAGGCTCCGTTAAATCGGCAGTTAGCAGCTAACTTTTCATTGAGAAATCCGCCCTAAATCGTGTTTTCATTTATGAATTTGTACAATCTGCAAAGAAAGATTGTTTCAAAAATTTTTTATCAAAATTAAATTATAAACTAAAAATTTCCAACCTTTGTGAGTATGATAAACATGATTGCCACATACACAGAAAATAAAATCGCAAATTTAAATCAACAAACATTAATTGTAAATAAACCAAATATGATATCAACCAAAAATTTAGTAAAAACGGCCGCCTGTTAGTCCATAATACAAAACTTCGATTTTGTTTTCAACAAACTCAGTCAAGTAGTTTTATTTCAAAATTCTTTTATCATCAATAAATAGTGTTTGTATTTGTTAAATTTCTTTGTAGAAAAACAATTTCATTTGTCAGATCAACAAATTGTGTTTGTTGAATTTCTTTTTTTGAAAAAAAAATTAAGATTTTTTTACTTTTGTCAGATCAATAAATTGTGTTTCTTGAATTTCTTTGTTGAGGAGCACTTTAAGTGAAAAAATTAATTGTATTCACAAATATGGGGGTCAATATAACAATTCGTTTTTTTCTGTGTATTAAACAATATTTAGGGGAGTTCGTTATAAAAAGGTAAATACACATGAAATTGTGTTCGTGGGACCATAATAAGCAGTTCGTTTTAGCCGAGGATTCATTATAACCAAGTTCGTGATAAAAGAAGTATTTTTTGTAAATATTTATGCTAAAACGTCGGGACTTTAGAATTAGTTTCTTATAACCTAGAATTCGTTATAACCCAGTTCGTTATAACCGAGTTTGACTGTAGTATGTTTCCATTGGCATGATTTGGACAAATCAGAGTGTTTTGAGGATATCATGTCATTTTCTACATGTTTTCCCATGCATTTTTCATGCGTGCAAAACATCTCAAATTGAGTGTTCGTTAGAAGAAGTAGATATTTTATTTTTTATTCTTAAAATAATTTACAATTAGTTGTATAAACATGATAACTGCAAAATGAATTGTTTTTGGTAATTATTTTCTTAATTTTGTTGTTTTAACTATTTTGTAGAGAAAACGTCAAATTAATTAAGAAAATTCGTAGTTAGTTTGACGTTGCAAATCACTTCAACATGAGTGGAAACAGCTTGAAGTATTTTGTTTAAATCAAGTGTTTTTGATCTCAATGAAAAAATGATACAGTCAAACCCGGTTATAACGAACTCCGAGGGACCAGGAAAAATAGTTCGTTATAAGCGAAGTTCGCTATAACGTTTTTTTGAAAGTTAACTACTTACTGAGAAGAAAACATTAACAATATAAATAAATTTTATCAAAATTATAATATTAACCAAAAATTTCTAACCATTTGAGAGTTTAGTAAACATAATTGCCGCAAATTTTAAAATATTTATGGCAGCTCGTTTTAAAAAAGGTAAATATACATGAAATTGTGTAGTTCGTTTTAACCGAAGATTCGTTATAACCGAGTTCGTTATAAAAGAAGTATTTTGTGTGAAAACTGTTGCCAAAACGTCGGGACTTTAGAATTAGTGCGTTATAACCGAGAATTCGTTATAACCGAGTTCGACTGTATTAATTCGGCTGCTGGTGGACATATGTGAACTGAATTGGATAATAAATAGTAGTAGTATTTAATAAGTACTCATTAAAATGCAATTGGTGCTCCAACGGTTAAAGCGCCAGATCAAATGAATCGTGCATTTTCAAGAGCAATGTTTGAGATTTACCCTAGACTTACTTTTAAGTCGCCATCACATCGGGTTAATTCGCTTTGGGTTGTTAAAAATTTCCAAAACAGCAGTTTTTTAAACGTTGACCTAAATTTTTACTAAAAAGTTATGTAATGGAAACGTAAATATTTAAAAAATGCCTCTTTGTGAATCTTTTTTTTGGAGTCCGTATGAAATCTAAAATGAGGGATCTTTTGGGTGAAACACTTTCATACAAGAATTAAAAATGTTTGTTATATTTTTGGAGTCTAAAATGAGTCTGCCTGTTGGCGAGGTTCTATTTGATAAGAGTGTGTGGGGAAAGGATTGTTATCCCCTGCCGCTCTCAAAAACATAGGGTCCAGTGACTGGCAAACTCAGATTCCCTCTATGATCATAATCCTTCCCTGATATGCCAATGGTCAATGAGCAGAAAGGTTCCGGACCAATGAAAGGTCGTCTTGCACGGCGATTGGCCAGGTAGTCTGCAAATTTGTTGCTTAACCACAATCACTTTATGTTAAGTCTGATCGACCGGCCTATTTCTCTTGTTTAGGCATATACCACCCACCCTCATGGACCGAGATCCAACTGAGGATGAGGTTTTTGTTGCGGCTTAGATTGATTTGGGAATGAATATAATCTATAACAAGTTTCGGTATATCATATGCTTACTAAGCCTTCATCAGTCATTCAAGTTTTCGGTGACGGCGACTCTACCAATTTTACTCGGCGGCGATTCAGTGTCGTCTGAACTTTTTTCTTATACACCCGTGGTATTACAATTGACCTTAAAGTCTACGTGTGTTGACGTAAAATGTCAGCAGCCACTTACAACCTAACTTACCTTACAACCTAAACCACGCTTGAGAAAAAAAGTTCTGTGTTCCAAGAGTTAGTATACCACACGTTCTTTACAGGAATACATACATATCTATTTATTTCATTAAATATGAAATATGTTTATTTTATTTAGCCATAAATATTTTCACTTTAAAAATAAATGTCAGTACGTGTAAATGCAAAATATATTAAATGGCCTCTAATAGCTCTCCAAAAATTGTTGACACAAAAAAAAACACCCTTTCTCCATCGGACATGGACAAACAAAATAAATTTATATTATGTTCATAAATTCATAGAGAACACGTACGTATAAAGTACCCAATGAGTACATGCTGTTGACAAAAAAAAAACACCTATCCCCCGATAATATTTATGAAATTTTAAAACAAAATAAATTTATTGAATAGAATATAATTAAATAAGATATAATTACAAATCATAGTCTAATTTAACCTAATCAAGAACGGGTAACCATAACTATTGTCTCGTTGAAGCGAAACACTACCCCACACTAGCACGCTACCAACTAGTCTATTTTAGCGCCTCTCTACACGCAGAGTAGAGATATGATCTTGGCAACCAAAATTTAAAAGCGGCATATTATGATTGTAGCAACCATACATTTTTTAGGAACATAATATGATTGCGCAAAAACAATTTTTATGATTGCTCTAAACATATTATTATACAATTTTCAATCATAATATGACGCTATTAAATTATAGTTGCCGCAATCATATCTCTTCTGAGAAGAGTCTTCTCTAAGCGTATGTATTTAATTCTTTTTCCTGAAATTTGTTAATTGCCATTTTGAAATTATCTGCAGTGAAATCGATACTCTGAGGTCTGTCATGATCGAGGGTTGTAAAAATAAATAAAATGTTTTTACCTCTTGGTGTAAGACATTGCACCTCCAATTACACTGAAAGGAATACCTATATGACTTGAATGTATTTTTTAAAAACTATATTAATCTTCTATATATATAAAAATGAATGTGTGTATGTATGTATGTATGTTCCGTATGGACTCGAAAACGGTTGGACCGATCTTGATGAAATTTTCAGGGAATATTCAGAATAGCCTGGCGAGTAACACTGTCAAGTCGGATTTTTGATTTTCCGTCTGTGGGCGGAGGGGCGTGGCAAAATCCAATTTTTGCATCCCACCACTAATCTATATATATAATTTCCCTATTTGTGTGTTCCTCTTTTTTTGTCTATCCAGAGCTTTTTGAAGCCCACTGATGAGCTACAAAGCTGAAAATTGGCATGTATATAGTAAAACACCTGGGGCAGATCCTAACGTAGCCGGATTTTCGATTTTTTGCCTGTGGGCGGAGAAATAAGCGAAAAAGTAGGCGTGGCAAAATTCAATTTTTTGACATTTTTGCTTAATTTAAAGCCCCCTAATGACTTAGGAAGCTAAAAATTTTCTAGAATATAGTCCTAACGATGGCGCATATCCCCAAGTAATCGGATTAAAAATTTTCGCAAAGTGGGCGGAGAATTGAGGGGAAAAGTGGCGTGGCAAAATTGGGATCTTTTAACATTTTTACTGCTTTTGAAGCCCCCAAATGACTTAGGAAACGGAAAATTGCATAGCATTTAGTTCTAACAATGAAGCATATCCTGAAGTAATCGGACTTACATTTTTTAGACTGTGGAAGGAGAATTAAGAGAAAAATGGGGCGTGGCAAAATTGTGTTTTTTAATATTTTAACTAATTTGAAGACCCCATTGACCTATCAAGATGAAAATTGACATTTTTTGCTTATTGCTTAATGTCTTAGGAAGCTGAAAATTTCCTAGCATATAGTCCTATCGATGAAGCATATCCTGAAGTAGTCGAATTTTAAATTTTCGGACTGTGGGCGGAGAATTGAATGGAAAATGGGGAATGAACGAAATTGGGATTTTTAACATTTTAACTTATTTTGAAGCCCCCAAAGGAAGCGAAAATGGATAGCGTACAGTCCTAACGATGTAGTATATCCTGAAGTAATCGGATTTTAAATTTCTCGACTGTGGACGGAGAATTAAAAGATTAAAGAGCGTGAAAAAATTGGGTTTTTTAATATTTTAACTAATTTGAAGACCCCGAATGACTTAGGAAGATGAAAATTGACATGTATATAGAAGGTTTCATGGGGAAGATCAACACAAACCTTGATTATTGATATCCAGTATGGGTGGAGAATAAGAAAGGCAAAGGGCGTGGTAAATTTATTTCCATCTATTTTCTAAATATTTTCTAAATATATATTTTATTTTCTTTGTGTTTCTCTTATTTTTTGTGTATCCAGCGCCTTTTGAATCTCATTGATGGACTTAAAAGCTTAAAATTGGCGTGTATATAGTAAAACACCAGGGACAGATTCTAACGAAGCCGGTTTTTTTGCCTGTGGGTGGCGAATTACAAGAAAAAGGGACTTGGCATAATTTTTTTTTTGTAACATTTTAGAGTATTTTTAAGCTCCGCCCCAATGAATTAGGAAGCTGAAGCATAATCTAAAGTAGTCCGATTTAACATTTTTGGAATGTAGACGGAGAGTTGAGGGGGAAAAGGGGCAAGGCAATATTGTGTTTCATTTTTTTTTTAATTTAACTACACTCTAAAAAACCCATGTAAACTTACTATTATAAATTGGGTAAATTTTTGTTGAATAGCACGCATTATGTGTTAATATAAACACTAAATGCGTATAATAAATTCAAACCAATTAAACACAGCAAATTAAAAATATTATCCGTTAATTCAAATATTTTACACACAAATGCGTAAATAAAATTGTCGAACAACATACATCCACACATGTTAAATAATTAAAACGCGAGTTCGATGCTGGCTGGCGCCGCATGTTTTTTTTTGTTTTTTTGTTATATTTTATTTACCTCTTTTTATTTAAATTAACCACTAATGGCCAATTTATAGTAGGAGTCCAGTTTCCTACTATAAATTGGGTAAATTTCAACAAATTTTGATTAGAGTGTAACTTTAAAACCCTAATGACCTTCGCAGCCGAAAACTGGCCAGCATATTGTCCTGACACTGGACCATATCCTAAAGTAGTCAGACTTAAAATTTTTGAACTGTGGACGGAGAATTAGGCAGGAAACGGGCGTGGATACGAGTCATGCGCGGGTACAAGGGGGGGGGGGAGGGGGAAGGGGAAATTTCCCCCCACACCAAGTTTCCAAAAGAAAAAATAAGGGGGAAAAAAGGAAGAAAAAGGAGACAAAAAAAAAGAAAGAAAGAAGGAAGGAAGAAGGAAATTTTCGAAAAAAATTTCCGAACGAAAATTATCTCGAAATCCGAAAATTTTTCATAGAAAAAATCTGAAAGTTGCTTTTGGTGTAGTTAGAGATTCGGGAGTTTCATGTGCGCTTGTTAGATTAAGACTAACAGCTTTCGTTTTTGTAGTTTTTGCTGAGTTATCAGCAAACTCCATATAGTCACATTTATGCGACATAGCTGTAGGGTCATCTGAGCTTGTGTCCATAAATTCAACATCATCATTGTCTACTTTAGAAGTTTGTTGCACCCGCTCTAGTCCCTCACTTTCAATTAGCCATGGATATAGTTGTGGATCGCGATGATGAGCTTGGCGAAACCACTCATTAATCTCTTTGTACTCATGCATATAATTTTTGGCTTTCGTGATCTTAGCATGAAAGAATTCTTTAAGCTCGAAGTTAATTCTCTCGCCTCGAGAATAAAGCTCATTATTGTTGCGTAAATATACATTCCAAAGCACCTCGATGATGGCGAGAAGATCATCAATGTCACTTGCCTGGATTTTATCCGTCATCACTTTTTCGCAAATCTCAGAAATTTCTTCTTCGATTTGCCGTTGTGCGGCATAAATTAAATCAGTGTGCTCCATTAGAGCACCTTGTTTGGTGTGGTCCGAGTTTGGTTGAAACTCGCGTTGCAATTGCTCCTGCTTTTGTTTTTCAAATTGTTGTTGCATTTGTTGCTGCATTTGTTGTTGCATAAGCAATATCTGTCGCTGCATTTTTTCTTCAAATTGAGATGCAGGCGACGGTTGCTGGGTTCCTGCAGCCCCTGTGGTGCAGTACTTGCCAGTGAATGGGTTCCTGCAGCCCCCTGTGGTGCAGTACTTTCCAGTGATTGTTGCTGGGTTCCTGAGTCACCATGTGGTGCAGTACTTGCCAGTGACTGGGTTCCTGCAGCCCCCTGTGGTGCAGTACTTTCCAGTGATTTTTGCTGGGTTCCTGAATCACCATGTGGTGCAGTACTTGCCAGTGTATATTGATAATGGGTTCCTGAATCACCCCGTGGTGCAGTACTTGTCATTATTTTGGGCTGTGTTCCTACAGCTTCCGGGTGTGTAGTTGGTTCCGCTATTTTGGGATGTGTTCCTACAGCTTCCTGGCGTGTAGTTGGTGCCGCTATTCTGGGCTGTTCTCCTGCAGCTTCGTCAAGTGCAGTTTCAGCCAGTTTACGTTTTATTAGCTTCTTTCTATTTCCGTTCGAGACGTGTGTCTATGACATCCATACGTCACCGATCCGGTTCGAAGGACCAAAATGTATAAAAAGGAACTGAGTACTAATTAAAACAAAACCTTTTTATTTTGTACGAGTGGTTGTAAGTCACTCGCTGAATATCTTTATGATACTCGGTTGAGTATTTCTGGAATACTGAATACTGATTCATTAAATATAAAAATAGAACCTACTTATTTACAAAATATAAAATCTTAAAACTAAACTAGAACTATCACAGTACGAACCAAATATACTAACCTGAGACCTTTTCTATAAGAAAAATATATTAAAAATGCTTTAAAATATGAGATACTTTCTATAAAAGGTTTCAGAATATTAGACTTTTTTGTGGAAAAAAGTTCTTAGAATCTGAAAATTTTTCTATACAAAAAAGTCTCAGATTTTGATACATTTTTGTAAAGAAGTCTTAGATTTTGACTTTTTATTAGGGATGTCGCGAATATTCGTCACTATTCGGTATTCAGCATATTCGGCATGTTTTTTGAATATTCGGTTAAATAAATATTCGTTAACAGTTTGCCGAATATTCGGCAAAATTTAAATTAGTTAAAAAAACACTTTTAATTAACGTTTGACTCTTTTTCGTAGTAATTTCAGTTTGTTTTTTATACAAAAAAACTTGAGCACTTGATTAAAATTCGAATTGTTAAGGTACCAGAAAAAATAGTGTCAACAACAGCGTTGTTGTCTTTTAATCTGGTACGTTTTTTTAATATTTTACATGGGTAAAATACGGCGTATGAATAATTAAATTATTCGGCAAATATTCGTATTCGGTTCCAACCGAATACCGAATAGTAAGTAAATATTCGGTAAAATGCCGAATACACTATTCGCGACATCCCTACTTTTTATACGTCAAATGTGTTAGAATCTGAGACTTTTTCTATGTATACGAAAATGTACAATTTTCTATTTAGACAAATTAAAAAAAACATTATCTACACGAAATACTTATGATCATGAAAAAACAAACCTCCTACAGCAAAAACTTTTGAATTTGATGATTTTATAGGTTTCCATAACCTTTTTTTGCAAAAAAAAACAAAACGAATCCCTGTTTTTGGCCGTCCAAAATAGGTGAGTTTATGATTTTTTTTTTTTGAAGTAAAAAAAAAAATTCCCCCCCCCCCCCCCAAACCCAAAAGCTGAACCCGCCACTGATACGAATATAGTACTAACGATGGAGCTTATCCTAAAGTAGTCAGATTTAAAAATTTTGGAACATGGACGGAGAATTAAGAGAAGAAATGGTCGTGGAAAAATTATGTTTTCACATCTTACCTAATTTTGAAGACACCTTATGACCTTGAAAGATAAAAATTGGGATGCATATGGTACAGACTATGGCAAAGATCAACACTGACCTGGATATCCAGTGAAAGGAAAAATGTATGTGAAAAAATTGTGTTTTTTAACATTTTAGCTCATTTTAAAACCTTTCATGACTAAGAAAGATACAAATTTCCATGTATATAGGAGTGAACATGGGACATATCCACACGATGGATTTTTGATATCCGATTTAAGGACGGAGAGACGAAATGGGCGTGCTAAATTTAGTTCTAAAATTTTATCAATAAAACCTTTTATACTCATTAAATTTTTTTCCAGTTTCGGAAATATATTGATGTAACTCAATGTAGCAATAATTAATTTTTGAAGCACAAACATAGTTTTTTATAAAATTTGGTAAAAAATTAGAATTATTGAGAAAAGTGATTTGGTGTTCCGCCTGGCAGGGACAGGCTATTCGACTAGTGACATCTATATATAAAAAACGGATGGACCGATTTTGATGAAATTTATATCAAAGATAGTACTAACTGAGTACTCACTATGTGCCAAATTTGAGCGTTATCGGACAAAGTAGCGTTAAATGCCATGCAACTTTGTATTGAATTGAAAGTTATTTCAATAATGCAAAAAACGGCTATATGTTTGTTCCTTATGGACGCGAAAATGGCTGGACCGATCTTGATGAAATTTTCAGGGAATATTCAGAATAGCCTAGGGAGTAATACTGTCCAGTCAGATTTTTAATTTCTTGCGTGTGGGCGGATGGGCGTGGCAAAATCGAATTTTAGCATTGAACCACTAATGACATCTATATATAAAAAGCGGATAAGCCGATTTTGATGAAATTTAAACAAAAGATAGTACTAACTAAGTACTAACTATATGCCAAATAAGAGCCTGATCGGACAAATGGGCGTAAAATGCCATGCTTTATTGCCAATGGGCGGAGGGGTGGGCAAAATCGAATTTTTACATTGCACCACTAATGACATCTATATATAAAAAACGGCTGGACCGATTTTGATAAAATTTCAACCAACGATAGTACTAACCAAGTACCAACTGTGTGCCAACATAGAGCGTGATCGGACAAATGGGCGTAAAATGCCATGCCCCTTTGTATTGAATTGAATTTTATTTCTGCATGCTCCGCAATAACGCAAAAACTCTTGATTTGATTTTAATAAAATTTTCAGCACTGATAGTATTGACCGAGTACGGAACTATAGGCCATGTTATACTACTATTGGAAAAAGGGGCGTAAAATGCCACGCCCCTTTGTACTATACTGGACATTGTCTGCCTGTTTCGCAATCACACAAAAACAGCTGAACCGATTCTCTTGACATTTTTACTACATACAGTGCTAAACAAGTGCATATGTAGGCCATATATGATCGTTATTAGAAAAAGGGATCAAAATTGCAACGCCCTCAGTACTATACTGACCACGATTGAACAAAGAGGCATAAATTGACAAGCCCCTTTGTTTTATACTGAACATTATATCTGCCTGTTGTGAAATCACGCAAAAACGGATAAGCCGAATCTGTCACTATAGAATGGAACTAACCGAGCGGGAACTGTAGGTCATATGTACAGCGCGATTCGGCAAAATAAATAAAAAGTTATTTCCTCCTCTTTCGCAATCACACAAAAACGACAAAATGGCAATGAAATTTGCAGCACAGATAGTACTAATCGAGGATGCAGCATGGAACTTTAGACTACCAAGATTCGATAAAAATGCGTTAAATTACATGCCTCTTTGTACTATACTTAACGTTGTGTCTGTCTGTTTCGAAATCACGCAAAAACGGTTGAACCGTTGAATTTTGTCTAATAGGCAATTCACACCTGAGCAAAATCTCGTTTAAATGAGATTTTGATTAAAATCTCTGTTATTTTGTGAGATTTTAATGAGATTCCCCATATAAAGTAAAATCTCGTTCGTAATGAGATTTTACTAAAATCTCATAAATTTTCGATAACTTTTAGGAGATTTTATAACATTTCGATAGTTATCTGCAGACAAACTGACATTTCGATAGATCACAAGAAACCCAGACACGTCACAGTGTTGAAGTATTGGCAGCACGGCCATGTTTTTTTTTTATTTTTACAATAATTTGTGGACAACTAAGAAAAAAAATGTATAAAACGTTAACTACTTATATTATCTATGTATATTAGGGTGGCAGCTAAATTTCAACTTTGAATTTTCAACATCTCCCGGGCGGAATATTGTGCCACATGGTCTAAAACTGATGTGGAAAAATTTTCAGCCATATCGGATAACTTTAACCCGTGCCCCTTTGAGGTCAAAGTTCAAATGATAAAAAAAAAAGTTTCCATACAAGCAAAAATTTTTTTTTTCGATTTATTTTTTTTTTATTTTTTAATATTAGTTAGCTTTATTAGCTTATTAACAACAAAAAATTTCATTTCGATCGGACAAGATTTTCAGTTTTTTTTTTTAGTTTTGATAAGCACACATTAAAGAATTTTTGTTGCTCTTAATACCAGGTTTTTTAATTTTTTTTTTTTAATTTTTTTTCGACATCGCATTTTTGTTCTAAATTGGGGTAAAAAACTGGAAAAATGCAGTTTTTGGCCCTATTTAAGAGCATGATCACAATGTCCCAGAAAGAAAAAAATGATAGATTTGGAATATGTATTATCAAGAGAAACAAACGCAAGCTATTTTGTAAACTTTTAAAAACAAAAAAAAAATATTTTTTTAAGAGTATGCTGTCTCAAGACAGTCTCAATTTTTTTTTTTTCAAGACCACTTTTGTAACAGAAAATCTTGTCCGATCGAAATGAAATTTTTTGTTGTTAATAAGCTAATAAAGCTTACTAACTTTTTTTTT
This sequence comes from Pegoplata infirma, assembly GCA_963921195.1. Taxonomy (NCBI): domain Eukaryota; kingdom Metazoa; phylum Arthropoda; class Insecta; order Diptera; family Anthomyiidae; genus Pegoplata; species Pegoplata infirma. The sequence goes on along the minus strand of OY992536.1, from coordinate 165,908,295 downwards.
AGCTCTGACAAGCACACATTAAAGATTTTACGTCGCTTTTGATAACAGTTTTTCTTTTTATTTTGTGACATCGAAGTTTTGTTCTAAATTGGGGCCAAAAGCTGCAAAAATTTAGTTTTTGGCCCTATTAAAAAACAAAATTACGACATCACAAAAATTTTTAAGAAAAACCTATTATTAAGAGCAACAAAATGTCTTTAATGTATGCTTGACAAAACTAAAAAAAAATTTTTTTTGAAAATTTTTTAGAGTAAGCTTCTAACAAGCCTTAAAATTTTTTTTCAGAGTCACTTTTGAAACTGAAAATCTTGTCCGATCGAAATGAAATTTTTTGTTGTTAATAAGCTAATAAAGCTAACTAATATTAAAAAATAAAAAAAAAAAAAATCGAAAAAAAAATTTTTTGCTTGTATGGAAAAATTTTTTTTTATCATTTGAACTTTGACCTCAAAGGGGCACGGGTTAAAGTTATCTGATTTGGCTGAAATTTTTTCCACATCAGTTTTAGACCATGTGGCACAATATTCCGCCCGGGAGACATCAATATTAATACAAAAAAATTGCTCCATACATTTCGCTGCCACCCTAATGTATATGCAAACGTATTTTAAACAGCGTTTAAAGTTTAAAAACAATCCAATATCAACAATTTGATAATAAAAAATAATAATGTCTGTGTCAAGTCTATTTAACTATGGGATATGAAAACCAGGGTTGTTATATTACAAATATTTGTAAAAAAATATATTTTTAATATATCAAAAAACTTAACTTAAACAATGGAAAATATAAAACAAACGTGTTTTTATTGATAGTTATAGTGGGTATTATTGAATTTTATTTGGAGTCATAGAAGAAATGTGTTCTCCGCTTTCCATGATGTCGGCCCTTTGACAACCAAAAGGTTAAGAAATCTTGATATCGACAAAGCATCTCTGGACAAATAGAGGTTTCTTGGTGTTTTTGTCATTAGATACTCTCTTTAAACAAAAAATTCCATGTTCCGGTCGAAGATAAATGCTGTTTTGGAATAATTCCGATTGAGTTTTTTTTTTGTTCACAAAAATAAACAGGGTTGCTAAAACAAAATCTCGCTTAACTTCAAAAAATGTATATGTAAACGGTATAGATTTTTAAGTCAGATTTCAGCCTAAATCTACAATATTTTCGGTAGATGTGAATAGGCTATAACACTATATTTAAATTAAGATGCAATATAAAACAGTTTTTTTCTTAGGGCCAGCAACGCGGACCGGGTATAGCTAGTCTATATATATAAAAATGAATGTGTGTATGTATGTTCCGTATGGACTCGAAAACGGCTGGACCGATCTTGATGAAATTTTCAGGGAATATTCAGAATAGCCTGGGGAGTAACACTGCGCGGTCGGATTTTTGATTTTCTGTTGGTGGGCGGAGGGGCGTGGCAAAATCAAATTTTTACATTCCACCTCTAATGACATCTATATATAACAAAAACGGATGGTCCGATTTTGGTGAAATTTAAACTAAATATAGTACTAAACAAGTACTACATATGTGCCAAATTATAGGGATATTGGACAAAGGGGCGTTAAATGCCATTTTTTTTTGCCTGTGGGAGAAGGGGTGGGCAAAATCGAATTTTTACATTGCACCACTAATGACATCTATATACAAAAAACGGATGGACCGATTTTAATGAAATTTAAACCAACGATAATACTAACCAAGTTCTAAATAATGTGCCAAATTAGAGCGTGATCAGACAAATGGGCGTAAAATGACATGCCCCTTTGTATTGAATTGAATGTTATTTCTGCATGCTCCGCAATTACGCAAAAACTGTTGATTCGATTTTAATTAAATTTTCAGTACTGATAGTGTTAACCGAATGCGAAACTATAGGCCATGTTATACTACGATTGGAAAAAGGGGCGTAAAATGCCACGCCCCTTTGTACTATACTGGACGTTGTCTGCCTGTTTCGCAATCACGCAAAACCAGCTGAACCGATTTTCGTGACATTTTCACTACATACAGTGCTAACCAAGTGCATATGTAGGCCATATAAGATCGTTATTGGAAAAAGGGATCAAAATTGCAACGCCCTTTGTACTATACTGACCACGATTGAACAAAGAGGCGTAAATTGCCACGCCCCTTTGTTTTATACTGAACGTTTTATCCATCAGTTTTTAAATCACGCAAAAACGGATAAGCCGAATCTGTCACCACTGATAGAACTAATCGAGCGGGAACTGTAGGTCATATGTAGAGCGCGATTAGGCAAAAAAGGTATAAAATGTCACTCCCGTTTTTCATAAATAAAAAATTATTTCCTCCTCTTTCGCAATCACACAAAAACGGCAGAACTGATGTCAACGAAATTTGCAGCACAGATAGTAGTAACAACGACCATAAAAAATTATTTTTAAGGATACCAAAAAGTTTGCGGAGGTTACCGATTTTGGTTACCGACTGATTACCGATTTTAGTGGAAGCGGTGGTACCAAAATTTTTTTTGTTTTTCATGTAAAAAAAAATTTTCTGACATTTTCTGATTTTTTTAAAGAAAATGTACTTTTTTGTGGTAGGGGTTATTTTGTACAATACTGCCCAACATTTTATGTGGAAAACCTCATTTTCGCTTCCACTAAAATCGGTAACCAATCGGTAACCTCCGCAAACTTTTTGTGTATCCTTATAAAGAATTTTTTTATGGTCGTTGGTACTAATCGAGGATGCAGCATGGAACTTTAGACCAGTGCACTATAGGAAATTTTACCCATTTTTTTGGCCAAAAGTCAAAATTAAAATTTTTGCAAACATTATTTTTTTTACATTAATATAAAAAAAACTTAACAAAGTAAACAATTCTTTCTCAATTTTTCGGCAGAATTGATGTACTGTCACTTTATCAGTAGTTTTTCTTGCAATTTCTTACTTAGTTATAAAATAACGATTGAGTGCAGTGAATTATGTGATAGCTTCTAACAAAAGTTTTTATATTAAGAATTTATAGTTTTTAAAAACTAAAAAATTAAAAATAATGTCGAAGGTGAGTACTTTAATGATAAATAGTGAAATGTTGGTGAACTCATCTATTAGATCGATTTAATTAGAAAAATTAAAGTGACCTTAAGATGAACTTATTGAAGTATGAATTGGAATTTTATTTTGACTTTAAAAAAAATGATAACATATGTTAGCTAAAAAACCATAAAAGTTCTCTAGGACAATCAATTACCTTCCGAATTTAATAAATTTCAAGGTCGGATATGTGCAAACTTTTTTTAAAAACGCATTTTTCCAGGTGACTACTGAGTGCCAAATTCAGAGTAATTTAATACATGGCGAGAGAAATAAAACAATGGTGGATAAGGAGCCGCTATTTCTGGCCATTTCTTTTCATACATTGATGAAAGTCATCGTTTCAAAAACTTTAAAAAATATATAAAGAAGCAATTAAGAATATTTTGTTCAAATATAAATATGAAAAGGCTTAAAAAAGTTGTGGGAGTGGAAGTTGTTGAAAAACAGCATGCTGTTTGGCTTAAAGGCAATACTTGGATAAGAAATTGTAAAACGCAGCCTGCCTCCACTAAATCAAAACCTGGTCGATCGCAATTAACTTTTTTGTCAAAATCTGCGAGAACAACAAGACGAGTTACAGCAGAAATCTCTAAAGATCTGAATAGAGAAGTTGAGCCCCTAGCTCTTGCTTCATCTGCAGCTGCTCATAGTGGCATTTTGAAATGTAGTTAACGACTTGGAACTCAAAAATCAAATATTTTAATAAAATCCTTATTAAAAAGTTGCTTAGCTTTTTGACACTTCTTAAAATTGTTAAAATAAATTTCTACTGTTATCTTCGAAAGTTAGTGTACACTCAAAAAAAAAAAATATTAAAAAACAGTTCAGGAAACAGTTAAGAAAACCAGATAATCTATAAAAGATCTAAAAAATCTTAGATGCGAAAACTTATAACGCCGGAAACCCTGTTTTGAACTAATTGTTAGTTAATTTTTTAGGTAAATTTACTAAATTTTTTTTGAGTGTATGAAAAACTTTATGAGTCACTCCCACCCTCCAAAGGGTCTTCCAAAAGTCAAATCCAAAAAATCATTCAAATCGGTCCAGCCGTTTGGCTGTAAATAATTTTGGCCAAAAAAAGGGGTAAAATTTCCTATAGTGCAGTGGTCGGCACAAAGAGGCATATGAAAGTATTAGTGTTTTAATAAAAATATGCATGTGTTGGTGTATTTCTTCAACAAAGCGACATCAACCTGCTTTGAAGAAAGTCAGCTTGCTACTGAATAAAATATTTGTTTTTTTTATGCTCTTTGTTGATTTTTTGTTGACATTCGTGTTGTATACATGTGAATTGCCGATTGTGTTCGGCTCCAGCAGTGTTGCCATAAGTTGAAACTGAGAGGGTGCTAGATCTCAAAGAAATGGGTGCTAGATTGTTCTACAGCTATAAAATCGGGTGCTAGATTTTTTTTTACAGTTCGTGTACAGTGTACACTAGACTGGGTCGACCATAAAGGAGAAAAAAAAGTTCCCATTGTGCGGGCTTAATTTTAAAGCTTACCTCGAAAAACTTCCATAGCCAAAATATTAGATTTTTAGGTCGCGATTTGGTACCACCGAAATCGTTTTTTGTTCATAGCTTTGTCAGTTGATGTCCGATCGTTTAAAAAAAAAAATTGTTAGAAAGTCCTCATCGAGTACTAAAGTTGACTCATATCTGGTTTTAACCTCAGAGGTCATCTTCTTGTTATGATTGTTAGTTTCTCATCTTTCTACCCACTTAAATGATTTTTATTTTTCCATTAAATTATAGCACTAAAAAATTCATGAAATTCTTCCCTTGGAAGTATCCAGTTAAATTTATTAACAAAAAAGTTACATTTGATTTAAGATTTTCATATACAATATAAAGAAAATTAGAAAAAACACTTGTTATTATGCCTTTAAACTATATTTAATTTTTTTAGTTTGTATTTAAATACATACGAACAAGTGTTTTAAATCTTTTTCTATGGAAATTTAAAATTGAATGTAACTTTTTTGTTAATTAATTTAAGAGGGTACTTCTAAGGGAAGAATTTCATGAATTTTTTAATGCTATAATTTAATGGAAAAATAAAAATCATTTAGGTGGGTAGAAAGCTGAGAAACTAACACTCATGACACGAAGATGAGCTCAGAGGTCAAAACCAGATATGGGTCAAATTTAGTACTCGCGGAGGACTTTCAAACAATTTTTTTTTTAAAACGATCGGAGTGTACACTAGACCGGGTCGAAAAAAAAAGTTCCTATTGTGCGGGCTTTATTTTAAAGCTTACCTCGAAAAAGTTCCATAGCCAAAATACTAGATTTTTAGGTCGCGATTTGGTACCGCCGAAATCGTTTTTTGTTCATAGCTTTGTCATTTGATGTCCGATCGTTGTAAAAAAAAATTCGTTAGAAAGTCCTCAGCGAGTACTAAATTTGACCTATATCTGGTTTTGACCTCTGAGGTCATCTTCGTGTTATAAGTGTTAGTTTCTCAGCTTTCTACCCACCTAAATGATCTTTATTTTTCCATTAAATTATAGCATTAAATAATTCATGAAATTCTTCCCTTAGAAGTACCCTCTTAAATTAATTAACAAAAAAGTTACATTCAATTTTAAATTTCCATAGAAAAAGATTTAAAACACTTGTTCGTATGTATTTAAATACAAACTAAAAAAATTAAATATAGTTTAAAGGCATAATAACAAGTGTTTTTTCTAATTTTCTTTATATTGTATATGAAAATCTTAAATCAAATGTAACTTTTTTGTTAATTAATTTAACTGGATACTTCCAAGGGAAGGATTTTATGATTTTCTTAGTGCTATAATTTAATGGAAAAATAAAAATCATTTAAGGGGGTAGAAAGCTGAGAAACTAACACTTATAACACGAAGATGACCTCAGAGGTCAAAACCAGATATGGGTCAAATTTAGCACTCGCTGAGGACTTTCTAACGAATTTTTTTTTACAACGATCGGACATCAAATGACAAAGCTATGAACAAAAAACGATTTCGGCGGTACCAAATCGCGACCTAAAAATCTAATATTTTGGCTATGGAACTTTTTCGAGGTAAGCTTTAAAATAAAGCCCGCACAATGGGAACTTTTTTTTTCTCCTTTATGGTCGACCCAGTCTAGTGTACACTGTACACTACTGTACCCCTAATTTTGAAAATTTTAGACTTTCACAGCTCCTATACCCTGCATTTGTTAAACGACCTGAAATAAGAACCTGGTTAGTCGTTTAAAGTTTCAAATTTCGGTCAAAAAAAAAATTTAAATTTTTTTGAATCTACACACGTAAAATATATAATACTTTTTTGATATCGGTAATCTATATGTATATTTATATAATTTAATTTTTTTAAAAGAAAAAAAATCTCAATATCTGAAACATTTTGTATAAAATATCTTATATTTTTAAACAATTTTTTAAAGAAAAAATTCAAAATCTAGGAAGTTTTTTTTATAAAAAAGTCTGCGATTTTGAGACATCTTTCTATAGAAAAAGTCATCGATTTTGAGACATGTTTTCTGTGGCAAAAGTCGCAGAGAAAAAGTAGAAAAATTCTCAGTTTCTGAGACATTTTTCTTATACAAAAAGTTTCAGAGACTGAGATGTTTTTTTCTTATAACAAAAGTGTCAGATTCTGAGACATTCTGAGTCTGAATGTTTTTCTATGAAAAAATATATCTCAGAATCTTAAATTAATGTCTTAGAATCTGAGACTTTTCCATAGAAAAAAGGTCCCAGATTCTGAGATTTTTTACATGGAAAAAAATGTCTCAGAATCTTTTTCTATAGAAGATCTCTGAGAATCTGAAAGTTTTTGTTAAGAAAAATGTCTCAAAATTTCAAACTTTAATGAAAAATGTATTTGATTTTCAATAGAAAAAAGGCATTAGTTTTTGAAGCATTTTTCTCATAGAAAAAAAAATCAGTCCTTAAGATTTTGAGACCTTTGTCTTGCGTTGTCAGATTATTTTTTTTATAATTTTTCGTAGGTTCAACAGATAAATTCAGTTGCTTGATCGTGAAATTTGATATAAATACCAATCGATTCAAACGAAAGTCATTAGATCGGAATAAAATTATTAGTTATCACAACTGATAAAAGTGTTAGTTGGCTGGTCTACAAAAACTTAATTGGTTCTTAATTTGGTTTTCTGTGTGTGTATATAAGTAAATATTGGCCCTGACCACAAGAAAACAATAAGCCTATTTTAACAAAAATTTTATTTTAAATTTCAAATTTTCAATACAATTTTTGAAAGTCGATTTTTAAAACAAAAACAATTTGTATGGAAATAAAATTAAAAGCTGATTTTAAATATGTTTTATTTTTCTATGGTAAGGCTGATTGTATTTAAAAAACAAAATATTTAACAAGGTGGTGAAAAATTCAAAAATCCTGAAGTGGGTGCTAGAATATTCAAAAATTCTGAAGTGGGTGCCAGATTATTGTCTAGCACCCAGTTCTAAAATTTGGGTGCTAGATCACTAACGCGGGTGCTGGATCTAGCACCCAAAGTGCTGACATGGCAAGCCTGATTAAGGTGCATGCTGTACAAGTATTTGAATACAATATTTAAGCCTAACTAAAAAAATTGTCTTTGTCATAAAATTTATAAAACACGTATGTATGTGTACATAGTGTAGCACAAATACAACCCACATAACCCAAGGGGGTTAATTTATAAGTAACTAGAATTTTATGGTAGAAATTCGATCGAAGGGAATATATATATGGAGTCCTACTGCATCTAATTTGAGGACCCAATATGTGGGCCCAATGCGCAGGTGTGTACACTTTTACTCCTTTAAACTTTTTGTTGTGTCAGCCAGCGACGTATCCAAGAATTTGAAAAGGGGGGGCACAACTCCCAAAATTGTTTGCCATCGCCTATTTATATTTAGTTTTAACTAGAAGTACTTGAAAAGAAATTGAAATTGCCCCCTGTGCCCACCCCCTGTATACGTCCATGGTGTCAGCAATATTTTCGGAAATGGGAACTCAATGCGGTACTATGGAGTTTCAAAGAACCAAAAAAGGTTTATTTTTTGCTCTATGTGGCTGGGGCTTCGAGGTATCGAAACTTTAACTTTGGCCAAAAATTAAAACATGGAGTTTTTAGACCAAAACGAACAATAATTTGCCCGGCGATCATTTTTTGTGCCACCCTAATATATATGCTGAACGAACTTCCTGTCTGACCCCTGCACTCAAAAGAAAAACTCTGTCAAAAATATTTGTATAAAATTTTTACCCATTACATTCTTTTTATACCCTCCAACCGCAGTATGGGGGTATACTCACTTTGTCTTTCCGTTTGTAACGCATCGAAATATCGGTCGGGGACCCCATAAAGTATATATATTATTGATCCATGATCGATTCTAAGACATTCTGTGAATGTCCGTCCGTCCGTCTGTCTGTAGATGGCACGATACAGTCCAAAATAAAAGAGCTAGCCTCCTGCAATTTGGCATGAATATGTCTTATGGTCCTAGGCAGGTTAAGTTCGTAAATGGGTAAAATCGGCTCAGGGGGAAAAAAGTTCCCCCTTGAGGAACTGAACCCCCTTGAGGAACTGAAAAAATACACCTTTTTACATGTTTTTTTTGTATTTTTGTTAAATAAATGAAACATTTGTGATATTTATCGGGATGGGAAGGTGCTCTCAACGTCCCCCACTGACCCCCATCGTTTACCATTTTTTTTTTATTTTTCCGGTTTTAAAACAATAGAGGTATTCAGAGTCTTGTTGCCACCCCTGGCAATGCACATTGGGGCAGCTATATGGGGGCCCTTGGCAAAAAGTCAAAAACTGAAACCGCGAATTTTGAAAAACGGGTATCACCAATGGAAAGACAACAAAATTCTGCATATAACCTCATACTTATTTTTTATTTTTAGCTTAGGGCCTTCCTATAGGAAGGGTTCAAAGTCAAGAAAAAATATGTTAAATTAATAAATTAAAATAATTTAAATTTGAAGGCAATGTTTGGTGCACTAAAAGATATATAAAACGTCCACAATCAGAAATTTTTTGAATGCCTCATGATAAAGAATTATGTTAAGAACATTTTTGGACCGTTAAAGCTATAAACACATGCAAAAAAGTTATACTTTTAGGGGATTTTCAAATAGGCTGTTAAGAAAATAAAACTTAATAAAATTCATAATTTCAAAGGAATAAAAGTATACTGCGAATTGCACTGAATTGATACTACTCATATGTGGAATATAGAGCAACATGTATACAACAAGATTCCAAGTAAAACGGTTGCCTTAATTTGCCTTTAGGCCATGTTATCGCGGTTTTAAAAACCCTCTAAAATCTAAAAAAAATAAATAAAATATTATGTGTTTTATAGAATTTAATTATAAATCTTACAAATTTCGATATGTAAGAAAATAAGCAACAAAGGAGGATTAAGCGATTTTATATAAGGGGTTCCGCACTAAATTTCCAACTCACAAATTTTATTCGAATATATGAGTGGTTCCACACTAAATGTCCAACTTGAAAATTTTATTCGTATTTATTTATTTATTCCTTACTCTTTCGATTATCAATTCTGAAGTTACTATTTCGATATTTTTAAAAAATAAATACTATTTGGCGATTTTATATGAGTTTCACACTAAATTTTCAACTCACGTATTTTAATCGTATCCATTTTAAATTATTTTTTTTATTTTCTTGGAGGAGAAATATTACAATCCTTTTTTGCTTTTTCGTTAACATCCTTTTCGATTTTGTAAAAAGTAAATACCATACCATACTTTTCACCTATCATAATTAAACAAAGATCGTGCGTAATTTTAAATTGAGCTTTGTTACAGCCTTTTAACACTTTTTTATTACCGTTTTTAAATGTTTCAATGTTTATGCATACAAATAATTTTGTAACTTCAAAAAACTTTTTAATTTGGTTAATTTAATATTTTCTTTTAGCTAGTGTTTAAATTTGTTGAATTTTTTATGGATTTCAGTTTTTTGATTTTATTTTTTGTTAAATATAAATTTGCATTGTTTTCGCAAAATCGAAAAAATGGTTTAATACACACTTTTTACTCGCTTTTTTACATTCATTTTTTTTACTTGATTTGTTCTCAAAAAAATTCACACAATTTATTTGCATATTTTTTTGCAAAATGCTAAAAAATATGATATTGTTAAATATTTCTTATTCACATTTGTTGAAAAAAATTGTTTTTATTGTTTCTGAATTGTATTTTTTGGTATTTTTTTGCAATTTTTTTTTGCAAACTCTTGCAGAAACCAGAAAGTATATGTATTTTATTATTCCAACTGAGTTTGTTTTTTTTTAACGTAATTAAAGATTTTAAAAACAAAAAAATACATTAAATGAATATAATATTGCAATAATTTCAGAATTTTGCAAGGTAACCATGAAATTTTATAATGCAAATATGATCTACAGATTGTCCCCTTTACAACGGTACCACACACTCTTATTAAAAATAAGCGGTTTATTTAATGCCATGAATCGTATATGTTTGCCCCAATGTGCAATGTAGCAAAAGAGTACTTCTTTCAAAAAATACATGTATTTTGAAAAGTAATTTTGAAAAGTGCTCTTTTACCACCAGTGCCAGGGCTGGCAAGCAAGACTCTGAATACCACTAATATTTTAACCAATAAAATTGGTTATTTCAGCAATTTTTGGCGCATTCAAAATTACGAGGAAACCCTCGTAATTTTACGAGAATTTTACCTACCTCCTATTTTACTAGAATAGCATCGTAAAATCATGAGAGTTTTAGGTAACTTTACAAGGTTTTTTTTGAGTGTAGGTAACAGCTTGTTTAGAGACCAGCCGTTTACCCAAACTCCTTTTTAAAATAACTGATCAATAAGACCACGTTATAATATGATGTACACAAGTAGAATGTAAAATATAAAGATGGCTTTAAATCGAGCATCAAATTTCATATTCAAAATGGCATTTTAACATGTCCGGCATAATTTATAAATGTCCACAATCCTTCCGGTACATTATGATTTCACAAACAACGTGTTGCGAATAAAGAGACAAGGGCATTGTAAAGTAATTTTTTTTTTTGCATTGCTTTAAGTGTGCGTTAAAAAAGATGCTCCCTGGGTTTGTAAGAAAAAATGGATCTTTGCTTGCAAGGAGTATGGCCAAAACTATAGAGTTAAGTTACATCAAAAGGACATAAATATCATTTTTGTTATGATATTTTTTTGTATATAACATAGTTTTGCATGTTTGTGTTTACAAAAGGGGTTTTTCGGAAAAAATCGTATGTATGCATGTAAATGAAGCCTACATAAAAATATTTTACAACAGGGATGTCCATAATTTTGTACTTGGACTAGGCTTACAGATAAATGGTTCCGGCATAAAACACTTTTATCAATTAAAATTAAAAAAAAAAATTAAGAAAGATCAATTAAAGTACGGAATTTCGAACTGAAGATCAGAAAACTCAACTCAACTGAATTCAGAAAATCAAAATTAAGTAAGTTAATATAACACTGTCCGATACACTTTTGTACACATAACCCAGAACGATAAATTCTGAAAGTAGGGCCGTAAATAAAATATACGTGTCTACTTTTTTTTTTTAAGATAAATTCGTGGTTTCGGGAAAACGCCAATAAAAAAGTTGTGTTTCTCCCAAGAAGTGTGAAATAAGTCGAAAAATGTATTAAATCGACTTCTGAGCAAAATAATCTGTATTCATGCCTTTAGGGAAATTTGCGGTTCTAGATATGTTCTTAAAATCAATGTTCGTTGGATTGACCCAGATTTTCTCATTAGTATCTAAATTATGAAATTCAAAATTTTAAGGTTGTTGTGTGGTTTCTACACTTATTAAAGATCTAACAAAAGATAAATCAAACCAAATCGTTCCACGTTTGGGCTTGGGAACCATTTTCCGGAAAACACTGGTATAGGGTATCATATGGTCGGTCTTGAGCGACTATAATTAGCTTGTTTTTTTTTTTTTTTTTTGTGTCCCTACTCTCAGAATTTGTTGGTCCGGTTTATGTGTACAGACAGAATTTGAGATTTGTCGGACGGTGTAATCGTTTAAGACCAGACATTAGCGCGTGTTAAAATTGATTAAAACCGATCTAAACTGCTTAGCTCCAATGATAATATTTGAAACTGATCATATCTATAAGATCCACGATTTTCCCCAATTTAGAAATCTGATTAGATAAAATTCTGATCTTGGATCTAATAGATTTGATCAGATACAATTGATATAATTTGATATTATTTGATATTATAAGATCTTAATAGATCTGACGAGACATAAAAAATTTTTATTTGTGCTGCTCAAACGTCCTTTTTATAACAATGATATTTACTAAGACTTGCTTCAAAAAAAATTATGCCTAATTTTTCATTTTGTAACTACTTTTTCAAAATGCTTCTAGAATTGATGGCAAACACTGTTGGTTGGCCATTACATTCGTATTTTTATAGTAACCAAAAGTGACAACAGTTGTGTTCATAAACATCAACTTGTGTATGGGGACATTGTTGTCCGTCCTTTGGTTTTGTATGTTGAAATTTGCATTTAAAAAAAAAGACCAACCCTACACACTGACAGAAATTTTGAAATTTGTGACAAGGAAACATCCGGCAAAAAAAAAACATTCTGAAAAAAAAAAATATTTTAGTAATTCGCAATCTAGGGGGGTAAACCAGTGTACCTTGATACTTTTTTAATCTCCCATAATAAAGGTCATAATTTATTCGTCGGAAAAAACATTTCGAAAAAAGCACTTTTCCGTTTCAAAGGGGGCAAAAATGGGTAAAATAGTTTACTTTGGTACTTTTTTCTTTCTCCTAAAATAATGGTTATCGAAACTTCAAATTTGCTTTATATATTTATTTGTACTTTGGTACTTTTTTTAATCTCCTGAAGTAAAGGTTGTAAAAACTTGATATTTCAAAGTCATCTGCTTAAGTCGTATAAAATACAAGCTATACCCGGTCCGCGTTGCTGGCCCCAAGAAAAAAACTGTTTTATATTGAAACTTAATTTAAATATAGTGTCGGACAAAATTAAAGCACGGTCCAGCTAGTTACCTTTGGTTCCACCCTCGGTTAGCACTAACTATAGAGAAATCTCAAAAAATCGGTTAAGCCGTTTTTGCGTGATTTAGAAACAGACAGACATAACGTTAAGTATAGTACAAAGGGGCGTGTCATTTAACGCATTTTTATCGAATCGTGATAGTCTAAAGCAGTGATCGGCACCCATTGCACGCTGGAGCCCAGGCTTGCCATGTCAGCACTTTGGGTGCTAGATCCAGCACCCGCGTTAGTGATCTAGCACCCAAATTTTAGAACTGGGTGCTAGACAATAATCTGGCACCCACTTCAGAATTTTTGAATATTCTAGCACCCACTTCAGGATTTTTGAATTTTTCACCACCTTGTTAAATATTTTGTTTTTTAAATACAATCAGCCTTACCATAGAAAAATAAAACATATTTAAAATCAGCTTTTAATTTTATTTCCATACAAATTGTTTTTGTTTTAAAAATCGACTTTCAAAAATTGTATTGAAAATTTGAAATTTAAAATAAAATTTTTGTTAAAATAGGCTTATTGTTTTCTTGTGGTCAGGGCCAATATTTACTTATATACACACACAGAAAACCAAATTAAGAACCAATTAAGTTTTTGTAGACCAGCCAACTAACACTTTTATCAGTTGTGATAACTAATAATTTTATTCCGATCTAATGACTTTCGTTTGAATCGATTGGTATTTATATCAAATTTCACGATCAAGCAACTGAATTTATCTGTTGAACCTACGAAAAATTATAAAAAAAATAATCTGACAACGCAAGACAAAGGTCTCAAAATCTTAAGGACTGATTTTTTTTTCTATGAGAAAAATGCTTCAAAAACTAATGCCTTTTTTCTATTGAAAATCAAATACATTTTTCATTAAAGTTTGAAATTTTGAGACATTTTTCTTAACAAAAACTTTCAGATTCTCAGAGATCTTCTATAGAAAAAGATTCTGAGACATTTTTTTCCATGTAAAAAATCTCAGAATCTGGGACCTTTTTTCTATGGAAAAGTCTCAGATTCTAAGACATTAATTTAAGATTCTGAGATATATTTTTTCATAGAAAAACATTCAGACTCAGAATGTCTCAGAATCTGACACTTTTGTTATAAGAAAAAAACATCTCAGTCTCTGAAACTTTTTGTATAAGAAAAATGTCTCAGAAACTGAGAATTTTTCTACTTTTTCTCTGCGACTTTTGCCACAGAAAACATGTCTCAAAATCGATGACTTTTTCTATAGAAAGATGTCTCAAAATCGCAGACTTTTTTATAAAAAAAACTTCCTAGATTTTGAATTTTTTCTTTAAAAAATTGTTTAAAAATATAAGATATTTTATACAAAATGTTTCAGATATTGAGATTTTTTTTCTTTTAAAAAAATTAAATTATATAAATATACATATAGATTACCGATATCAAAAAAGTATTATATATTTTACGTGTGTAGATTCAAAAAAATTTAAATTTTTTTTTTGACCGAAATTTGAAACTTTAAACGACTAACCAGGTTCTTATTTCAGGTCGTTTAACAAATGCAGGGTATAGGAGCTGTGAAAGTCTAAAATTTTCAAAATTAGGGGTACAGTAGTGTACAGTGTACACTAGACTGGGTCGACCATAAAGGAGAAAAAAAAAGTTCCCATTGTGCGGGCTTTATTTTAAAGCTTACCTCGAAAAAGTTCCATAGCCAAAATATTAGATTTTTAGGTCGCGATTTGGTACCGCCGAAATCGTTTTTTGTTCATAGCTTTGTCATTTGATGTCCGATCGTTGTAAAAAAAAATTCGTTAGAAAGTCCTCAGCGAGTGCTAAATTTGACCCATATCTGGTTTTGACCTCTGAGGTCATCTTCGTGTTATAAGTGTTAGTTTCTCAGCTTTCTACCCCCTTAAATGATTTTTATTTTTCCATTAAATTATAGCACTAAGAAAATCATAAAATCCTTCCCTTGGAAGTATCCAGTTAAATTAATTAACAAAAAAGTTACATTTGATTTAAGATTTTCATATACAATATAAAGAAAATTAGAAAAAACACTTGTTATTATGCCTTTAAACTATATTTAATTTTTTTAGTTTGTATTTAAATACATACGAACAAGTGTTTTAAATCTTTTTCTATGGAAATTTAAAATTGAATGTAACTTTTTTGTTAATTAATTTAAGAGGGTACTTCTAAGGGAAGAATTTCATGAATTATTTAATGCTATAATTTAATGGAAAAATAAAGATCATTTAGGTGGGTAGAAAGCTGAGAAACTAACACTTATAACACGAAGATGACCTCAGAGGTCAAAACCAGATATAGGTCAAATTTAGTACTCGCTGAGGACTTTCTAACGAATTTTTTTTTTACAACGATCGGACATCAAATGACAAAGCTATGAACAAAAAACGATTTCGGCGGTACCAAATCGCGACCTAAAAATCTAGTATTTTGGCTATGGAACTTTTTCGAGGTAAGCTTTAAAATAAAGCCCGCACAATAGGAACTTTTTTTTTCGACCCGGTCTAGTGTACACTCCGATCGTTTTAAAAAAAAAATTGTTTGAAAGTCCTCCGCGAGTACTAAATTTGACCCATATCTGGTTTTGACCTCTGAGCTCATCTTCGTGTCATGAGTGTTAGTTTCTCAGCTTTCTACCCACCTAAATGATTTTTATTTTTCCATTAAATTATAGCATTAAAAAATTCATGAAATTCTTCCCTTAGAAGTACCCTCTTAAATTAATTAACAAAAAAGTTACATTCAATTTTAAATTTCCATAGAAAAAGATTTAAAACACTTGTTCGTATGTATTTAAATACAAACTAAAAAAATTAAATATAGTTTAAAGGCATAATAACAAGTGTTTTTTCTAATTTTCTTTATATTGTATATGAAAATCTTAAATCAAATGTAACTTTTTTGTTAATAAATTTAACTGGATACTTCCAAGGGAAGAATTTCATGAATTTTTTAGTGCTATAATTTAATGGAAAAATAAAAATCATTTAAGTGGGTAGAAAGATGAGAAACTAACAATCATAACAAGAAGATGACCTCTGAGGTTAAAACCAGATATGAGTCAACTTTAGTACTCGATGAGGACTTTCTAACAATTTTTTTTTTTTAAACGATCGGACATCAACTGACAAAGCTATGAACAAAAAACGATTTCGGTGGTACCAAATCGCGACCTAAAAATCTAATATTTTGGCTATGGAAGTTTTTCGAGGTAAGCTTTAAAATTAAGCCCGCACAATGGGAACTTTTTTTTCTCCTTTATGGTCGACCCAGTCTAGTGTACACTGTACACGAACTGTAAAAAAAAATCTAGCACCCGATTTTATAGCTGTAGAACAATCTAGCACCCATTTCTTTGAGATCTAGCACCCTCTCAGTTTCAACTTATGGCAACACTGACCTTAATAAAGGACTCTTAGCAGCATCATGTAACAACACTTTATTTCAATATTTTCTTTTTCCGTGATTTACATAAACTAAAACTAAATTTCGTTTTCGCCTTGAACGATATTTGAAGGTAAGAACATTGTGCCATAAGTTTTAATTATAGTTAATTGTTAGTTTCGGTACATTATGAAAAAGGTAAAAAAGATAAAGATGGAGGGTATAATACATTTTTATAAAATAAAAATCTTTTGGAGTTTTATAATGCAAACAATTAGATTTGGTAATGTAAACTCATTACCAACATCATAAGCCAAAAATTAGTAAACTCAAAATAAGTTCTCTGTCCAATCAGCAGAAAAGTCGGCTGAAAATACCCCCATTTTGAGCCATATGAGAAATCTGCTGATTTTGGCTGGTGCGGTTTGCTGAAAATCTGTCATGATTATCTAGTTGAAATTAGCAGACAAATTTGTCAAAACAGAAGTGAAATCTGCTGAAACATTTTCTACAAAATTTTGTTTTTAAAAAATTCGTTTTCATGACCCCTTATTTTTTTTTAATTTAAACTTAAACAAAATTGTTCTGTAAAATTACCAATATAATCTACTGATTTTTGTTTAGTTTTGTCAATTATTAATCTCAATCGTTTTAATTGTTAAAAAAAAAATAAAAAAAAAATTAACACTTTGATAAAAAAAAACTTAAGAAATTTTTCTTGAAAAAAGGATGACAGCAAACTATTTCTGTAAAATTACAAAATTATCTGCTTAAAACCAGTTTAACAATATGTTTTAAAATATCGTTTTGATTGCATAAAAAAACAAAAACAAAATTGACACTTTGAAAAAAAACTTGGAAAATTTTCTTGGAAAAAGAATGACAGCAAACTATTTCTGTCTAAAAAATAATCTGCTAAAAACATGTTCAAAAATATTTTGCAATTCAGCAAACAGAATCAGTAAAAACGGAGTAACATAGTTATTTTCTAATACTGAATGACATAGATTTTTGTAAAAATATAAAGTTTGCTAATCAAATTAAAAGTTGTTTTACAGACAGAGTTATAGCCATCAAGACCAGCGTTACTAACTTAGCTTTTTCCTGAAAAGTATTTAGGTTTTAATTGTATTTAGGATTGAAAAAGCTGTAAGTTTTGATAAAAAAATGTCTGACAAATTCTCAGATTCTGTGATATTTTTTAGATTAATCTCTTTTTCCAAAACTTCATTGAATTTGAAAAAATTAAAAATAAGTAGTATTCAAAATCAAAATATATGAACTATACAGAGTTTGACCTCCTTATTACAAATTACACTGCGGAACACTAAAAAATAAACAAGAGTTACGACCATCATTTCTATATATTTCGGACATGCTGATTCGAATGGCGTACTCCATTTTTCGATGTATGGTACAGTTTTCTTGCAAAATGTCATTAAAGATTTGCTGATTTCGAGCCAGTTTTTCAACAAAAAAATTTGCAAAGTTAATTATTTTTAAATTGTATGGCATGAAAAACAAAGATGTGACTTGTAGCAATATTTCTTATACAAATTTGGTTTAAGGCTTTTCATCTTAAGCCCTTAAATTCGCGAATTTCTTAATTTTTTGAGGTTTTCGCGAAATTAACCGCTAAGTTGGTCTTTGTATTATTTGTATTATTAAGGATACCTTTTTGATTCACTAAAAGCAAGTTTTTAATCAAAGACCAACTTGGCGGTTAATTTCGCGAAAACCTCAAAAAATTAAGAAATTCGCGAATTTAAGGGCTTAAGATGAAAAGCTTTAAACCAAATTTGCATAAGAAATATTGCTACAAGTCATATCTTTGTTTTCCATGCCATACAATTTAAAAATCATTAACTTTGCAAATTTTTTTGTTGAAAAACTGGCTTGAATTCAGCAAATCTTTAACGATATTTTGCAAGAAAACTGTACCAAACATCGAAAAACGGAGTACGCCATTCAAATCAGCATGTCTCAAATATATAGAAACGTTGGTCACACCTCTTGTTTTCTAAAATAGTGGTTAGTTATTTTACTAAGTCAGAAATTGTTAATTGGCATTTTTTAAAAATATTTTCTAATATCTTTTTAAGTGTTAATTTAACAAATTTTCTACTACAAATTTTCAAAATGTAAATAAAAGTCTGCAGATTATTTTGATTGTTTTACAGAAATATGTTTCCAAGAAACATTTCTTTATAATAATGAAGCCCGAAATCTTGTTAACTTAAATAATAGTAGTATATATTTTAGATGTTCATCTGAAATCAGCAGATTTTTCTGCCAAATTCATAATTTTTTTCTACTTAAATCAGCAGATTTTTCTGCTGCCTTGACAGATTTTTCTTCTGATTAGACCTAGGTTATCCAGACAGATATTTAGCAAATCGCGTCTTCTAAAATCAGCATATTCCTTAAATGGCTTAAAATAGGCGTACTTTAAGCTGATTTTTAAAGTTTTATTTTAAGTCTAGTTTTTTAGAAAATTCGAAATTCTATTGATGCAGTTCAAACGCTCAAAAATTGCTGGATTAAAATTTAATTTTTTATCGCAAAATATCTCAAATAGTAGGTATATATTCAGAAAAAATGTTCATGCTACCACGTGAGGAGTTTTCTATAAAAAAAGTTTCAGAATCTAAGATTTTTTAACATGGAAATGTTTTTAGTCTGGAGTCAAAATTTAAAAAAAGTTGCAGGACGCCACCTCAGTTTAACTATATAACCTAACGATTAATAAAAAAGAAATTAGGAATTACTGTTTTGATTTTCTTAAAACCAAAAATTTTAGTAACTTGGGTTTGTAACTTGGATAATAATTTACCTCGTGGTGAATAAAAAACAATATTCAAAGCTGGTGAATAAATCGTAACATTATTTTTCATAAATTTTTTTTTCATCAATTTTTTTTTTTGTTTTTCATCAATATTTTTTTTAATCAATATTTTTTTTTTTCATTAATATTTTTTTCATCAATTTTTGTTTCATAAATTTTTTCCCACCAATATTTTGTTTTTTATATTATATTATTTTTTTTTTTTATTCAATAATTTTTTTTAATCAATATTTTTATTTATTTTTTTTTTCTCATCAATTTTTTATTTTTCATAAATATTTCTTTTCATCAATATTTTTTTTTCATCAATATTTTTTTTCATCAATTTTTTTTTTTCATCAATATTTTTTTTAGTCAATATTTTTTTTCATAAACCTTTTTAATAAATATTTTTTGAAACAAATAAATTTCAATTTGTGTTTTTGTTAATTTATGCCAAAATATGCAAAAATTTACAATTAAATGTTGGAAATATGCAAAAAATATACATTTAAAAAAATATGCATTTTCTCCAAAATATGCAAAAATATTTAAAAACAAATCGATGTTATTTTAACGCAAATTGCATGATTTGCAATCGTTTTTGGACTATCGTTTTTGGGCTATTAACAAAAAACATGCATTTGCATGAAAATCACATCCCTTGTGATCAGCATTTTTGGACCAAAATACCGTTTTTATATATTTTTTTAATATTTTTAACATAACGTACTCATCATCATCCAACTTTTAAGACGAACTTGGTTAAACAAAAATTTGTATTTGATTTTTCTGTAAGAACAGATAGAGCACGGACCCTAATTATATTTATTATAAGGGTTCAAGTTGAAAAAATGCAGATGATAAATTGAATTTCTAGAAATTATAGACATTTCTGGTATTTCCTATACCGGTTTCAAACACCCCAGTTAGTGTCATCATCAGTAGGATTTTAAATGTCGGTTTGTCTTGTTAATGAAAACTGTTTTTTATATATGTGGATATTTATAGTTTCTACAGAATAAATTTTGACAGTTTCCAACTATCTCTAGCAATCTCAACCTCACCTCATACTTTCTTTAAACTTTTTTGTCTCTTACATTATTTCGCAAGTGTAACCAACATGATCTGGAATTGCAGACACATATGAAGGAATTTGCATTTTCTGTTTCGGAGACGTGCCTAATGGCGTTTTCTTGTTATTGATGACACACCACTTCATATCATTGATGACACCGTTTCATCATATTGACGATACGCTACATTAGATGAAAATTAATGCAACATTTTATTATATTGATGTACCTTTTCATCAATATAAAAAAGCTTTTTTTGAATGTAATAAATGTAGTAAAAACTAGTAGACTGCATTATTATTTTCGAAATGTTTGAAACTTTCCATTCATATTTCATAAATTTCTTAATGTGTGTATATCAATAATTTACATTAGAGATGGGCACATGAGCAGATTAGAGCGTGATTCACGCGTGATCACGCGAGAGTGTGACTGAATTCAATTTTACTCACGTGATTGTGAGTGGAGAAAAAAATTGCGTGAGTAAGATTTTTGCGTGAGTGAGTGTGCGTGAGTCGATTTTTTCACGTGAGTTTGCGTGATTAATTTTCTCTTCATATTTCCTTTCGAACTAAAAAAAACAACAAAAAAATTGTAAAATTTGGCTAAACTTAAGATTTTGTTTCGAAAAAGCAAAAAAAATAATTTTAATGCGGAACTTCACTCACGTGCCCATCTGTAATTTACCTTAAAGTTCTAGAAAATTAATATGTATGTAAAAATAAGATATATAAAATTTATTTCGAAAAGTTAAGTAATTAATTTTCAGATACATTTTTCAATTTAGCAAATATATGTATTTCAAAAATTATCTTTTATTTTTATTTGCATTTAGTTCCTCTGGTCTAGTTGGTATTGAAGTTCAGCAAAATCGATCTACTGCTTTAAATGTTATGAGCAAAACCATGAATTTTACATTGTTTCACCTTAAATTCACGTGTTGCGTCCGGAGGTACTAATCATTATTTTATTCTTTTTTAATTCCAGAACTGGTGGCGTTGTTAGTTTTGCAATTTTGGAGTGCCCCATAAACTTCAATTTCGCCTTAAATTGTAAAGCATTAAAACCACGAAATAATATAAAACATCGCGGATTTTAGTGAATATAAAATTAATAATTTACGGTTCATTTATAGTCTAAAAAAACAAGTTAAATACACGTTTACTTTCACATTTTTATTAACTTCACTGCATTTTTTCACACGACATGTGTCAAAAAAGAACAAGTTTTATAAACAAAATTTAATGACATTTTTTAATGAAACTACAAAATCTTATGAAGCAAATTTTATGAAAATTCCAATATGTATGAATTTTCAATGAGCTTATGAATTCCTTCATTGTTTTAATGAAAACAAAATAATGAATCCGTGCCATTTAAATCACGAAGGTTTTTTTTTTCAGTGTAATTTAATAAATTTCTTTATTCAAATAAACACCAAAAAAAGTTGTGTCTTATGGACTTATGTATACAATTTAGATACGTCCCATTTTTTTGTTCTGAAAGTGCTATAATAGTACCATATTTTTTGTTTTTAAAACGCTTTCAAAGCGCTTTAAACTAGCAACGGCATACCGTTTACCGTGGTTATCATTTTGGACGCTGGGAGAGTACTAAATTGTGATGCTTTCCCAGCACACAAGCGACCATAAAAGGTACTTTTCCAGCGCTCTCCCGTTCGTATTTTTCTGCCTGGGAGAGTATATTTTTTATTTTTAGCAAATGTCTCATGTATTCCTGAGGCACCATCATATTAATCCAAATAAATCTAAAACAAAATTTATGCATAATTTTTTTTTGGTATCTAAAACATAAAATGATGAACTTGTTGTTTAAACAATGAAATATATTTTTTATGTGTTTGTATTAGAATTTTTTAAAAATAAATGTTCATATATCATAACTTTATAAGCTGTTGCAAGTTAAATAATGGGCGCAAATCTACACAAATCGAAAGTCTCATAAGTAAATAAGACATAATGTTCTAACTACGAATTTTGTCTACCAGCAGCCAGGGTTGGCAACCGAAACGAATAACGGTATTGGTAACGGTATTGGTATTACATATTTTTTATATCGGTAACGGTAAAGGTAACGGTATTTTCAATTATTTAGGTAACGGTAAACCGTTACCGAAACAACGATACCGGTACGTACCGGTCTTATGAATAAAATTTTCCCAAAATGTTAAAAAGTCACATATTTTAAAAAAACACGTAAAAAATTAAAAATTGTTTAATAAAACTGATAAATTTAGTGGATTTTCAACATATAATTTTATAGAATTATTTAATACTATTAATTAACTCAGAATTTAATTAAAACATTCACGCAATATTGTAATTCAACAATTAAATTATTGGGTTTTTTACGTGTTTATAAGATGTCTCTGTCCAAACAGCAGAAATATCTGCATTTTGACCCATTTAAGAAATCTGATTTTAACTGACGCTGTTTGCTAAATTTCTGTTCCATGTAGAGCAATGGTTCCCAAACTTTTATACGCCACGTCCCACTTTTAAGTTACAAAAATTGCATTGTCCCCCCTACACTCAAGAAAAATTTGTTAATTTTTCTAATTTTTGTTTCTAATGAAAAATTACTACTAGTACAGCAACGTTTTTGTAAAATAAGCATTTAAATTAAAAGCATTTAAATAAAAAAGTTTTAAGTAAAAAATTTTAAGCAATTAACAAAATTTTTGTAGTGAATTTTTCTAAAAAAATATTTTTTTTTGTTAATTTGACTAAAAAAAACCTTGAAAATTTGCTCGTTGCCCCCTCGAACCTTCAAATTGCCCCCTAGTGGGGCGAGAATCAAAGGTTGGGAACCATTGATGTTGAGTCTGCAGAAAAATCTGTCAAGACCGCAAATAAATCTGCTGATTTAAGTTGAAAAATCTTCTGATTTCAGATAAACAGCCTGAACATCAAAATTGTATTTTATTTTACTTTTTTTTTTTCTCAAAAAAAAAACTGTTATAAAAGAAGCAAAGTTTTTCAATAAACTTTTAAAATTTTTGTAAAATAAAATTTTTTGTTCAAGAAAATTTTCTTACAAACTGGACAATTTCTTTAAAATTATTAAAACTGTCAGCTGATTTATTCACATTTGAAAAATTTTTAGTTTTAATAGTTTTAATTAGACAAAAATTAAAAAAAAAATGTCAACATTTTTTTTTTTTTGTAAAATTACAAAATAATCTGCTTAAATTTGAACACAAAATGTTTTTTTTTTTTTAAATCAGAAAACAGAGTCAGTAAAAATACAGAAAAAGTTCTGCTATTTTTTTAAACTTAATGACAGAGAATTAAGTTAAGTATTTATTTAAAAAGAAAAATCTGGTAAAAGTTTTCTTATTCAAACTGAAAGTTGTTTTACAAATTTTTCGACAAAGTTTTTCTTCAGACTGTACGACTTGGGCTTATTATGTATTTTACTCCAGAGAACTACCTCTCCAAGCATACCTGCGTGGATGACAACGCCAGCAACACTTTAGCGATTTAGGTTTGTCTCTTCTTTTCAATTCCCACCGAAAAATACTCACATTACGTGGCACTCACTTTTCTCTTCAGAAATTTTTAGGTAAATTGCGAATGTGATCATTGGTTGAACTGATTTCCACATAATTTAGTAAATTGCGAATGTGGTCATTGGTTAGACAGATTTTTTCAATGTTTTTGCCCAAATAATCCAATTTACAATGATCAAAAATTGTTTTTATTTTACGGACATTAAAAATATTTAACTTCCCTGCAAAAAAAGTCATTACCACTTCTCAGTGGAGTGCTTTAAAACTATAACAAATGTAATGAAATACAACAAAAATAACAAAAAACACAAGACAAAAACACACAAACAGTTTTTTCTACTCCAGAAAACATAGATATTCAGCACTTAACTCATTACCTATCGCGACACCTCCATACAAATGTAAGTAGATATTCAGTAGAAAAGAACTACTCCGTGGAAGTAGTTGGAAGTTGTTTGAAAGCTCGAAGTACTTCTTATCTACTGAATATCTACTTACTTTTGTATGGGAGTGTCGCGGAAGGTAATGACTTAAGTGCTGAATAGCAACTTTTTATGGAGTAGAAAAAACTGTTAGTGTGTTTTTTTCTTGTGTTTTTTGTTATTTTTGTTGTATTTCATTACATTTGTTTTAGTTTTAAAGCACTCCAAATAGAAGTACTCCGCACTTTTTTTGCTCTGTTATTTTTTTATTTGCAAAAAATAAAATAAGTAATATTAAAACAACCGAAACAAAACCGATATAATACCGGTAAAAATCCGAATAAAGGTAATGGTTTTTTATCGGTAACGGTATTTAACATTTTTTATTTCGGTATTGGTAACGGTAACGGTAGTCAATATTAAAGGGTTTTTAATCGGTAACGGTATTGAAAGGGTAACGGTAGCCAACACTGCCAGCAGCAAATACATGTGATACAAAAAAATATCACAACAAATACGAAACAAAACAACAATAAATAAAGCCAATTTAGTTGCAATTTAGAGTTAGAGAGTTTTATGGGAACTTTTTTCCAATGATGTAAGCAGATTATAAAAGAATGTATTCATTTATTATATTAATCAATTTATTGTTAACAAAAACAAAGGAGATTGAAAAATATAAATACATACATTAGAGGTGTCCTTAAAAACGAAAATCACCTTCTTATACCTGGTAGGGTCCTATATTGTTCTTTAGTATCTAAAAATGAGTGATTTAAATTTTGGGACATTCTTATAAGAACGAAAAACTCGTTTTTTCTAGTTTTTGGAAAAACATTGGTATTTGATATTTTTTGTTAAATTTTTTGTGAAATAATATGAAAATGGTACTAAATTACCTTTTCAAAACGACTAATAAAATTAAAATCGGATGAAAAATAAGCATTTTACGCATACATGCCCCAGACCATTGTATGGTTTTTAGAGCCAGAATTTCAAAATTTTCAAAATTTTTAGGCAAAAAATAGTAAAAATTTAATTTTACTTTATGATCAAATTCAAAACATGTTTAAGATTAAAAATATCAGATATGGTAGTCAAGCTTTTTTTTTATTTGGCGCGGGTAGTGATAAAATATCCGCGGATTCCAAATAAAATGCGTTTTTCTACAATAATTAAACAAATTTTTGAAAATTTGTGCTCTATTGTGCGGATCGAAGTGTAAAACGTAAATTCTGTAACTTTTGAGAAATCGGATATATGCAGATATTTTGTATTATAGAAATGTATAACGTCTCATATTTGTCATTTCACCTCGACGAAAAGGGGTTAAAGATGCCCGAATTCTCAAAAAATTTACAGAATTTATGTATTTCACTTCGTATAATACAATACAGAAAATTGTTTCCCATATTTGCTAAATTATTTTAGAAAAACTCATATTCTTTGGAATCCGCGGAAATTATATCACTACCCACGCCAAATGAAAAAAAAGTTAGACTACCATATCTGTTAGTTTTTATCTATAACATGTATTTAATATAATTATAAAGTAAAATTAATTTTTTTGCCTAAAAATTTTGAAAATTTTCAAATTTTGGCTTTAAAAACCATGCAATGGTCTGGGGCATGTATGCGTAAAATGATTATTTTTCATCCGATTTGAATTTCTTTAAGCTTTTTGAAAAGGTAATTTATTACCATTTTCAAATTACTTAACAAAAAAATTAACAAAAAATAGCATATACCAATATTTTTCAAAAAACTATAAAAAACGTGTTTTTTCATCAGATAAGAGTGTCCCAAAACTTCAATCCATTTTCGGCACGAGTAATTTTTATCCGATTGTCTCCAAATTTTGGCTCACTCATTTTTAGACACAAAACTACAATTTAGGACCCTACCACGTATTAAAAAGTGATTTTGAAAAATTGCCTTAGTCGTTAGGACACCTTTAACATACATATATAATAAATGCAACAATTTTAAGATTTTCCAAAGATTCGATGTGTCAGAATTCACGCTTCACAATAGACAGATCCTAAAACATTCAGAAAAAAAATTTATTTCCCAAAATTTTTTCAAAAATAAAAGCTTGCCGGTTCTGTGTCATTTTTTAAGTTTTTTTTTTTAGTTTTTGATGGGTTATTAAAATTTATAATGCATTTTTTCCATTACAAAACTAAAACATTTAGAAAAAAATTAATTTTTAAAAAGATTTTTCAAAAATAAAAGCTTGCGTCCATATTTAATTTGGTTAAAATGACTCTAATAACCATATGTGGAGCCGCAGAACAAACCGTACTTTTTCGCATTTTAAAATTGTCTGTAAAATTAAGATTTATTGGTTTCGCCCGCTTATAAAACTTCATGTACCTGGAATTAGTAACAAGTTTTATACTTAATAATACTTAATTAATAATAAATTTCCCAATTTTTCTAGGTTCGTGTTTTTTTATTAAGATACGAAATAAATAACCCTTAGTAACTCAACAATTTTAAATTTGCGAAAAAGTACGTTTTGTTCTGCGGCTCCTCATATTATAATAGGTATTCTTTCAAAACTAGGCAGGTAAATATATTCTAAATTTTAAAGAAATCGAACCAGTTCTTCTTGTGGGCGTTAAACGTGTGATTTGGTGACCTTATCAATTCTGAATATAATTGGACCATTTTTGGACTTAGACCCATGTAAATATTTCGCCAGATATTCAGTAAAATCGGTCTAGTGGCAACAAAAATACGCAAATTTCACTCAAATTTTGTTTCTGTGTTTTTTCAACACTAATTAAAGATCTAATGAAAGATAGATCTAATCGGTCCATTTTTGGACTTGGGACCAATTTTCCGGAAAACATTGGTGAAGGGTATCATATGGTCGGTCTTGACCAACTATAGTTTTCTTTTTTTATAAAAATCATAGATTTTTGACGATATTGTACACAAATATTGTTTATTTGAAAATAAAGGAAAAAAAAATATTAATTTTTTTGTTATAATTTGATTTTATTTAATTCAATTTTATTTTTATTTTTTTTATACTTTTATATCTTGGTGGGTAACAAGATTTGAACCACCATAGCACTTGTTTGTTGGGCTTAGCCTCTATCACTTACCTAAAGCATATCAACAAATAACAGTAAAAAGCTGTTTTGTTTAATGTGTGCTATATAACTAACCAGTTTATATGTAACTATGCTCTGTCAAAAGCTGTGGGAAAGAAAGAAATGGATGTTGTATATTTATAAAATGTTTGAGTCTTTACAAATTTCCTTTAGCAAACGTTATAAAACATGTATATAACAAAAATGTTCGAGACTATACATATACGTACGCTATAACTGTGTTCAAGTACACACAGAAAACGGAGTAGTTGGGATTGAGTTGTAATTATCAAATTTATATTATTAAATACGTAATTTATTTCTTCTTACTCATTTTCTACAGTAAAGGAAGAAAAACTATACTAATGAGTGAAAAAATATCAATATAATCGTAAAACTGTCTTAGTAACCATGTATTGGTTATGTGAACATCATATTAAAATAATAAAACTGTTCCTGCAACTACTAGTACAAGTAACCATTTAAAAAACAAAAATTGGATATCACGATCGTTAATTAGTCGTATGTAAATAAAATTTGTTTTTACGATTAACGTCAAGAAAAATATTAAAATTTCTTTCATTAAAATTATTAAAAAATTATGTAAAAAACTAAAAATTTCACATTGCTAAATTAGTTTAAATAAAAAAGATATGTTCAAAAAATAGGAAAGTGTTATTCGCGCATTTACTGGTCATAGCAGGACAGCACAAACACGGAGAAATCAACAAATAAAGCAGTAAGTTTGTTTTAATATTAGAAAGATCGATTTAAGTTAAATGAACAATTTGTTTTTCAGAGATTAAAAAG
The DNA here is from genome assembly GCA_963921195.1 of Pegoplata infirma. Classification (NCBI taxonomy): domain Eukaryota; kingdom Metazoa; phylum Arthropoda; class Insecta; order Diptera; family Anthomyiidae; genus Pegoplata; species Pegoplata infirma. The sequence goes on along the minus strand of OY992536.1, from coordinate 165,879,982 downwards.
TGGATAACATGGGGTTAAGCCAAAATATCATCCTGTATATAATGTGGAAGAATGAATTGAATTTTCTATGAGTAAAGGAAGAAATTAAAAAGTGAGAAAAAGAGAAAAGAAGGGATGAAGATGCAAAACGTTAGTGAGTTTGAATTTGTTTACAAAAATTTATGGTAATTATAAGGATTAAGGAAATGATAAGTCCATGTATTCTGGCAAGTTTTCGAACTAAAATCTCGGATTCGACAAAATGTCTTAGAATCTGAGCCATTTTTAAAAGAAAAATAAATGTTTTTCAATAGAAAAGATGACTCAGAATCTGAGACTTTTTTTTTATAAAAACACTGTCTCGGAATCTGAGACTTTTTCTATAGAAAAACTGTCTCAGAATCTGAGACTTTTTCTATAGAAAAACTGTCTCAGAATCTGAGACTTTTTCTATAGCAAAACTATCTCAGAATCTGAGACTTTTTCTATAGAAAAACTGTCTCAGAATCTGAGACTTTTTCTATTGAAAAACTGTCTCAGAATTTGAGACTTTTTCTATAGAAAAACTGTCTCAGAATCTGAGACTTTTTCTATAGAAAAACTGTCTCAGAATCTGAGAAAAACTGTCTCAGAATCTGAGACTTTTTCTATAGAAAAACTGTCTCAGAATCTGAGACTTTTTCTATAGAAAAACTGTCTCAGAATCTGAGACTTTTTCTATAGAAAAACTGTCTCAGAATCTGAGACTTTTTCTATAGAAAAACTGTCTCAGAATCTGAGACTTTTTCTATAGAAAAACTGTCTCAGAATCTGAGACTTTTTCTATAGAAAAACTGTCTCAGAATCTGAGACTTTTTCTATAGAAAAACTGTCTCAGAATCTGAGACTTTTTCTATAGAAAAACTGTCTCAGAATCTGAGACTTTTTCTATAGAAAAACTGTCTCAGAATCTGAGACTTTTTCTATAGAAAAACTGTCTCAGAATCTGAGACTTTTTCTATAGAAAAACTGTCTCAGAATCTGAGACTTTTTCTATAGAAAAACTGTCTCAGAATCTGAGACTTTTTCTATAGAAAAACTGTCTCAGAATCTGAGACTTTTTCTATAGAAAAACTGTCTCAGAATCTGAGACTTTTTCTATAGAAAAACTGTCTCAGAATCTGAGACTTTTTCTATAGAAAAACTGTCTCAGAATCTGAGACTTTTTCTATAGAAAAACTGTCTCAGAATCTGAGACTTTTTCTATAGAAAAACTGTCTCAGAATCTGAGACTTTTTCTATAGAAAAACTGTCTCAGAATCTGAGACTTTTTCTATAGAAAAACTGTCTCAGAATCTGAGACTTTTTCTATAGAAAAACTGTCTCAGAATCTGAGACTTTTTCTATAGAAAAACTGTCTCAGAATCTGAGACTTTTTCTATAGAAAAACTGTCTCAGAATCTGAGACTTTTTCTATAGAAAAACTGTCTCAGAATCTGAGACTTTTTCTATAGAAAAACTGTCTCAGAATCTGAGACAGTTTTTTTTTCTTATAGGAAACCCGTTTCAGAATCGGAGACTTTTTCTACAGAGAAAACCGTATCATAATCTGAGACTTTTTTTAAATAAAAAACTTCTTAGAATATAGAAAAAACTTTCAAAATCTGAGACATTTTTTTATAGAAGGGTCTCAGATTTTGAGACATTTTTTATATAAAACGGTATCAGATTCTGAGTAGTTTGTTTTTTTCAGAGAATGTTTTTTCTACAGATTCTGAGACTTTTTTTTTATAGAAAATGGCTCAGATTTTGAAAGTTTTTTCTATATTCTAAGACGTTTTTTATTTAGAAAAAGTCTCAGATTATGATACGGTTTTCTCTGTAGAAAAAGTCTCCGATTCTGAAACGGGTTTACTATAAGAAAAAGTCTCAGATTTTGAATCTGTTTTATAAAAAAAGTCTCAGATTCTGCGATGTCTGAGTTTCTAAGACGATTTTGATATAGAATAATTCTCAGATTCTGACACGTTTTTCCCATAGAAAAAGTCTCAGGTTCTGATACTTTTGTTCTATGGAAAAACTCTCAGATTCTGAGTCTCTGATTCTAAGACATTTTTTAAATAGAAAGTTTTAGATTGTAAGATATTTTTGCTATAGAAGAATTCTCAGATTCTATACAAAAAGTCTCAGATTCTGGTACATATTTTCTAAAGAAAAAGTCTTAGATTCAAGACATATTTTCTATAGAAAAAGTCTCAAGTGCTGAGACGTTTTTCGCTGATTCTGAGAATTTTTATAAAAAAGTTATGCTTTAAAATTGTATTAAATATCAAATTTTGTATATCGTCGAACTATATTCAATAAATGCCAACTCGAAAAAGCTTACTGTTCAGGAGAGCTAAAAAACTAGTTATTTCGCATATTATTGCAAAAATAAACAATGTACCTTCCACAAGATGGTTTAAATATTCTAAACAATTTTTACCTATGCAAAAATTTTCATATTTTGCACTTGTTCGCGTATTTTTCAGAGATGGCATTTATTACTATATCAAAAAACAAATATTTTTTTAGAGTTGGCATATTTTGTCGGAAAATAAAAATACATTTTTTTTTGAAAATTTTTTATAATTTTTTTTTTTTTTTTGTTTTTGTTATCCTTAGTACGGTAATTGCAAAAACTGAACAAAAAATTAAAAATCTTTGCATATTTTTAAAAGTTACTAGCTCCGAAAGCCTTTTAATCTCAGGGTGGTCAACTTTGGCACTCTGTAACTCACGCTGTATTGCAATAGGGTCACTCCAAACTAGCTATTTTGAAAGCTTATATCATTGACTTTATTTGCCCCATTCATTATGTTTCAATCTGATAAATAGTTTGAAAGCTACATAAATATAAGCAATTTTTTTTTTTGCAAACACTATTTACCGATATTTTCAAAATGGCAATATCTCGAGAACCAGTCATTAGATATCAAAATCTTTACAAGATTCGTGTTTAGCATGGCAAATGCAATAAGATATGTGGTCTAATTTTTTTTAAAAAAATTTTTGAAAAATTTTTGGAAATTTACAATGGGAGTTGGCATTTATTTCCACCAAAAAAATATATCGGCCATTCCATGAAAGAACGGCCAAAATTTGACCTCGGGTCATCCGATTTTTATAAAACTTTTGTTTCAAGAACTCTAAGGAGCCATTAAGAGATTTTAGTTTGTGGTTTAGAAAAATTCTGAAAACATTCGATTTTAATCGCGATTTCATATTTTGAAAAATCAAAAAATTTAAAAAAATGGTCAACTTTGTAGATGCATATCTTGGGCAATTCTTAATGGATCTTTGTTTTTGAAAATGAGTTTGAAAGGCAATATTGTCTTATTTTACAATATTGTTTTACAAAAAATATTTTAAATTCAAAAATGCATTTTGTATGCAATTGCATTTTCTAAATGCATTTTTTAGGTCAAAGGGCCTCTTCGATTTATTTTCTGTTTTGTATTTAATAAAATATGTAGTTTTTACTAAAGACCTGTATTTATACTTTTTTGGGTCTCGCAGTTTTTATATTTTTAAAATTTTTTTAAAGAAAACGCTTAGATTTTTTTCAAACAAATATTTAAATTATTTTTAAATTTTTGCGTTTTTTTCGTTATTTTTTAGTTTGATTGTATTAGTACGCCATAGAACGAAAAAAAAAGTACTTTATATGAACACTGTGTGTAAATATTAAACTTTTTTTTAATATGCTGATGTCATGCGCGTCCCGAATTCGGCTTTTTTTCGAATTTGAAAATGCTTGCCCCCCTAAATGATGGGGATTTGGGACCCTTTTACGGGAAAAATAACAAAAACCGTTTTGGACCAAAAAAAACAGTTGGCTACCAGCAGCTAAAGATAGCAATCTTAGTGCATTATCAAAAAAAATCTGTTGTAAAAAAATTGACTAAAGACATGTTTAAACATTATTTAGCTCACAAGTAGATTTAATAAATTTTTCAACTTATTTCACACTACTTTGGAAAAACACAAATATTTTTATTGGCGTTTTTCGCGAAAACGCGAATTGATCTAAAAAAAACTGGGAGACACGTGTATTTTATTTTCAGCTCTACTGTCAGAATTTTTCGGTCTGGTCCATCTGGTCCAAAAGTGTGTCGGACGGTGTAATAAAACACTGTAATTTTCACTTGCAGAATTATTGTTTTTCGCGAAAAATATATTTTTATGTTTTTTTTTTTTTTTTTTTTGTTTTTAAATTAATACAATTACAACTGAGTTATACTCATTTAGTAATATTACAATAAGAGGAGATTAATTGATGAGAAGTATTCGCGAAAAAATTTTTAACTTGGTCAAATTAACAAATTATGTAGGTACACTTTGCGGACTTTCCTTGTAAATTACAGGAAAACCCAACGATAGAATTCAATTCTGATGGCGAATACAGGAGGTCAATATATATAAAAATTAGTGGATCTGGTTTCCGGGTCAGAACCATTTTACATTTTTTAAATGTATAATAATAGTATAACACTGTAATTTTTATTTGCGGAAATTTGATTTTTAGCGAAATTTTTTTATTGTATTTTGTAATTTTGATATTTATGTTTTAAAAGTCTAAAATACAAAAGATGACAGAAAAAAAACTTCCGAAAAAAAATATTTTTTCTCTCAAAAAAAATACAGCATCTTTTAATGTTAATTATATTTATTCGAGTTTTTTAAAAAAAAATAATTTAAATATTTTAACTGCGAGACCCAAAATACTATAAATGCAGGTCTTCAGTAAAAATGTTATATTTTGATTAACATGAAAGATAAAAAAAATCGAAGAGGCCCTTAGACTTAAAAAATGCATTTTAAAAATGCAATTGCATAAAAAATGCATTCTGCAGTTCAAAATTTTTTTTCTACTATAATATTGTAAAAGTAGACGATATTGGCAATTAAACTAGTTTAAAACGATAAAAATGCATGAAGAATTGGCTGAGATATTAATTTACAAAGTTACCCACTTTTTCCAATTTTTTGATATTTCAAAAAATTAAAAACGCGAATAAAATCGAGGGTTTTATAAATTTCTATAAACTGAAAACTGAATTCTCTTAATGGCTCCTTAGAGTTCCTACAAAAAAAGTTTTGTGATATTCAGACGACCCAAGGTAAAAAAATGCCCATTTTTGGCCGGTCTTTCCTGGAATGGCCGATATACTTTGAGTTAGCAGAATAACAAAAATGGATGTAAAACGACAACAAATTATTTTTTTGCTCTGAAATTTTTATGGCAGATAGGTATTACATAGGGGAGCTATTTGCCATCGGAAACTCATTTCCGTCAAATTTGAGTTGGCATATTTTGAATATAGGTTCACGATATTTTCTTGTAAAATTAACTTATTTAATAAATATATTACAAAAGACACTTTTTATTTAGTCTTTTTATTTTACGGTTGAAGGACCCCATTAAAAAAATATTTTAGTCGTGGTGCTATTATATTGGTCACAACAACCATTTTGATCTTATAATTTTTCGTTGCTTCAACAGATATATTCAGTTGCTCTTACTGAAATTCGATATATATACCAATTGACTGAGTCGAAAATATTAGTAATTACAACTGATAAAAGTGATAGTTGGCTGGACTACAATAATTTGGTTGGTTCTAAATTTGGTTGGCACAACGAATCCGTTTTCTGTGTGTACCAGCCAGTACAGGAAATTTATTTTTTGTTTTTTTTCTATTTTTTTATATATTTAAATATTATTTATTCAATATTTTTTTTACTTTAATATTATTTCAATTATTATTAAAGAAAAAAAAAATACAAAAGGCATTTTGATGACATGTTTCATCATATTGAAGAAAAGCTTCATCAATATGATGAAATTTGTCATTAAATTTGATGACAGCAAGAAGCATCAATATCATGAAGCATTTTTCTTTGAGTGTAAGAAAAAAATTAAATGATTTTTTTTAACAAAGTAACTCTTTTAAGGCACTGATTGTAAGTTAGTGTGAGGAATCCAATGTTTTCTAACATAGTTATGTTTAAGGGGGGTAAAAACTAAAAAAAAAACAGCATTAATATTAACAATTTTAAAACCGCAATATAAACAAGTAAAAAAGTAAAATTCGGCCTTGCCGAATGTAGTGATACCCTCCACAATTGCAAAAAGATTATTCAAAAAACCGTTTTTAAAAGGAAATTACTTAAAAAAATAAATTGAAAAAAATATTTCCGCGAAAAAAAAAATTTTGGAAAAAAGAAAATCCGCGATTTATTTATTTTTTGTCAAAAATATGTTCGTACTTGTTTAAATACAATTTGGTGTTCAATTATGTTCACATATGTCAACCAGCAGCCGAATTAAAGCATTTTGTATTTTTAGGTTATGTTGAATGTACTAAAATTTTTGAGGTGTCCTTACATTTTCGTTCATAACTTTGGAACCGCTGAACTGATATTGCTCAAATGCAATACCAAACTTCTCAGGAGAACTTCCAATAAATATGTTAAGTTTCAGTCATATCCGTGTAGTATTTTGGTCGTGATCACCATTTCCACAGACAGACGGACAGACGGACATCGCTAGAATGTCTTAAAATCGATCGGGGATCATGAATTTATATACTTTATGGGGTCACAGACCGATATTTCGATGAGTTACAAACGGAATGACAAACTTATATATACCCTCTATCACTAAGTGGAGGGTATAAAAAATAAATAAGCAATATTTTTTAATTCCCTTTTTTTTATTTGAAAGATAAACTATCGTAATATTAAAAAAAAATTATAACATAAAATTTGGTCAACTAGAATTGCCAGGGTTGCTATTTAATTGTGGGATGCTTTTTAAACGGCAAAATCGGTTGCAGTTGTACACTCAAAATATTTTGTAGGCAAAAACAAAAGAAAAACACACTTAAAACCAGTGAATAAACAATTGAAAACCATCCCAGTAATTATTCATTTGTTTTAAAAACATCAACATTTATTTTTGACTGTTGGCAAAATTTTCTAAAATAAATAACACTAAACATTAAAAAATTACGGTTTTTTCATTCTTTTTTACCAACAAATTCGAAAAAAAATAACCTACGAAAACATTAAAAATTAATGATAGTTCTGTTATTTTTACCAACAAATTCCAAAAAACAACCTACCAATACATTAAAAATTAATGATTTCGTAGGTTATTTTATACAATTTTCTATTGAAATATTTTTTTAAATTTTTTAAATAAAATTTTGGGGAATCGATCCCGCAATCAACTACATTCTGGCCAGACACTCTACCCATCGTGCCAAAGCCACTTGATACAAATATGTTTTTATATTTCTATAAATAATTTTTTGAATTTTTTTTCTACAAACAAATAACTGACTTGTGTAGGTAAAAACTAATGATATATCATTAAAAAATACCAACAATTTAAAAAAAAATTACTTACACAAATCATTAAAAATTTAAAGAATAATCAGTAGTTTTTACTTACAGAACAAAAATAAACGACTTTATAAATTAAATGTTAGTGAAAGTCTTTATTTTTTAGTGTGTTATTTTTGAAACAAAGGACTGATGTAGTCATTAATAAAAACTGAACAACAAACAAATGTTTTTTCTTTTAAAAACGACTAAACGGAAAACTTTTTAAATAAACTACAAACAGTTAATGACATAATTTTTTGAGTGTACAGCAGAAACTTCTGTACCGATTTTAATGATTTTTTTTATTTGTAAATTATTAAATTTTCTAGTACATATCGTGGCCATTTTTTTATTATTTTGATCTAATTATTTTTTAATGAAAGAATAAATGTAAATTTTTCTATTTTTTTTTACACCACTCTTTGGTACAGGGTATAATGAGTTTATGCTGATGGTTGTAACTAACCGAAATATTGGTCCTAGACCTACCTTCAAGTATACCGATCGACTCAGAATTACTTTTTGAGTCGATTTAGCGATATCCGTCCGTCCACCTAACGGTTTAAGCACGATGTAGGTTGCAACTTTCAATCAAATGACTTGAAATTTGAAATTTAAGCATCTTTTGGCTTAAGGGCGATTGAAAATGGAATAAATCGGTATATTTTAAGACATACAAACGCCCCTTTGAATTTGCCTTAAATGACTCTAATAACCGTCTAATTAAATCTGAATATAATGGGACCATTTTTGGACTAAGTCCCCAATAAAAAATTTTGACCGCTATTCAGTTAAATCGATCTATTGGCAAAAAAAAAAAATAAACCAATTCCATTAAAATTTAATTTGTGTGTGCTTTTTGCCACTAAATAAAGATCTAACAAAAGATAGATCCAATCGGTCCATTTTTGGACTTGGGAGTCCCAAGTTGGGACCCATTTCCCGGAAAACGCTGGTGTAGGAAATCATATAGTTCGTCATGACCGGCTTTAACTTTCTTACTTGTTTAAGTTTAAATTAGCATAACTTCAACAAAAATCAATATTGTTCAAAAAATGACTAGGATAAGTACTAGTAAATTTAATAATATACAAAAATTCATCAAAATCTCTTAAGTACACGCAGAAAAAAAACATGGTTGCGGCGATCATGATTTAAGAGCGTCATATTATGATTGGGAATATGATTGTAACAATAATGTTAATATGATTGAAGGCAACAAGGAATGTAAATCATTATATGATTGCAGCAATAATGGCCTAAATGTTATATAATTATCATAATATGATTTCAGTTTATTATTTTTTGAGATTGAAAAAATATATTATGCTTTAATACCACACGTGTATAGAAATTCTTCACTACTTTTTTTTTTTTGATAAAGTTCACACCAATAATTTATTTTTTGTTTTAAAATGTTGTTTTTATAAATATGAAACCATTTTTATTAATTTTGGTTCAATTTAGTGGCAACCTGCGTTTTACATCAATGATGTGCAATAAACTTATAAAATTTTTCTAAAAAAATTTCATCAACGATAACATTTTTGTCAGCTAACATTGAATGATTGTATAAACCATTAAGTTATTGACAAAATCATACATATTTGCTGCAATCAGAATATATTTGTTACAAAATTAAAATTCTTGTCAGCAATTATAACACATTCAGTAAACAAAAAATGCACAAAAAAACACTTTAATATTTTCGATTTGAAGTTTTTATTTAAAATGGAAAGTTATTTTTTAACCGCACAATAAATAAATTATATAAAGTAGATTTTTATATTTCATTTCCTTCGGCATTGATCCAATTTAACTCAAATTGCCTTATATTTTTTAAGAACTAATTGTACGTGGCGTCCTTGCGACTAACTGCTTGCGGGCAAAACACTAAACTGATGAATAAACCTGACAATGTTTGCAAAAATCAATTTTCACTAAGTTGTGATTATCTAATGATTATTATAATCATATTATGTTTCAATTTTTGGTGTGTCGAGAATATAATTAACTATAACATTGTTACAACAACCATATTGTACTTTTGGATGAAGCAATTATGTTGTCATGATTGAAGGGACTATTAAATGTCTAAAACAACCATATAAATGTTTAAATACTATTTTAAAAAAAATAACTTGATTGCTGCAATCATAACTGGGTTTAGAGATCATAGTATAGTTGCCGTGATCATGTCGCAACCATATTTTTTCTCTGCGTGTAGCTTTTGCTGTACAATTGCAGGCGATTTTGTGCTTTAAAAAGGCATTCCACAATTAAGTGGCTCCCTGACAATTCTACACCATTTCCAGATGTAATTCATAAAAGATCAATTGTAACTCGAAGATTCTACTTGTATTTCGAAGATTTCATTTGTAATTCGAAGATTCCAACTGTAATTCGAAGATTACATTTGAAATTCGAAGATTCCAATTGTAATTCGAAAAATATCAACTGAATTTTCATTGGAATCTTCGAATTACATATGGAATCTTCGAATTACAAATAGAATCTTCGAACTACAAGTAGAATCTTCGAATTATAATTGGAATCTTCGAATTACAAATGGAATCTACGAATTACAAATGGCATCTTCGAATTACAATTGAACTTTTACGAATTACATCTTTAAATGGTGTAGTTGACCAAATTTTGTGTTACAAAATTTTAAAAATATTACGATAGTTTATCTTTCAAATTAAAAAAAAAACAGTATTAAAAAATATTGCTTGGTTTTTTATAGCTGTTTACAAATTTTTAATATTTATGATGTTTTCTTAGTTCAAACCCCCTTTATAAAAAACAATGATTTATATGGTTGATGTGTTAAGTTATGATGGGGTACAATTTTAAAAAAATGTATTTTTGATAAACTTACAACGTAAAAAAAAATCAAAAAAACCGAGTTTTTGTTCGTTCTTTTTAAATCTTGTTTACATGACTAACAAATATTTAAAGTTTATTATATTTATGTTTTTTTCTTTTTTTTGTTTGTTACAAACAAAAAAAAGTTTTTCCTTTTTCATAAAATATTTTTATGTGAATTTTGTTTGATAATTTATGGTTAAAATTTTATATTTTATGTTCCCAATTTAAAATAGCGTTCTTGTCTACATAGATGCTCTGGCCAAAATCTGTTATGGATGCCTTAGTTAAAACCGGCATCAACTTTGTGTTTGATATACAATATGAGAAAATCAAAAGGAATTCAACGGAAACAGGTCTTCATGAGTTCGTTGGTACCATCTAGAGATCGCTTTCGGTAAAGGAGTACTATGGTGGCCTTTTTTGACATAGAGGGACTTTTAATAATGTCATCCCAGACTCTATAGGAGTGGGTTAAAGTTTGAGCTAGTTTTAATGGTGCAAAATCTACTTGGCAATAGACGTATAATGTCTGAATTGGGAGAGTCTGTCATATCTCGATTTGTCAATTGGGGCACACAACAGGAAGGTGTTCTTTTGCCGCATTTTTGCAACCTGGCATTGAATTCAATTCTGCTCTCTTTAAAAGCACATAGTTTTCATGTTGTCGCATATGCTGACGATATCGCGATAACGGTAAAGAGAACGCATCTAGCAAAATGGAGGGACATTCTTTAGGATTCTCTAAAAGAACGGTCTAAATAAGCCAGAGATTGTGGTCTGAGAGTTAATTCAAGTAAAACATTTGGAATGGAAAATATACCAATAGTCCTTGCCGATTCAAATCTAACTTTATATTTACAAACTCACTTACTAACTTAAATGCATTGGGTCGGTCCATCTATTTATACATTCATATACACTATAGGTGGTATTTATATAGTTAAGCCTTTTGAATTGTTTGCATGCACCAGTAGTTGAGTTGTGTTATTCTGTTTTGTTCTGTTTGTGTTTGTGTACTTTCCGAACCATAAATGCACATGTAGTGAAACCATGTTTTCAGACAATAATGTTGACGTATAAATTTCAACTTTAACCAAAATACATTTTGACACACAATACTGACCAAAATACCCAGCCACACAATGCGCCATATTACCCTTAAGACAGAGTTGCCAGCTGTCAGGCATTAATTGCAAAAAATAATATCAATTATTTTACTGTAAATTCAATTGATCGCAAAACAACTACCAAATATAGTTAGTTTTACTACAAAACTTTTAGTAAAAGTCTATTGAACATCCACTTACAAGGGAAGTATTCCAACCCTTATGAATGGATTTATATCTGTGGACGTTTGAAAAAGCACTTATTTTTTTTAAAAAATATTTTTCGACCTTTTTTTAAAAGACTGTTATGATTAGAACTAGATGATTTTCTCAAAGTTTTTCAAGAGATCTGATAACCTAATATTTCCAATTGTTGAGATCTTTAAAAAAAATCATGGAAAAAGTGTTTGTTGTATCCGAAAAAGTCAATTTTAATATATTTTTGACAAAAGAACTTAAATCGAAGTAAATGCTTTTGTCAAATCTCCACAGATATATATGGGCAATTGTCATTAACTTTTAACACTTCTGATATTCTGTTAATTTTGCAATAACTTTTTAATTTGTAAATTCGGTGGCACCCGTGAATGAAGTAAGTTAAGGGAACCTTAAAGAGTAATTGTGCAAGGGCACAGCGCAAAAGGTCTCATTAGTTCATGGTAAGGAATGTTTAAAGTTGAAAAATGTAAAAAAACCGCTTGATACACTCACGAAATTTTTCGTCCAATGTTTCATATTGTAGGGTGCGTTAAAGCTATTAATAATAATAATAATAAGCCTTGCTTTTCATCTTAAGACTTAAAGCCGCCTCTATACTGGGCATAGGCTATCCATAAGTAGTCTCCAACTTTCTCTTCGTCTGGCTATGTTGCTTAGTTCAGTAATGTTGTTGATATTTCTGTCTCGATTCGCGTTTATTTCATTTAGTGTTGAACGTCTCCAGGTATTTTTTGGACGCCCTCTCTTTCGGCTGCCCTGTGGATTGTATGCTAGTGCTTGTCTGCATATTTCTTCCGGTGGTTTACGTAGTGTATGTCCTATCCACCCGAATTTACGTCTACGTATTTCGATATTTATGTCTTTTATGTTCGTTCGCGTCGCTAGCTGTTCATTAGTTATTCTATTTGGCCAGAAAATTTTAAGAATTTTGCGTAAACATCGATTAACGAACACCCGTAGTCTGTTTTTAATTTCTTCTGTTACATGCCACGTTTCACAACCGTAAAGCAATACTGATAACACACAGGATTTAAATATATTAATCTTCGTTTTAACGCCATATACATTATTGCACCACACTTTGTTCAGTGTAGTGAAAGCACCAAGAGCCTTTCTAACTCTGCTTTCTACATCTTTGTCAGCACCACCATCTTCGCTCACTATACTACCAAGGTATTGGTACTCGCTCACCCTTTCTATTAGTGTACCATTTAAGTTCAAGGGTTCGTCTGAAGCAGTATTAATACGCATTTCTTTAGTTTTTTTGATATTTATTTTTAGACCTATTTTCTGAGATTCGTTGGCCAACTCGTTCAGTTTATCCTGCATATCTTGTTGTCTATGCGCTAATTCACACTTATCATCCGCATAGTCTAGTGACTCTAATCTTATAGTAGGGTCAAGCGGATTCCACACAATTCCCCTTGGAACTCTAGTTGCTCGCCTTGAAACTGCATCAATCACAATTAAAAATAAAAGCGGAGACAATAAACACCCTTGCCTGACCCCTGAAATGGTGTGAAATGGATCAGATAGCTTGCCACCGTGTAGTACGCTCGTTGTAAAACCATCATAACTTATCCGTATAAGTCGTACTATTTTTTCGGGTACGCCCATGTTTCTTAGCTCATTCCATATACAATTTCTACTGATTGAATCAAACGCCTTCTCGTAATCGACGAAAAGAACATACAGCGGTGATTGAAATTCAACAGCTTGTTCAATAATTATACGGAGGGTGCTGATTTGGTCGACACAGGAACGCCCACCACGAAAACCAGCTTGCTCTCGCCTTAATTTAACATCAACAAGCTTTAACATTCTTTGTAATATTATTTTCATAAAGACCTTGAAGACTACTGGCAGGAGGGTTATACCTCTCCAGTTGTTGCAGTCAGTACCATCTCCTTTTTTCAAAAGCTTTACAATTACACCTTGTAGCCAATCGTTGGGAAACATCTCTTCTCTCCATATGTCGCAAAATAGCGGGTACAGAATGTTTGTAAATAACTGTGGATCACCCTTAAGTACCTCGGCAGGGATGTTATCGATGCCAGCAGATTTACCATTTTTTAAAGATTTTATGGCTTCAATGATTTCATCTTTTGAAGGTGGGTCAGTTCTAATAGGAAGTGTGGATATGTTGGAACTTAGGGTTGGATTTACTCCCTCGTTTTGTGTATTTAAAACACTTTTGAAATGTTCATTCCAACGTTTGAGCTGGTCATCAACATTGGTTAACAGTTTTCCATTCTTATCCTTTACTGGTAGTGATCTTTTGTTGTTCTTGTTAGCGATTTGTTTTGTTATGTCGTAAAGATCTTTTAGGTTAGCAGTTGCCGCAGCGTTTTCCGCTTGCGTGGCGAGTCCATCAATATATTCTTTCTTATCATCTCGTACTGCACGTTTGATTCGTTTGTCTAGTTGATTATATTGACCACGTAAAGTAGCCTTCTCCTGGGAACATCTGCATGCATTGATGTTGTTTTTAATTCTGGCACGTTCATCTATTAACTCCCATGTTTGTGCAGACATAAAGTTGTTATCTTTATTGCATATTCTTCCAAGGCTTCTAGAGCATGTTTCTATCACTGTATCTTTAACTAAATTCCATCTTTGATGTATGTTACCAGATACGCCTGTAACATCGATCTTTTCCCGAAGTGTGTTATAGAAGGCATCTCGTTGTTCGTTAGATTTCAATCTGTTAACTTGGTATTTAACTCGAGTGTTGATGATTTTTTTACGACTATTTCTCAAGGTCAGTGATATTTTTCCAACAAAGATGATGATCCGATTTAATGTCTGCTCCTCTCTTATTACGGACATCGCAAAGTGAGTTGCTCCATTTTGCGGAAACGCATATGTGGTCAATCTGATTTTCAGTATTTGTGTCAGGTGAAACCCGTTAAAGCTATTACTCCAAAATTAATATCACTTAATCAGTAGACTTGGGCAATTATTTGGTGTAGGTTTAGTAGATGTGCCATCAATAAGAAAAAAGTTACATGGACTCAAATCTTTGATACCAATTTTTTTCAATTTTTCGAGGTTTTTTGATTGTAGCTTTTGGTGCAAACTGTAATTTCATAATTTAAATACACATAGTTAAAGCCCTTGCAAATACGCACAATTTGAGCTTGATTCGAGTGATGTGCTCGCGATGGTTACGAAGCTGCAGCTCTCCAAACATGGGAAGAAAAAACGTGAATTTTTTAAAAAGTCTGTTTTTTGCGAGGCACACTCCCAGTTTTATTCCGAATGGTTCCGAATGCTTTGTGAACTTTATAAGCCACCATTTCCCACTTGATTTACAAACGCACCCCAAAAATATTCAATTGCAAAAATTGTATGAGCTTTTTAAATTTTTGGCAAAATTTCGATATTTTAGTTTTGCATTAATGGACAGCCAAATGTGCGTGGCTGAAAGTTGAACATGCAGAAACAATGGTACGTGCAAGTATAATAAATCATGGAAAGCAACATTGATCAAAAGTTAATATTGGCGATTTCCGCAGTGTTTTTCATTTTTCGCTTTTTTGTAAGGCACATCCAGGCCTCTTATAGAAATTGGTCGGTGAGAGGCGCGTTTGGTAGTCTTTTTAATGCTATATCTTCAATTAATTCGCACCCGAATAAATTTAACGTTTAAGCGGGTTTTCGGTGGTTTTACATTTTTGATACTTTTAAATTTAATGGTTATATAAAATCTTACATTACTTAAAAAAAGTAGAAAAGAAATGTATTTTGATAGATTTTGACATGTCTTATTCGAATAATATTTCAAAATTAGTCCATTGATTTTTGCAGTCGCGAAAAATCGCTAAAATTTGTTATAACCTTAGTAAAATTAGTAATAACGTTAAAATATTTCGTAATAACGTTAATATTATCATTAGTAGTAGTATTTCTTTATTTTCATAAATTTATAATAATACATAGAAAATAGTAAAAAAATAAAGTAATATAAGAAAAAATGTATAGCCGACATTGACGTAGGTCGTTAGCCGGCACTTGTGTACATAACCATTGTATATAATAATAAAAAAATAAAAAAAATTAAAAATTATATTCTTGAATTAAAAAATTTCTATACGTTATACAATGTTTAACAAACTCTATTAACGGTTTCCAACCAATCAAGTTACCATCTAGCATATTTGCAACCTCTTCCTCACTAAGCAAAACTTTACCGAAATAAAAAATTCTGTATTCTCTAAATGCGGGGCATCGACCCAAAAAATGTATTACGTTTTCATCCTCAACAATACTGCATATTCCACACAGCTTTGATGCATTGTTTTGCCATCTATTTGCGTTCAAGTTTAGTAAAGCGCACCGCATCTTAAAAATCCATCTGATAACTTCCTGACTATTTCTTTCTGTCATGTAGTATTGACCAGCCATTGGATCTAGCCTTTTATAAATTCTGGCAGTTTGATTTTTTTGTATTAAAGCACCAACATAATATTTAATTTTCAGACATTTTAAGAGTTTCGTTCTGTTCTCATGCCACTTTCTTTTGGAAAGGTTTTGATTTGACCATTCAATATCATTCTCGAAACCGAGGGCATTTAAGTGCTCTACCCATAAAGTTTTTTTTCTAAAAGCTTCCTTGTAAAAACGTTTGGCAGTCTATCACCAGCATATTCAAATAGAGTTTTCGCTACATACCGCAAATGTAAATCGAGTGTAAAAATATGACCGTTTTCAACTCCTGTCTCAAGCATTAAAGCATACGTTGGTGTATTTGTTGGAAGACGAAGTACCTTTTTTATAAAATATATCTGAAGCTTATCTACTTCTTGAAATGATGAGAAACCCCATACCTGCGCAGCGTAAGACTGTATCGCTCTGCTTATAGCTAGGAAAAGTTTCCACTTTGACTTTAACGATATATTTGGTCTGCCTAGGAAGTGACTCCATGTCATGTTAATACTATTTTTGGCTGACAGATATCTGTTTTCTATATGTTTTTTAAAAGTCTTCTTAGGGGTTAATAGTACGCCTAAATAAGTATATTCAGGAACCACCTCGATTTCGTTGTTATTAAGAAACCATTTTTCATGTCGGGCCAACTTTCCACCTTTTCGAAAAACCATTATTTTTGACTTTGTAAGATTTATCGCCATATTCCATGTTTTACAATATTCTTTCAAATTGTTTATCATCTGTTGTAGACATTGACAAGATAACTATATCGTCCGCATACAAAAGAAGGCGAATATTCAGTTCATCCAACTCAATTCCCCCTCCCAAATGTTCGTGCAGATCATTTAAATACATTGCAAATAAAAGTGGTGAAAGCAGGCAGCCCTGCTTCACTCCCGACTCTGTTGAAAAGCTATCTGATAACTCACTACCAGTCCATACCGAGGATTTGGTGTTTTTATATACATTTTCAATAAACCTTATTATCATTATTAATCATACTTTAAATAGTTTCAATATTCAGTGACGGACAACACTGTAAAATCAGACTTTAAATATTAAACAAAAAAAAAAAAAACAAAAAATCAAAAATTATTAAATTATTATACAAATATAATTAATTTTTTTTTTTCAAAAATGTTCCTTTAAACCACTGCTGTTTCTTACCTATTAGCATGCGCGGGTACAAGGGGGGGGAAAAAGGGGAAATTTCCCCCCCCAGACCAAATTTCAAAAAGAAAAAAAAAAAGGAAAAAAAGGAAAAAAAGAAAAAAAAGAAAAAGAAGAAAAAAAGGAAAGAAGGAAGAAGAAAATTTCTAAAAAAAATTTCCGAAGGAAAAAATCTCGAAATCCGAAAGTTTTTAAAAGAAAAAAATCTGAAAATTTACATAAGGAAATTCTGAAAATTTTCTGAGGAAAAATATCTGTCAATTTTATTATGAATTTTATGAAAAATGTGACTTAAGCGTTATTAGTACTTATAATTTTTATTTTGGATTTAGGAATTCTACAAAAATACATAATAGAAAATGTTTGAGGAGTGAAAAATTTTTCTTTGTGAAAAATCTGAGACTTTTTCCATAGCAAAAAGTCTTGCAATTTGAGACTGATTCCTATATAATAATATAAAGGTCACAGAATTTGAGACTCTTTTATAGAAAAAGGTACAAAACTCTAGAACTTTTAACATCGCCAAACATTTAATTTTTCACATTTTTTTTAGAAGAATTCAAAAATTCTAAAAGTCTTGGAACCTAAGACTTTTTGTAAAGGAAAAAGGTCTCAGAATTTAAAAAAAAAAATATGGGAAAAGTTCTAAAAATTTGAGACTTATTATAGGAAAAAGGTCACAAAATCTGAGACTTTTTGATAGGAAAACGGTCTAAGAATCAACGACATTTTCTATAGTTAAACGGTCTCAGAATCTCTGAATTTAAGATATTTTTAAGGAAAAAGGTCTCAGAATTTCGCAGAAACTTAGAATTTTAGACTTATTCTATTCGAAAAAGGTCTGACAATCAGAGACTTTTCTTTAGGAATATGGTCTCAGAATCTGAAACTTTTTATAGGAAAAAGATATACGAATCTGAGACTTTTTCTACAAAAAAAAAACGGTCTAAGAATCTCAGACTTTTTCTATAGGAAAAAGGTCTGAGAATGTAAGAAATTTCTTAGAAAAAGGGTCTAAGAATCTGATTGTGAGACTTTTTCTGCAGGAAAAAGGTCTAAAAATCTGAGACTTTTTTAAAAGAAAAATAGATCTCAGAATCTAAAATTTTTTCAATACGAAATGAATATAATAATCTGAGACCTTGTCTATAGTAAAAATATCTCAAAAATGTTGTTTTTTTATTTTTAGTACCAAAAGGTACATAAAAATAAAATGTATTTATTCGGCCTTTATATATGTATATTAGGGCGGGTCGATTTTTTTTGTCAAAAATCGTATAGCAAAAACATAATCTACAAGAAATTCTAAGAACATTTCCTAAAGAAACCATGCTTCTAAAATCAAACCCTATACCGCGCCTAACGACATGAAGATTTGTCCGTCCGTCCTTTTTTTCATAAGCAAATCATATAACTTGACTCTTTTTTGGTGTTTGTGTTAATTTTTGGGCTTTGGTGTGCTCTGTTTTTTGCAATTTGTTAGAATAGAGCCAAAAAATACAGCTATGAGAGGGAGTTAGAGGGTTAATATGTTCACAAAAATATTTGCCATTATATTTTCTACAAAGTTGCTGAACATACCCTACACCTCAGATGTAAAGAAAACATAGTTTTATATACCGATATGCTGCTAGAACATATCCAGCGGCATTGTTGTACTATTTGACGCTGGATATAATTCGAAAAATTTTTGGGATTATGACCAGCAAGTAAGTAATGGAGAAATAAATAATTAGTTAATTACAAAGGGAAGCTGGTGCAGCGGATTTTTCTTAGTAAATAAAAGTATGTAATTGAGGATCATAATGATATTTCGTCAAAAAAAAAAACATTAAAACTTTTGTGGGATGAAATTGGAGAGTTGCATATCGGTGAGGAAAAAAACTGTGTTAGATAAAAATTTTTGATAACTGAATATTTTTTTTACATCAGTATTTGATTTATTTTGAGTAAAATTTTTTTTTTAATTTTTGTAAAAAAAAAATTTCGAGTGTAAATTTTTTTGAGTGTAATTTTTTTTTTTTTTTGAGTGTAATATTTTTTTTTAGTTTTTTGATTGACAAAAATAGTTTTTAATAAATTTTTTTTTTGGCTTACCATTTTTTTTTCAAAGCGTGTATAGCGTTTTTTCAACACGGGAGTTCGGGTTAAAACCCATCTGAAATTCCCCATTTTGCTAATAACTTATGAACCACTGGACAGATTTCGCTGAAATTTAGTATTAATATGACCGGAAGTATACCAAATATATACGCCACGCTTCAGCAGTTTGCCGTATATATTTTTCATTCTTCCGTAAACATTTGAAAGTTAGCGTGTTTCACACAGACAGAAAGACAGACGGACGGACGGATTTTCATGTCGTTAGGCGCGGTATAGGGTTTGATTTTAGACCAATGGTTTCTTTGGAAAACTTTCTTAGAATTTCTTGAAGATTTTGTTTTTGCTATACGATTTTTCAGTTTTTTTCGATCCATACAAATCGACCCGCCCTAATGTATATATATTCGATTAGAGTTTTATTCTAGTTCGAGGCCCAAAAATATTTCTATTTATGATATTGTCATAATAGAGTATTTTTAATTTATTGCTTTAAAAGAGTTATTTTTGTTGGAAAACAGATTTCGGACCTTCATAATAGTACTTCTCATATAACTTGGGAAATATATCAAATATTATGTCTGGTTTGATGTTTGATTGACCAACGATGATTCTCTAAAGTCTGCTGAAGATTCCTTTAGTGGGGATGAAACTGATCAGTACAGACATACTATGAGATAGTAACTTTTTTAAAGCAATAAATTAAAAATACTCTATTATGACAATATCATAAATAGAAATATTTTTGGGCCTCGAACTAGAATAAAACTCTAATCGAATATCTCAAAAATGTTTTAAAATATAAGCCTTTTTCTATAGTAAAAAATCTCAGAATCTGAGACTTTTTCTCTGGAAAAATTCTTAGAATCTAAAAATTGTTCTGTACGAAAAAAATATAATAATCTAAGACCTTTTCTAGGAAAAATATCTCAAAAATGTTTTAAAATATGAAACTTTAGTCTCATAGGTCTCGGAATCTGAGACTTTTTCTGTGGAAAAAGTTCTTAGAATCTGAAAATTTTTCTGTACGAAAAAAGTCTCAGATTCTGAGACATTTTTCGGAAGTAAGGAGTCTTAGATTCTGAGTTATTTGCACTATAAAAAATAATTTCTTTACGAAAAATGTCTCAACATCTGATATTTTCTATGTAGGAATAATAAATTGTAGATTGTTTTGCAAAAAAAACGGATCCCAGTTTTTGCTCGTCCGACAAAGGTGAATTTATGATTTTTTTTTTTTGGAAGCAAAAAAAAAAAAAAATTCCCCCCCCAAACCCAAAAGCTGTACCCGCCACTGCCTATTAGAGATAGAATAATAGTGGCAACTAAGAATTTGTTGAGATTTTTTTAATGCATGTGGTAATATTTTTCTAAAAAAAATTAAACCGCTGGGAACATTTTTATTTTCAAAAAATTGGAAAATGTGCTGAAAAAAAAATTGGTTTAATGCGAATATCTCGATATTTAGATTTTATGCATGTTTGATTGTGTATTTTAGCTCTTGGTAAGCATAATACAAAATGGTAAGTTTGGTAAACTTCGGATAAAAAATGTAATTTTGACAATTTTTTTAAAAATGTAAACTTTAAACCGCCATAGTTTTGGGTGCGATCGTTTAAATTAATGCACGCGAACGGATTTAAATTACTTAATTATAATGTTATTAACCTACAAAGACTTATCAATGTGCCACGAAAAAACAAATCGACATTTTTTTTGAAAATATTAAAAGTTATTGACAATTGCTCATATGTCCTTTATTAATTTATATATGAACATTTCCATTTAACTTTTGATTTTAAGGTTTAAAAAATATTCAAATTTTTTTTGAAGGCACATCAAATTCGTTTAGTACGCGTATAAACATGCATTTAGTAAGTTCAAATCCGTTCGCGTGAAGAACTTTCAGCTGACAGCGCGAAAGTTATGGCGGTTTAAAGATTTTAATTGAAAGCAAAAAATCTCAAAATTACAATTATTATTAAAAATTGACAAAATCAACGTTAATTAATGTTTCATACTATCCCCATTAACAACCGGATAAATTACGTCCATTAACGTGGATATACAATTAGATTTTTACGTTAAAAGTTTGTTTTAAAAAGTTGCTTTCTTAATGCTTGATATGCAATTTACGCGAAATCTAATGACGATGGACCAAATTAAAGGTCATATTCGGATTTAGCACCCTCAAATTAGTTAAGAAACTTGTGCATTATGCAAAATTGTGAATTTTTAAAAGTGATGCAATTTCTGATTAATGAAATTTTGAAAGATGCATAAAATCCACAATCTTCAAAATTCATTAATGCCGCTCAGTTTTGGAATAAAGTTTTATAAGTACCAGCAATTGCCATTTATAAAAATTAATTTCTATTAGCGGTTTGGGTGTGCCCTGGCGGTTTATCTGGAGACAAAATTGGCGCGTTTTCAGCGTACAGTTACATTAAGTCCCAATTTTTGCACACGATTCATAATACGCATTACAAGCAATCGTCTGACGGGTATATTTTAAATCTAAATTCTTTTCGCGTGAAAATACAAGCAAAAGTTTAAAATCGTGAAATGTCAGATTTTTGCAAAATTTTTGCTAATCAAAATTTTAACACGCTATATCGATTTTATTATAAAAAATCAAAAAATATTTGGATCACGCGATGTGCTGGCCACTTTTAAATAATATTGCTAATGTGCCTCGCAAAAAAGTGGATTTTTGATGACTTTCACGTTTTGTCTCTCAACCTTTGTCTAACTTGTACTCCGCTCCTACCGAGGGCACATTAATGAGACCGGTTTCAAACTGTAGGGAATTACGACAGCTATCATTTTTCGTATTAGCTTTTGAAAAGTAAGAAGCGGCGCAAATTTCCTGATCAAAAAACGACGAAAAATTGAAAATGAAGAAATTTTAATTTCAAACCGTTACCACCAAATAACTTTTTTATTATTGATGGCACATCAAATTCGTAAATACATCTATTTTAAACAAGTACAGGGACCATATATCTTAAATCTTCGAAGAATACGCTAGACGGCGCAAGTACAATAGGCCAAAGCGTACATTATTTTTATGAAATTTCAATCGACTTTTCCACATTTCGGAAGTTTGATTGTCGCTTACTACCGAAAATTAAGATTTTTGGCCTTTAGTGTTTGTCAGCTAATTGCATTAGAAGTCCTTTATGCATTTCTATCAGTAGATAGCCATTTGAATGCAAATAAAAAGAGTTTTGGCCAAAAAACCAAAATTTCAAAGAAATGAAAAGTTAAATGGAAATGTCCATATGTACAGAACTTATACGTTTGATTTGCTGAAACTTAAATTTTATATAAAATAGACGATCTTAAGGTTGGGGTGTCTCGGCTTATCGGCCGAGACACGGCTTATTGGCCGTTGTCCCCTTATAAAACAATTTAAACTTTCGGGAAAATTCATATAAATCCCGAAGTAACAGGAATATCGTCTAAAGCAAAAACACGTTTCGACTTAAATGTAATAAAGATTATTTTGTATTCATGTGGAAATCGTAGGTCTATTTCTTCATATAAATACCCTTAAAATTTACACATTTTCGTGAAAAAATATTAAAATATTAAAAATATTATGATAAAAATATTTAACGAAGCCGAATTTTTACAAGGATATTCCACCGTTATGTATGCACAGTATTTCAACATACATACCTGGGAATAAAATTACTATAACTTTTTATTTTTCATTAAAATCGTTGCATACGATTTTAATGCTCACAACTCCTCCTGGACCCTTTATTCTAACCATTCAACAACCGTTGGCGATTACCTGTAGCAACTAGTGAACGAACCATATATTTTGGTTTAACCAGACTTGCAGGAATTCATCCAGTTCCACGGAGGAAGCGTAAAGACAAAAATGTAAATACTGATCTGCTACGCAAAAGGGCGAGATCCGAGTGTGCAAAAGAAGTATGTCAACCCTTACGAACCGATTTGCATGAAACTTAAAATATATATAAAACAGACAATTCTTAGGTTGGGGTGTCTCAGCTTATCGGCCATATTGGGGATTTAGGATTTAAAAAAATGGGTAAAAAATTGTCGAAAAAATCATTTTCGGCTTTTCAGCCATTTTTTTTTTTAAGAAACTATATGATGTTTCCATATGAAAACAAAGGTTTTTTTATTGCTTACCTAACGGTGGCATTACCTTGTAAAAATTCGGCTTCATTAAATACTTTTTTCATGAAAATGTGTACGTTTTGGGAGTTCCTTATGTGAAGACATAGACCTACGATGTCCATTTGAATACGAAAAAATCTTTATTAACTTTAAGTCGACACGCATTTTTGCTCCAGACGATATTAGTTTTTGGGAGTTAGTTTGGGAGTTATCGAAATTTTCGCATAGGTCCACATTGTTTCTTAGTATTTCTTTTATATATATTTTAAGTATCAGAAAAATCGGTTCATTAGGACTAAGATACTTTCCTTGTTAGTCGCGAAAAGATTCTTTACGAGCAGCCACTTTGTGCTAAAGTTCTTCCAGCTTCTTTTGGCAGTAAGAGCTTTTGGTCGTTCGTTAAAAGAGTCAGGGAAAAATCTAGTTCTTCTATCCCGACTCTTATAAAAGACGCTCAACTGTTCACTGAACCGGTTGATTAAGTTAAACTGTTTGCTGGCCTCTTCACAAGAAATTCATTCTTGCCGATGTCGAGAGTGTATGCCCAAGATATTTTTATACCCTCCAACCACAGTATGGGGGTATACTCACTTTGTCATTCCGTGTGTAACGCATCTAAATATCGGTCTAGGACCCCATAAAGTATATATTTTATTGATCAGTGATCGGTTCTAAGACATTCTAGCGGTGTTCGTCCGTCTGTAGAGGACACGATACAGTCCAAAATAAAAGAGCTAAACTTCCGAAGTTTGGCACGAATATATCTAGGCAGGTTAAGTTCGGAAATGGGCAAAATAGGACCAAGGAGGAAAAAGTTCCCCCTTGGAGAACTAAACCAACCTAAGAAAAACCGCATTTTTTGCATGGTTTTGTGTACCTTTGCTAAGCAAATGCAACTTTATATAGCGGTAAAGGGGAAGCATCTGCCAACATTGAGGGACATTCTTCAGGGTTCTCTGAAAGATCTGTCTTAATGGGCAAGAGACTGTGGTCTAGGAGTTAATCCAAGTAAAACAGAGCTTGTTTTGTTTACAAGGAAAAATAAGATTCCTGCTTTTGATCCTATTTCTCTGGACGTCACTGAAATCACCTTCTCAGATGGAGCCAAGTATCTTGGAGTATTTCTAGATAGGAAGTTGAATTTCAGGCGTAACATTGAGGAACGGGTGAGAAAAGCAACGATTGCTTTATATTCCTGTAAAAGGGCCATTGGAAAACGATGGGGTTTTAGCCCTCAAGTCGTTCATTGGATCTATACAGCAGTGGTGCGTCCAATTTTGCTGTATGGTATCATTGTCTGGTAGCCTGCTTTAGAAACAAAAGCGAACTGTGTCTTTATCAAGAAGGTACAGAGAATGGCGTCGACGTGCATCACTGGTGCTCTTCGTACTACACCTACGGCTGCATTAGAAATCCTCCTTCACCTGATACCATTGGACATATTGGGTAGGCAGTATGCGGCTGCGTCGGCAATTTGACTTAATAGCACGCTGCAATGGAGGAGCAGCGATTGTGGCCATAGCGCGATCTTAAAGAAGATAACAATACCACAAAATGTGGACTGTGCTCCCTCTTTGAGCCTCTTTGAGCGCCACTATACCACTATGATACCATCCAGGGAGTCTTGGATGGGGGATACTCCGGGTAGTGGAGCTACCATAAATTTTTAAACAGATGGATCGAGGCTGCACGAACAAGTGGGCTTTGGAGTCTATTCGGAAGAGCTTGGGTTGAGCCTGGCTCGTAGATTTCCAGATTATTGCAGTGTTTACCAGGCAGAGATGCTGGCAATAAAGGAAGTGGCTGACTGGTTGAGCTGCAATGTCTTGTCTACAACCTCAGTCAACATCTATACTGACAGTCAAGCCGCGGTCAAGTCCCTGGATTCAATGTTTCTGAAAACAAGATCTGCCCTTAACTGCCGCACGTCTTTAAATGAGATGGCCAAGCAGTTTAACATACGACTCATATGGATCCCAGGGCACAGAGACATTCCAGAGAATTGCAAAGCCGATGAGCTTGCAAGACTAGGAACTACCTTACAGGTTCCAACAGAATTGGAATGTGTTGGTATGCCTCTAGAAAACTGCAAGCAAAACCTACGGCTTTGGTCTGCGGGACGTGTGACACAACACGACTGATTTGGCCCTCTTTTAATCAGGGGCGCACAAGTGAGCTGATATCGCTTCCAAGAGGAGAGATTTCGACGGTGGTTTCTATAATTACCGGACACTGTCTTATAGGGAAGCACGCAGAGCGGTTAAACGTGCCGTCGAATGACTTTTGCCGAAGTTGCATGGATGAAGAGGAGTTGGAAACTATCGAACACTTTATTTACCATTGCCCGGCACTTTCTGGTCAGAGACTTCACTGGGATCTAGGGAGCTGTACGATCTTTCTGATTTGTCGGATGTCAAAATTCAACATCTAAGGAGTTTCATAAGAAGCTCAAACTGGTTTATCGACAGGGACTAGTAGGGAAACCTATTACGGTCCCGTGGTATCACAATGGACCTCAGAGTCTACGTATGTTGACGTAAAACGTCAGCAGCCACTGACAACCTAACCTAACCTAAATGCAACTTTCTTATCTCAGAAGAAGTCCAAAATCGCAAGGGGAAGGTGCCCCTAACGTCACCCATTAACCCCGTGTGAGTAAGATTTTTGTGTGAGTGAGTGTGCGTGAGTCGATTTTCTTGCGTGGGTTTGCGTGATTTATTTTCTCTTTATATTTCCTATCATACCAAAAAAAGGAACAAAAAAATTGTAAAATTTGGCTTAACTTAAGATTTCGTCCCGAAAAAAATTAAAATTTCGCTGAACTTTAAATTTTACTAAAAATTTTGAAAGATTTTTAAAATTTTAGTTTTTGAATTTTTTTTTTGTATAAATAAGAGTTTCGTGAGTGTGAGTTAACGTGAGTGTGTGTAAAGCTTGCGTGAGTGCACGTGAGCGTGAGTTATATTAAATTTACTTACGTGATTGTGAGTGAGTGTGAGTAGAAAAAATATGTTCGTGAGTGAGTGTGCGTTATTCAAAAATTCCTGTCGTGAGCGTCAGTGAGTGTGATTCAAAAATCACTCACGCGACCATCTCTAGTAGATCACATCCGTTTGTTGTCGATTGTCCAGTTGATCTTACAGCGCATTACAGTGAAAGTTCGTTTATCGGTCGAACTAGCCGTATGTGCAAAAGTCTCCTCCCAGAGGTCTTCCCAGTTTCTTGTAATATAGATAAATTCAAGTCAAATATCTACAGAAACTTCTTCCTCTTTCCTTCTCCTCATAACCCATTTTTCTGATATCAGCAATGTAGGGGCATTCCCTGAGTGCTGGCTAAACATATCGCTCATTTACTTGTATAGTGTCATAACGAAAAATGTTAGATTTTACAGAAAACCTGTTTAAAGTTTACAATTGAAACTTGTTTTACATTGCAAAAGGCCCGTACATAGAAAATGTTATAATGGCGTGTTCTCTTCTCAAACGGTGAGTTTAGAAGATATTAATACGAATTTTTAACACAATATAAAATAAAAAGAATAAAAAAGAACAAATAATTCTGTATGGTTTACTCAAAAACGACATATTTTGAGTTATGACACTTTACAAGTAAATGAGCGATATGTTAACAGAATTGGATAAAAATACAAACAGTGATTAACTATTAGGGTGTTCAATTAATTGGTTTTTTTTATTGTTCGATTAAACGATTAATAGACATTTGTCATTTTTGACTTGTTCGATTAATCGAGAAATATTTTAAAATTGATCTATTAATCGAATGGTTCAAAATTTAGAAATTTTCTAAATTACAAGATTTTTTTTTGACAATTTTAGAAAAAATTGCCATTTTAAATTAATCGAACTATTATTCGTCTAAAATTGTTCGATTAATCGAAAAAAAAATAATCGGCTGAACACCCTATTAACTATTAAACATTATAGCAATGTCCGTCATTTACTTGCTGTTTCTTCGAAAAGTTTGGTACTGCATTTGAGCAACATCTGTTCAGCTGTTTTAGACAAAAATGACACCTCGAAAATCTTGGTACATTTCACATAACCTAAGAAATACAAATTTCTGGTTGAATTTATTTTCCGTATTTGTTAATAAGCCAGATAACTCCCTAAGTTTTTCTGCTGATTATTATCTACATAATTCTCATTTGCTTAAAAAAATTATCTTAATCCAATATTTATTAAAATTCTATAATATGGCAAGCCTATAGCTACCAACACAAATAAACGCATTTGCATTTATAAATGACAACCCCTTTTTTGGAATGACCAAACACTAACAATACAGTATGCCCAGCATGATGCACAAATTTTGCATTTTGTTGAATTTTGAATCCTTATTTTCTTGTTAACAATGCAGATATTTTGGTAAATTTCATCGCACAATTTAACTTTTTGTATGTAAAATAGTATTTTTTTTTGAGGCCATTTAAATGTACAGCATTTGTGTTGTGTAACCTCTTCATGTCCACTTTAAGTATATTTTATGATCCATTTTCCCAACCCGTGCTCTCCTTCCTCAGCATACGTATATAGTTACTTGTCTCATTCAATATGTATGTAAATTCAATGCGTCTTTTCAAAATCAAAAATATTATATGGATTTTAAATGTAAAAAAGGCATTTTATTCATATCTTGTTGACCGTAATACAGTAGAGTAGGAAGAAAACAACAGGAAATTGTTTAATTTTGGCCATGCGAGCCATTGCGATTCTCTTAATTATTTTCCTGTTTCCCGCATACTAAAAAGATAAATTTCCAAACCACCAGACTTCCTGTGATATGCATGTTGAGTAGTCAGTGAGTTGTTCAAAAAAGCAAACTGTATGACCTATTTCAAAAGCAAAGAAGACTTTTAGTAGTGTTCCGGTTTAGCAGCAGTCATAGGGTTCCTACAAGCAATCAGTGATGACAATTTTTCGTTCAACTCCTTATCAGCTTTACCATCAATTCTGTTGATTACTTTTACTAGTTAGACCAGGCTCCGCCTGATTCTCAAACGACTTACAGTCATTACTTCCGGATTTATCAGACAATTCGCATTTATCAGCCCACTATAGTGGGCATTTATCAGCCCACTATAGTGGGCATTTATCGGCCCACTATAGTGCACTATGTCACAGGACCCAAATGTGACTGATCATGTGATGCAGTTATCTTCAGAGTTAAATTTTAAAGTTTTCAGAGCTGCAAGACTGTCCACGAAAATATTTTGGATCCAAATTCCATGCATTTTTTACCCGAGCGGCCTTAAGGTTAGGTTTCAGCACACATGAACTCAGAGATACCACAGAACGCTAATTGTGTTCCACTTTTAGTCCCTGCTATTAAATCAATTTACATCTTTAACGCCCAGCACACTTTCCTGTAAAGCAGTGCCCAGTAATTACAGCAAGTACTGTATAAATATCTCCTCTTATTGGGCAGAGAAGGCCAAATCTGTCACATGCGTCCATCTATCTGCCAATCTCTGACTAGTCTCCCTCGCGGAACAAAGCCGTAGATTTTGCTTTTTAAGTCAAGAAATTCGTATGTGGAATAAACTTTCCACAGATATCTTTCCTGTCACTTTTTACCAGGAAAATCTTGAAATATGCACTAAAACTACAAAAATATGCAATCAAAATTAAAAAAATGTGCAATTTTACATTAAAAAAAAAAAAACAAGTAGAAAAGTTAAATTTGACTTGGCCGAAACCATGAATACTCTTTTTAAGTAATAAAAAAATTTTGTGTGAAATATTTTTGTGACTTACCATTGTTAAAAAAGTTTAAAAAGCATTGGTAAGTTACCAACAAGTTTTAAAAGCATTGGTAAGTTGAAACCAATATGAATTTAAGGTGAAACCAATAAGAAATTGAGGGTTTTGCTTATAAATTCTGAACCACTGGACCGATTTTGCTGAATTTCAGTACCAACCTGACCCGGTAAATAACCTGTCCCGAAAATGGCCTTTTTTTTGGAATTTCGCTTGACAATCGCAAAAAATTATGCGTATTACAAAACTAATAATAGGAAAATATTCCAAAAAAATTTGCAGTCTTTCTTTGCCTCCCTACATTATATAATATGCATTATGGGGTCCTAGACCAAGATTTCGATCTGTTACAAACGGAATGACAAACTTAAATATACTCTCTTTCACTAAAGTGGAGGGTATAAAAATTAAAAAAAAAAATTAATAATTTTTTACTTTGTTAGCCTAAAAATATCATTTCGATCAGACAAGTATTTGACCTTGAAAAAAATTGTGAAACTTGCCCAAGAAACAAATTTATTTTATCAACAAATGTTGATAAAATAAATTTATAAAAAAATGGGGAAAATAAGCTAAATCTAAAATCTCATACAAAATATGACCTAAAAATACGCGTTTATAGCAGAATACAAGCAAAATATGGAAAATATGCATTTTCAGCAAAATACCAAAAAATATGCACTACCCGAGTACAAATGTTTATATATATTCTTATATACAGGCGCGGATCTACGGGGGGAAAGAAAATTCCCCCCGTCCCCCAAACCTAATTTGAAAGAAAAAAAAGTGAAAAGAAGAAAAGGAAAAAAAAGGAAAGGAGAGGGAAAAAAGAAAGTGAAAAATAAATAATCCGATAATTTTTTTCTATGAAAAATGTCTGAGAATCTTAAAAATGTCTTACAATGCTATATGACAAAAGTCTCGGAATATTAAAAATTTTATTTAGATAAAAAAAAAAAATTGTTAATTTTTTCTATAGGCAAAAATATGGAAATAATTTGGGAATTTTTTTTAGATTTTTAAGGAAAAAATCTTTTTTGTATAAAGAAAATATGACAATTTTTTAAAGGAAAAATTTCACAAATTTTCTATACGAAAAATCTGAATATTTTGTATAGGAAAATTTGAAAATTTTTTATTAGGAAAAATCTGACAACACTTCTTTCGAAAAAGAAGAATTATCAGATGGGTAAAAAGGAAAGATAAAAGAAAAGAAAATTATTTGGAAAACTTCCAAGAATCTCAAAACTTTCCTTGAGAAAAATGTTTTTAAAAGTCTTTAAATTTTTCTTTAGGAAAAATAAGAAAAGTTTCTTCAGGGAAAATTTAAGAATTTTTCTATAAAAAAATTTATCATAATCTGAGACTTTTTCTATAGGAAAACTTACACAGAATCTGTGATTTTTTTCTATTTTGAACTGTCTTAGAACATACGATTTTTTCTTTAGGAAAAATATCTCAGATTATGAGATAATGTCTTAGAATCCTAAAAAAAATCTCAGACTTTTTTGATATAAAAAATGTCTTAGAATTTGTGTCTTAGAGTTTTTATTAAAAAAAATGTTCTAGAATCTGAGACTTTTTCTTTAGGAAAAATTGCTTAGAATCTGAGACTTTGTTTTATAGAAAAAATTGCTCAGGTTTTTGTGACTTCTGTGAAGAATATCCAAGAATCTGAGAAAATGTCTAACATTCTGAGATTTTTTTTGGTTGAAAAATAAATTTCTGTGACTCAGAATCTGAGAGAAAAACGTCTCAGAATTTTAAAATTTTTTGCAGGAAAAATTTCATAGATTCTCAGAATTTTTAATAGGAAATATGTCTCAGAAATTGTTTGAGAATCTTACACTTTTTCTTAGAAAAAGTGTCTCAGAAAACCATACGCTAGAAAAATTTCTCAGAATCTCGGAAATTATATAAAAAAAAAGAAAATTTTAAAAGCATTAAAATCTTAAATTTTTCTAATCTCAGGTACTTTCTAAAGAAAAGTTTTTCAAACCTGAAAATTTTAGTTTAAAAAGAACGTTTTGATATCTTAGACTTTTTCTGTAGAAAAATAGAATAGAAAAAATATTTCAGAACCATAGAAGTTTTCGATGGGGAAAAAGTCACTGAATCAAAGAAATTTTCTATATGAAGAATTTTTAAAATATAGAAACTTTTTGGTGGGCAAGTTGCATAAGTATCTGGGCATTTTCAATATGAAAGTATATCAGAATCTATAAATTTTTCGACAACAAGAGTATTATAAATTCTTAAAGCTTTCTGTAGCAAAATGCCTCAGAACCTCAGAATTTTTTATTGGGATAAAGTGTCAGAATCATAAACTTTCTCTTTAAGCAAGTGACTCAGAAAAATTTCAAAATCAGAGTCGGGGTATTTTGCTGTCAGAAACGTGCTTTAGAACCTGAGAATCTCTTGAGGAAACATTTTTCGAAATATGTATCAAACATTTGTTTAAGTTTTCTATAGAAACACATTCTTAAAATTTGGAAATGTTTCTTTAGGAAAAATCAAAAGAAACAAAAGGAACCTATAAAAACCCGAAATTATTAGTTCAAATCCGACCTGAGGTCCCCTGTAAAAAAAAATTTTGAGAAAAAAATGTTCCCCCCCAAACCCAAGAGCTGGATCCGCGCCTGTTATATACAACATCTGATTCGAGATTTGAAAGATCAGTACTGATTCGAGATTTGAAAGATCAGTACTGATCCGAAAAATGGATCGGTAAGATTAGATCAGTTTTAATCGGACGGATACAATTTCATCCGAAAAATGGGTTTATCTAATTATATTAACCCATTTTTCGGATGAAATTGCATCCGTTCGATTAGAACTGATCTTAACTTAGCGATTCATTTTTCGTATCAGTACTGATCTACAAATTCCCTCTTTCGTTCTTCCCAGATCTTATTTTCCTAATCAATACCATGCACATCATCAGTAGGGGGCATCCCCTGAGTATTGGTTTAAGTAAAAAAAAAAACAGGTTATCATTTTCAAATCTCAACCTCAACCACTGTCCAGACTTGATGTACCCTGTTACGCCAACGAGGCTCAGACGACTGATTATGGGCGGTATAACCGTATTCTCACGGCAATCGGACTATGTGTCGGAACGATTCGGATTTATCTGAATGAGGATTGCCATTTTTACGGCTTTATCAAAAATTTTGGATGTATTCGAATGTATTCGAATCGTTCTGGAATCGAATACAAAATCACCTTTTGAAGTCGATCCATCTGTCCATGTAAACGGTGTTAACACGATACTGGTCGCAATTATTAATCAACTTTGAAATGTAAAACTTATGATTCTCTTGATCCAACTCTATTGGAATATAAATTCCCTGTCAAAGACAATTTCAAGTCTATTACTGGTCCTCTATCATTTTGGGGTGCTAAACCAATATTTCGAAATATACCCCTTATCACCAGGACATAAATGCAACACTCATAGAAGTTACCAAAACTGATACTTCCAGTGCACTTACAATTTTTTTTATTTTCAGCCCACTTTTGTAAATAGTGCCGTTCTGTGTATGTTTAAGATTTTGGCTCAAGGTAAAATAGAAAACATGCAGGAGCAGTAAACAGAACACAGAACAAGAGATATGATGAATTTGCATCTAAATCGAAAGGACTTTATAAGTTTAGTTTAATATTTAAAATCATGTTATTAAAGGGTGTGAGGAGGTGGTGGTGTCTTGAATGTCCACTACGGCATTTTGTTTTATATATCCAAGAACCCCAAATAGACTTTTGACCATTTTTGTTGGTAAACTCTTTTGTGATTTACATAATAAACTCATACATTAGTTGTGTTGTTTGTATTTGTGAATTTTACATAAAGGATTTTTGTATTGTTGCAGATTTCCTTAAACAATATCTGTTTGTCACAAAACTCAATGTTGTTTTCTATTAGAATTTTAATATAGAAAAAAAAAAACAAAAACATTTTATTTTAATGCATTGCTTTACTTTTTATTTGGATTTAAAGTTCATTTTATATTTAATTTGAATTCAAATTGAAAAAGAAAATAAGAATATAAATATCCCTTTTTTTTGATTGAATTTAATTATGGATTTTCTTTTTATTAGCAGGGGATATAAAAATAAACTTTTTTTTAAAGCTAAAAGAATACTGTGAACTAAGCGTTTCTGATTGAAAAAAAAATATATTTTTCTTCTAATTGAAATAAATATTTTTTTTTATCAATTTTACTGAGGTAAAGCTAAACGCGATCACACTCGGAGGCCATAAATCTGAAACGGACAATTAGTACATAGGTAGAAAAATAAATAATGAGAAGTTACCCACTAAAAATGTGTCTTAAATCACTCATATTCCTTCATAAAGATCGCAAAATCAAAAAAAAAAAAAAAACAGTTTCCATTGACAAGACAAACCGACATTTAAATGCCTACTGATGATAACACTTACTGGAGTGCTTGAAACCGGTATGGAAATACCAGATATGTCTATAATTTTTAGAAATTCAATTTTCTTTTGCATTTTTTTAACTTGAACCCTGACAACAGATATGACTGAAGCTTAAAAAATTTACTTGCAGTTGTCCCGAAAAGTGTGGCTTGCATTTGAGCATTAATTCGGCTGCTGATTGCCAAATGTAAACAAAATTGGACAACAAATGGTATTTAAATAAGAACTAATATATTTTTTTTAAAAAATTCCAGGAATTTTTTTCCCAAAAAATTTTTTTCCGTTAAACTTTTTTCCAACAAAAACATTTTTTTTTTTTTCAAATAATATTTTTGACATTGTGGAGGGTATCAATGCATTCGGCAAGGCCGAATTTGCGTTCATATTTTTTAACATGATAATGTTTTTAGGCTGGTGTCTAATTTAAAAAAAGTTGCAGGACGCCACCTCAGTTTGACTATATAAGCTAACAATTAACGAAAAAGAAAACAAGAATTACTATTTTAATTTTCTTAAAACCAAAAATTTTAATAACTTAAATAATAATTCACCTCGTGGTGAATAAAACCGTTTTTCACCAGCTGGTGAATAAAAAGTAACATAATTATTTTCAACAAAAATAAATTTTTCATCAATTTTTTTTCCATCAAATTTTTTTTCCATCAAATTTTTTTTTTCATCAATTTTTTTTTTTTTCATTAAATTTTTTTTTTCATAAAATTTTTTTTTCATCATACTTTTTTTTATCAAATTTTTTTTTGTCATAATTTTTTTTTTCATAAAATTTTTTTTTCATCATTTTTTTTTTTCATTAATTTTTCTATCAATTTTTTTTTGTTCATCAAACTTTTTTTTCATCAAATTTTTTTTTCACAAAAATTTTTTTTTTCATCGTTTATCATTTTTTTATTAATATTTTTTTTGCATCAATTTTTTTTTCATCAAATTTTTTTTTTCGTCAATTTTTTTTCATCAAATTTTTTTCATTAATTTCTTTTTTTAACAATTTTTTTTTTCATAATTTTTTTTTTTCATAAATTTTTTTTTTCATAAATTTTTTTTTATCATATTTTTTTCATCAACTTTTTTTATCAAATTTTTTATTATCAATTTTTTTCTCACCAAATAAAATTTTTTTTATATTGTTTTTCATCAATTTTTTTTTTACATCAAAAAATTTTTCTTTTCATCATAAATATTCATCAAAATTATTTTTCACCAAAAATCTTTCATTAAATGTTCGTTAAAATTTTTTTAACATAATTTTGTTTTTCGTGAAAAAAATCACTTTTTTACCAAAACTACTTTTTCACCAAGTCTAAGCTTTTCGCATAAAAATTTTCCATTTGTTCAAATGTACATAAAACAAGTGAGAGTGTTATATTCTTTGGTGCCGAATCTTTTATACTCTCCAAAATGTAAAAACACTTTTTTGCACTTATTTTTGCACTCACTTACGAAATGTTAAGCTCTTTTGGTTTTTTAATGGGGTCCTCGACTGATATTTCAATTCGTTTTGCATGGAATAGCAAAGTAATATAACATTATTTTTTTAAAAAAAAACTTTGCTTTGACAAGTACATCCAAATCTTCCGCAAAATATTATCATGATATAATGTTTCGCAGGCATTTTTTAATAGGGTTTCTCTTATTAAGTGCAATTTTGACATAGTTTTGAGTACAGTGCATACACTCAAAAATATAGTAAAAAATTTGTAAAATGGTTTGTAACCAAACTTTACTATTTTTTTTACTAATTCTTACTAAAAACTTAGTTGTTAGTTTTTTTTTTAGTAAACTCGCCTTACAAACTATTGAATTTTTACAGATTTTTTAATAATATTTTCAGTGGATTTTTTAAAATGATCGTACTAAATTTTGATAATTATTTTGTAAATTTTACAAATTTTGTTAGTAAAGTTCATATTTTTTTTTTTAGAAAAAAAAGAATTAAAATTACACTCAAAAAAATAAAACTGTAAAGTAAACAATTTTTTTTAGTTGAGTTGAGTTAACTGGCTTTTTTTTTGCAAATTTTTAGTTAAAATCAGCGTTTTAACTACTTTTTTTAGTTAAGTTAAATTTACGAAAATACTAGTTTTGAACAAATTTTAAATTCATTTTTTTTGTTGACTTTAAAACTGATTTAACGAATTTTTACTAATTAATTTGCTGATTTTTCGTAACATATTTGTTAAGTGAAAAGAATGATTCCTATTTAAGAAATTTCTTGTGTAGCCTCCTATGCAAATATCATAAGTTCTACTTAAGCTGAACTTAATCCTGTGAAAAAATAGAAAAAAAAATAAGTGAAGTTTTAGTGGGGCCATTCCAGAAAATTTAGCTCAAATTTTAGTCATTTTTGGAAATGGTGTCTCAGATTAATTTGAACCTTGACACATAGATAGCCCTCATAAATATGATATATGTACCATATATCGTTTTTTTACATTTGGTGTATTTAACGAATTATGGCGGGTCAAAGATTGACTTTTTAAGCAAAAGTAAGAAAAATACATCACGTTTGAAGAGCTGTAACTTCTTAACCAATGACCCGATTTTCACAAATTTAGGCTCATGTGAAAGCTGGGGTTCTTCTTTTTACTTTATATTTTTAAAATAACGCAGTTTTTTTTACAGAAATGATGCAAAAATGCAAAAACATTTCTTCTTTTCGAATATTTAAAAAAACACATCTTCGATTTTTTTTAAAAAAATTCTGGTGAAAAATAACAATGTTTTGTATAACATATTCAAAATTTAGAGTGGGATCTCCATGGGATCAAAAAATATTCTGTTTTAAGTACAAGGTTCTCATATTTTTCCCTTAGAAAATTTAAATTTCTAATGTTTTGAATGTTTTTCAAAATTTTAATAGTATAATTTTCTTTGAAAATTTAAATTTTTATATTGAAGAAACATAAAATTTTAATTTTCTAAGGTAAAATTTAAGAACTTCGTACTAAAACCAGAATATTTTTTGATCCCATTGGGATCCCACTCTGAATTTTGGATATGTTGTACAAAACAGTATTGTTTATCACCAAACTTTTTTTTTAAAAAATCGAAGATGTGTTTTTTTAAATATTCGCAAAAAAAAATGTTTTTGAATTTTTGCAACACTTCTGAAAAAACCGTATGCTTTTGAAAATATGTCCTAAAAAAAGAAGAATTAAGCTTTCATATGAGCCATTACTTGTGATAATCGGATTACTAGTTAAAAAGTTAGAGCACGTTAAACGTCATGTATTTTTCTGACTTTTGCGAAAAAAGTCGAACTTTGACCCGCGATAATTTGAAAACTACAGCAAATTTTGAAAATCCAAAAATGCACCATATCTCATATAAACGTGGATATCTATGAGCCAAATTCTCAGTGGCGTCCAAAGGCATGTTTCCGAACAGTGGGGCGAAAATTTTTGGAATTGCCCAGTGTTTAAAGTGCACAGAAAAAAATATGGAGGAAACAAATTTGAGTAATCACTTGTTTAATTTTTTAAAACAAATTTGAGTAATTTTTTAATTGACGCAATTAAAAATTAACTCAAAAATTGAAAATAAAATTTGAGTAAATAATTTAATACAAATTTAATATTTTTTTTTTTATTTTTTTTTTCTCTTGGTGTTTTGAATTCTCATTTAGTTTATTGTTTTTTGTATATGTATATGAAAGTTTGAAATCATCTTTATAAAATTTTACTTTGTCTTGAAGACATAAGTATATTTGGTAAAGTTTGTAAAAGCAATTTTTTTGGAAAAAAAAAAATAGAAAGTTTTTAAACTTTTTAAAAAAATAATTTGATACATTTTGAGTAAATTTTTACTTGACACAATTAAAAAGTTACTTAAAAATATTAAAAAATTTTAAGTAAAGATTTAATTGTGTGAATTAATAATTTACTCAAATTTTTTATTAAGCATTTAATAATTTTTTATTAAAAGTTTACTCAATACTATTAAATCGTTTACTGGTGGAAAATTGAGTAATTTTTTACTCAATAGTATTAAAAATTTACTCAAAATTTTTTTTTATTTTTTTCTGTGCACACAAAAATATTTGAGTAAATTTTTAATACTATTGAGTAAAAAATTACTCAATTTTGCACCAGTAAACGATTTAATAGTATTGAGTAAATTTTTAATAAAAATTTATTAAATGTTTGAAAAAAAAAATTTGAGTAAATTTTTAATTGACACAATTAAAAATTTACTCAAAATTTATCTATTTATTTTTTTTTAAGTTTAAAAAAGTTTTAAATTTTTTTACAAAAAAAAAACAAAAAACTTGTTTTTTCAAACTTTACCAAACATATTTATGTCTCAAAAACATGAAAAAATTTAAAAAAACGACTACAAACTTTCATATACATACACAAAAAACTATAAACTAAACGAGAATTCAAAAAACTATGAGTGTTTAAAAAAAATTAAAAAAAACTATTAATTTTTTATTTAATTATTTACTTAAATTGTTTTTAAAATTTTTAAGTAAATTTTTAATTGTGTCAATTAAAAAATTACTCAATTTTTGTTTTTAAATTTAAACAAGTGATTACTCAAATTTGTTTCCTCCATATTTTTTTCTGTGTGTTCGGTGAAATAAAAAAAAAATGTCAACCAAAAAATTAAAAAAAAAAAATTTACAAAATACTTTGTTAATTTTAGTTTGCGAAAAGTAACAAAAATTTTAGCTGAATTCAACTAAGTATTTTGTTTGTAAATATGTACATAAAAATGCTACGAAATTTTCAGCTAAATTTTTAGTTAAAGTTACGGTTTTTATACCCTCCAACCACAGTATGGGGGTATACTCACTTTGTCATTCCGTTTGTAACGCATCGAAATATCGGTCGGGGACCCCATAAAGTGTATATATTATTGATCCATGATCGATTCTACACTCAAAAAAATACGTTAGTAGATTTACTATTTTTTGTTTTGCTAACGCTAGTTAGCTAACTTTTAGCAAATTTTTAGTTGAGATTAGCATGTTAGCAAAAAATTCTTGTAAACTTCATTTAGCACATTAGCAATTTTAAACAAACTTTGAACTAATTTCTTTTGCTAAGATTTGAAATTGAGTTGACAACATTTTTACAAGATTTTTTGCTAATATTAGCAAAATAAATGGTAATTTTTTTTTATTTTCAGAAAACTT
Organism: Pegoplata infirma; assembly: GCA_963921195.1. Lineage (NCBI taxonomy): Eukaryota > Metazoa > Arthropoda > Insecta > Diptera > Anthomyiidae > Pegoplata > Pegoplata infirma. The sequence goes on along the minus strand of OY992536.1, from coordinate 165,841,153 downwards.
AAAATGGCACTATCTCAGAAACTAAGCTAGATAGAGCAAAATGGAGGCCATTTTTGGTTCTCGGGCTCACCATAGCATAGCCGGTCCTCTTCACATGTGTGGACCCTAATGGACCCTAATGGGCCCTAACTTTGGATCCAAAAAAGTTAGCATTCCCGAAAATTTTAAAATGCACATATCTCGGTAAATATTGCCGACACAACAAAAAGTCTAAAAGCGTTTTTGTAGCTCTCAACACGTAGAACAAGACCGCAAAATAGTCAAAAGCTCCCCGAATAATATTTTTGAAGTTATCGAGTTTTTTTAATTCTCAAGACCCCAGTGGGCCCCTATAATCACGTATCTCAAAAACTAAGCAAGGTAGAGCGAAACGGACACAAATTTTGGATCAAAAACTATGACGATTTTTAAGGAACCCAACGAGGTATAGGCCCATCGGGGTCTGTACCTATCGGGTCCGAACCCAATGGGGTCCTCAGATGTGTATAGACTAAGTTCAAAAAAAAATAATATTTAGTTAACAAATTATTGGCAAAACATTTTTGCTAACTTTAGCAAAAAAATTGTGGGTTCAAAATCAGCAAATTTTCTTGTAGGTTTACAAGCTTTTTTTGCTAACATTACAGTTTTTTTTTTTGAGTGTAAGACATTCTGTGGATGTCCGTCCGTCCGTCTGTAGATGGCACGATACAGTCCAAAATCAAAGAGCTAGCCTCCTGCAATTTGGCACAAATATGTCTTATGGTCCTAGGCAGGTAAAGTTCTTAAATGGGCAAAATCGGCTCAGGGGAAAAAAAGTTCCCCGTTGAAGAACTGAACCAACCTCTGAAAAAATACACTTTTTTATATGTTTTTTTGTATTTTTGTTAAATAAATGAAACATTTGTTATATTTATTGGGATGGGAAGATGCTCTCAACGTGCCCCACTGACCCCCATCACCCCCCCCAAAATAAACGCCCCTGACAATTTTTTTAAAATTTTTTTTTACATTTTGGAGGGTATAAAAGATTCGGCATAGCCGAATTTAACACTCTCACTTGTTTTTGCTACATTCGTTCTACGAAAAGTTAGCTAAATATTTTTAGTTAAATTAACTAGAAATTTATTAGGCCCAAAATCAGATGCTTTTTTAGTTAAATTTAACTAAATTTTTTTGCTAACCTTACAGTTTTTTTTTGAGTGTGGGTATTCAAACTTCAAAAGATTTTTTTTTGCGTAATTTCCTGTTCAATGTAGTACGATGTCCATATTAAATTTTTTCTATTAAACTCAAAAGCACTGTGGGGCATTTATATAATTTAGCTAAAAAATGTTGTAATAATTTAAGAAAAATAATTCTTATTTTATTTGTTTAAAATTTAACATATCTCTTAACATTAAAAATTACCACTTTCTTCGGTCTGCTTTTGGAAATCCCCTTTAAAATGTAACCATCAGCCCAGTTAGCATGGTTAAAATGCCCGAATCCTCCAACATATTCATTGCTTGTAATTCTCACTTATACAAAAATATCCATCCATCCCCTTGGTGTTCTTCTTTCAGTGTTTATTTTTTTATATTTTAATTTTCTAACAAACCATATTCATAAAATGCATAGATAACAATAAGTCCTGCTTAATACTAATGTAAATGTTAGTATATGTGAATGTATCTGTGTGTGTGATTATGTAAATGAATACAAACACACAAACAAATCCATCCATGTGTGAGTGTATTAGTGATTATAACAATGGGAGTGAAAGTACGAGTCATTTTTAGTATCGTTTTTTTTTCTAAACTTATTAGGGGGATACATAAGTGTTCGCCGTGGTAAACTTAATTTTTACAAAAGCTTTTAACTGTTAGTTCAGCACAAAATTTACAGCTGACATATAATATAAAAGAAAACTTATCAAATAATTAAAAACACATAAAATTTGACTTATTGTTAGTCGAATCCATAAATACCCTTTACAATGCCCTAATACTTAAAATACAAATAAAAAAAATTTTCTACACCATTTACAGATGTAATTCGTAAAAGATAAATTGTAATTCGAAGATTCTACTTGTAATTCGAAGATTCCATTTGTAATTCGAAGATTCCATTTGTTATTCGAAGAATCTATTTGTAATTCGAATACTCCAATTGTAATTCGAAGATTTCAATTGTAATTCGAAGATTTCAATTGTAATTCGAAAAAGATCAATTGTAATTCGTAAAAGATCATTTGTAATTCGAAGATTCCAATTGTAATTCGAAAAATATCAACGAATTACAATTGATCTTTTACGAATTACAAATGGAATCTTCGAATTACAACTGACCTTTTACGTATTACAATTGATCTTTTACGAATTACAATTGATCTTTTACGAATTACAATTGACCTTTTACGAATTACAATTGAAATCTACGAATTACAATTGGAATCTTCGAATTATAATTGGAGTATTCAAATTACAAATGGAATCTTCGAATTACAAATAGAATCTTCGAATTAAAATTGATCTTTTATGAATTACATCTGTAAATGGTGTAGATTGTTATTTTCTAACGAAGCAACACAGAAAAAATTTGAAACGAATTCCAATCAACAAAAACGCGGATTTAATCAATATTTTGATTGAAATTTCTCCAATTAAAAAAATTGTTATACCAATCATCAAATTATAGGTAATTGATTGAAATTTTTTTCAATCAAACATTTTTTCGATTTTGATCAAAAATTTAATAAATTTTTTACTTATAGTCAATCAAAATAATGATTGATTAAACAAATGAATTATAAGGTTATGACAAAATTATCAAAAAATTCAACTTTTTTGCTTTCCAATATGTTGCAAACAATAAAAACAAGTAAGAAAGCTATAGTCGGTCAAGACCGACCATATGATACCCTGCACCAGTGTTTTCCGGAAAATGGGTCCCAAGTCTTTTGTTAGATATTTATTTAGGGTAGAAAACACCCACAGATCAAATTTTAGAGGAATTGGTGTAGTTTTTGTAAATAGACCGATTTAACTGAATATCGGTCGAAATTTTTATATGGGGGACTAAGTCCAAAAATGGTCTAATTATATTCCGATTTGCAGTGGCGGGTACAGCTTTTGGGTTTGGGGGGGGAAAATTTTTTTTTTACTCGAATAAAAAAAAATTATCAATTTACCGCTGTCGGACAAGCAAAAACAGGGATACTTATTTTTTTTTTTGCAAAAAAAGTAATGGCAGAGCTAAAAAATAAAATAAAGCTATAAAATCATATAAAAAACGGCTGCAGAACACTTGCAGGCGATTTTTCAATTAAACATCAACAAATTTCTCAATGAAAAATTTCTTAGAATCTGAGACTTTTTTCCTATACAAAAATGTTCGGATTCTTAAACTTCTTACTTAGAAAAAGCTTCATACTCTAAAGCATTTTTGAGATATTTTTTCTACAGGAAATGTCACAGATTCTTTAATAGAAAAAGTTTCATAGAAAAAGTTATAGATTCTGAGAACTTTTTAATACAAAAAGTCTCAAATTCTGCAAACTTTTTTTCAATATAAAAAGTCTCAGATTCTGAGACCCTTTGTCCTATAGAAAAAGTATCACACTCTGAGGCCTTTTTCCGAGACCTTTTTTCTTATAGAAAAAGTCTCGGACTCTGAGGCTTTTTTCCTACAGAAAAAGTCTGAAATTCTGAGATTCTGAGACTTATTCCTATAGAAATTCTAAGATTCTGAGACGTTTTTTCCATAAGAAAGTCTCAAGTTATAAGATCTTTTTCTTATATAGAAAAAGTCTAAGATTTTGGCACATTGCCTAAAGAAAAAGTCTCAGATTCTGAAACCTTTTTCCAATAGAAAAAATCTTACTTGTGAGACCTGTTTCGAAAAAGTCTTAGATTCGGAGACTTTTTTCCTATAGAATAAGTATCAAAGTCTCCTATAGAAGGTTAGGTTAGGGTGGCGGTGCCAGATGGGCACTCCGCATAGACCAGTTGGTCCATAGCGATACCACAAAACTCTTTCCGCTTATCGATGTAAACTAAATACATTGACCTTCATCGCGAACTGTTTCAAACTCTTCAGGTCTATCCTCGTAATTTCCTCCAAAAGTCTCGAACTTCTATATATATAAAAATGGATGTGTGTATGTATGTGGGTATGTATGTATGTATGTTCCGTATGGACTCGAAAACGGCTGGACCGATCTTGATGAAATTTTCAGGGGATATTCAGAATAGCCTGGCGAGTAACACTGTCAGGTCGGATTTTTGATTTTCCGTCTGTGGACGGAGGGGCGTGGCAAAATCCAATTTTTGCATTCCACCACTAATGACATTTATATATAAAAAACAGATGGACCGATTTTGATGAAATTTATATCAAGGATAGTACTAACTGAGTACTCACTATGTGCCAAATTTGAGCGTTATCGGACAAAGTAGCGTAAAATGCCATGCAACTTTGTAATAAATTAATAATGCAAAAAACGGCTATATGTATGTTCCTTATGGACGCGAAAATGGCTGGACCGATATTGATGAAATTTTCAGGGAATATTCAGAATAGCCTAGGGAGTAAAACTGTGCAGTCAGATTTTTAATTTTTTGCGTGTGGGCGGAGGGGCGTGGCAAAATCGAATTTTTACATTGCACCACTAATGACATCTATATATAAAAAACGGATGGACCGATTTTGATGAAATTTAAATCAAAGATAGTACTAACCAAGTACTAACTATATGCCAAATTAGAGCGTGATCGGACAAATGGGCGTAAAATGCCATGCTTTTTTGCCAGTGGGCGAAGGGGTGGGCAAAATCGAATTTTTACATTGCACCACTAATGACATCTATATGTAAAAAACGGCTGGACCGATTTTGATTAAATTTAAACCAATGATAGTACTAACTAAGTACTAACTGTGTGCCAAATTAGAGCGTGATCGGACAAATGGGTGTAAAGTGCCATGCCCCTTTGTATTGAATTGAATTTTATTTCTCCATGCTCCGCAATAACGCAAAAACGGTTGACTTGATTTTAATTAAATTTTCAGCACTGATAGTATTAACCGAGTGCGGAACTATAGGTCATGTTATACTACGATTGGAAAAAGGGGCGTAAAATGCCACGCCCCTTTGTACTATACTGGACATTGTCTGCCTGTTTCGCAATCACACAAAAACAGCTGAACCGATTCTCTTGACATTTTCACTACATACAGTGCTAACCAAGTGCATATGTAGGCCATATAAGATCGTTATTGGAAAAAGGGATCAAAATTGCAACGTCCTTAGTACTATACTGACCACGATTGAACAAAGATGCGTAAATTGACAAGCCCCTTTGTTTTATACTGAACGTTATATCTGCCTGTTGTGAAATCACGCAAAAACGGATAAGCCGAATCTGTCACTACTGATAGAACTAACCGAGCGGGAACTGTAGGTCATATGTATAGCGCGATTCGGCAAAAGGGTTTACAATATCACTCCCGTTTTTCATAAATAAAAAGTTATTTCCTCCTCTTTCGCAATCACACAAAAACGACAAAACTGATGTCAATGAAATTTGAAGCACAGATTGTACTAATCGAGGATGCAGCATGGAACTTTAGACTATCACGATTCGATAAAAATGCGTTAAATTACATGCCCCTTTGTACTATACTTAACGTTATGTCTGTCTGTCTGTTTCGAAATCACGCAAAAACGGCTGAACCGATTTTGTTGAGATTTCTATATAGATAGTGTTAACTGAGGTTCGAACCAAAGGTTACTAGCTGGGCCCGGACCCGTGCTTTAATTTTGTCCGACACTATATTTAATGCAATATAAAATAGTTTTTTTTCTTAGGGCCAGCAACGCGGACCGGGTATAGCTAGTCTCCTATAGAAAAAGGTCTAAGATTTTAGGACATTTTTCCTATCGAAAAAGTCTCAGATTCTGCAACTTTCGCCCAATTGAAAAAAGTCTCAGATTTTGAGACTTTTTCCATTCAGAAATGTCTAAGATACTGAGACCTTTTTCCTCTAAAATAAGTCTTAAATTTAGAGATTCTGAGACCTTTTTTCTGCAGAAAAAGTCTCAGATTCTTAGCCTTTTTCCTATCGAAAAAGTCTCAGATTTTGAGACCTTTCGAAAAAGCCTCATATTCTGAGACCTTTTCCAATAAAATAAGACGTAGAAAAAGCCTCAGATTCTGAGACATTTTTCCTTTGAAAAAATATTTTGACATATTTCCTATAGAAAAAATCTTACACTCTGAGATATTTTTCCTATAGAAAAAGTCCTAATTCTGAGACATTTTTCCCATAGAAAAAGTTTCAGATTTTGAGACATTTTTCCTATAGAAAAAGTCTCAGGTTCTGGAACATTTTTCCTTTATAAAGTCTCAGATTCTAAGACATTTTTCCTATAGAAATAGTCTTAGGTTCTGAGACATTTTTCATAAGAAAAATTCTCAGATTCTGAGACATTTTTCATAAGAAAAATTCTCAGATTCTGAGACATTTTTCCTATAGAAAAAGTTTCAGATTCTGAGACATTTTTTTAATGGAAATAGTCTTAGATTCTGAGACATTTTTTCTTAAGAAAAATTCTCAGATTCTGAGACATTTTTCCTATAAAAAAAGTTTCAGATTCTGAGATATTTTTCCTATAGAAAAAGCTTTATTTTCTGAGACACTTTTCCCATAGAAAAAGTCTAAGATTCTGAGAAATTTTTCCTATAGAAAAAGTCCCCGATTTTTTCTAATTTTTTTTATAACAAAACGGTCACGGTCACAACAATTTTCCCATAAAAAAATTTCTTTTCGCAATAAGAACTTCCAGATTGACAGATATTTTTTAACAAAAAATTTTCAGAATTAGTCACATTTTTCCTTTAAAAAGTTTTAGATTTTCCCTGTAAAATTTTTTAGATTTTCCCTATCAAAATTTTTAGATTCTCCCTTTAAAAATTTTTAGATTTTTCTTTTTAAAATATTCAAATTTTTTCCGATAAAAAATTTTCGGATTTCAAAATTTTTTTTCTGTGGAAAATTTTTAGAAAATTTTATCCTTTTTCCTTCTTTTTCTTTCTTTTCTTTTTTTTCTTTCTTTTTTTTCTTTTTTTCTTTTTTTTCTTTCTTTTTTTTCTTTTCCTTTTTTTTATTTTTAAAATTTGGTCTGGGGGGGGGAAATTTCCCCTTTTTCCCCCCCCTTGTACCCGCGCATGCCGATTTGACGAGGTTACTAAAGGACGCGTTTAACATCTAAAAATACACGTTTAACATCTAAAAATACAGTTTTTATCAAATATTTCCATTTTACGAATTTTGAGGGAATTATGTGAATATCGGGATGGTGGTTTGTATGGGGACTACCAGAAGGACTGACCCGATTCCTTAGAAATTTGGAATGGTGATTGGAATGGAAAAATTTTCGGATTTCAAAATTTTTTTTCTGTGGAAAATTTTTAGAAAATTTTATCCTTTTTCCTTCTTTTTCTTTCTTTTCTTTTTTTTCTTTCTTTTTTTTCTTTTTTTCTTTTTTTTCTTTCTTTTTTTTCTTTTCCTTTTTTTTATTTTTAAAATTTGGTCTGGGGGGGGAAATTTCCCCTTTTTCCCCCCCCTTGTACCCGCGCATGCCGATTTGACGAGGTTACTAAAGGACGCGTTTAACATCTAAAAATACGCGTTTAACATCTAAAAATACAGTTTTTATCAAATATTTCCATTTTACGAATTTTGAGGGAATTATGTGAATATCGGGATGGTGGTTTGTATGGGGACTACCAGAAGGACTGACCCGATTCCTTAGAAATTTGGAATGGTGATTTGTGCAAAATTTGATTATCTGCTAAATTTCAAAGCGATATCTGTTATAATACGGTTATTATAATCGTTTTAGCCGAATCCAAATGGGGCGTTTGTATGGGGGCTAGGTCTTAACATGGACCGATTTTTTCCAATTTCAATAGACTTCGTCCTTGGGCCAAAATATGCTTAAGTTTCAAATTTCAAGTCAGTTGATTGAAAATTACCTGTATCGTGCTTAAACCAATAGATGGACAGACGGACGGACAGACAGACGGACGGACGGACATAACTAAATCGACTCAAAAAGTAGTTCTGAGTCGATCGGTATACTTGAAGGTAGGTCTGGGACCAATATTTCGGGTAGTTACAAACATCAGCACAAACTCAATATACCCTGTACCACAAAGTGGTGTAGGGTATAAAAAGTAAAACCCGATTATTTTGTAATTATTAATCTATTCAAATAAATTAAAGCGAAAAAAATCTGGTATGTTGAAAATTTGTAATGCGACAGTTAAAGAAAATAACAAAAATTTCAATCAAAACATTGATTGACGCATTTAAATTTTGTTGATCAATAGATTTAATTGAAAATTTTTAGCTAATAATTTTTTGTATGTGTTGAAGATTTGAAATTCGACAGTTAAAGAAAATAACAAAAATTGTAATCAAAAAAATTTTGTTGATCAATAGATTTAATCAAGGTAGATTTATACAAGGTAAGATACAATAACCTCACTTTTCCTCCATAGTAAGTTTTTTGACAAATTTGAAAACAATAATATTGACGAATTTTCAAAACGAAATAAAAACATTTTGTTCGGCATAAATGACTTGAGTTTACACTACACTTTTTATGCTTAAAAATATATAATTTTTTTTTAATAAAATAGAAGGCGGTGAATACATTGTACCACCCTAGGAGGCACCATGGGAGCTGTTTAACAAAAAAAAACAATTTTTAAAAAATAAATGTATGGGGACCGCAGTAAGCGTTGAAGATAGAGAGTAGATATGTTTTGGGAAAATGTTGGAGTTAAAAAAATATTGGGGGTCGGTCATAGATTTGACTTCATTCGGTATCCTTGGGACAGATAAAGGGATGGGAGCATTTCTTTTAAAAATTACATTTTGTATGCCCCTGCTCCCTAAGGGGGCTCCCATTCAACTTTTATACTCTCCAACCACTGTATGGGGGTATACTCACTTTTTCATTCCGTGTGTAACGTATCGGAGGTCTAGGACCCCATAAAGTATATATATTATAAAGAGCTAGACTTCAGAAGTTTGGCAAGAGTATGTCTTATAGTCATAGGCTGGTTAAGTTCGGAGATGGGCAAAATCGGACCAGGTGGAAAAAGGTTGCCCCTTGAATAACTAAACCAACCTTTAAAAAAAACGTAATTTTTAAAGATTTATTATACTTTTGTTAAGCAAATTTTTAATGTCGGAAAAAGTTCTAAGTTCTGCACTTGGACCCCGGGAATTAGAAAATCTGTTTTTTTGCCCGCCACCTTTTTTGGGCTTGGATATTAAAAAATTATTTAAATAATGATAAAATTGTATTACTTAATTGCGTAATAAATTAATTTGGAAACATAAACCGAGAGGGAAAAGTGACCCACAATGACCTCTGCTTTAAATATCTACTAAGAAATTCTTAACATTTTTTTCAGACGTCGCATAAAAATAATAACAAGTTTAATAGAAATAGAAAAAAAAAAATAAAAAAAAAACTATATTAAGAATTTTTAACGTGCTGGGCCATTTTGACCCCATGTTCATTTATGGGTTAATTAAAAAAATCAAATAATTAGTTTTCTGACCTCGCACATAATCATAACAAGTTTTATAAAAATCGAAAGAAAATAAAAAAATCTATATAAAGAAATTTTAATGTGCTGGGCCATTTTGACCCCATGTTCATTTATGGGTTAATTTTAGAAAAATTAAATAATTATTTTTCTGAGCTCGTACAATAATTATACCAAGTTTTTTAAAAAATCGCTATAAACATTTCATATTTAGATGCCTTTTTCCAAAAAAAATTCAAATATCCCTAAATTTGACATTTGACCCGAATAAAAACCGGGTTAATATTATTCTATTTTCCTAAAACGTTTAGGGTTAATGTCTAACATAGTTTTTAATAATTTATGGCCCTGACATTGTCAAATTTTAAAATATTTACCAAATTTTTTCCATATTGAATAAATTGTGGGCAAAAATGGCATTTCCCTCGAAATCCGCTGAGTTTAAATCGATGCCCCCGCCAAACTATCCGAGGGATATCCTCCAAAAAATTTTTTTTTATATGTTAACATATATTTTATAAGATTCTGTGGTTTTTTCAGCATTTTTCCTAATTTTGTTTAAGAAAATTTTGAAAAAACCAAAATATTAGTTTTGAGAACCACGCCAAATAAAATGCATATTTTTGGCCTTACCGTGAAACGGGTGAATGACATCCTAGAAAGACAGTATTTCATATCTGAGTATTTATGATAGAATAGAATATAAATATGGGCTTACATTGGTTTATTTCAATAAATTTAGAAAATTGGGGCTGATTTTCGTGTTTTAGGGGTCATTTTGTGAAAATTGGGTCATTTTGACCCCGACAGACTTACAAGGGTTAATTTTTGAAAACCCAAAAGTTTTTAATTTATCTTCTTATACTAAAAACAACTCGTGTACCACTTTTTAACAATATATTCAAAAAACAACACCATTTATTTAATGTTTTTCATCAAAATATGGCTATTTTTTGACCTTTGACCTCGATGCGCCTCGTGTTAACGTTGTCCGATTTGGCTGAAATGTTTAGCATAGCATTTTAAGACCAAATGTAATAAAAATTAGGGGTGCACTCCTTCAAATTCGAAGTTTTGCAAAATAGCTGCCACCCTAGTGAAGGTATTTAAAAAAAACTTTCTTCACATATGAAAACATTATATAGTTTCTTAAAAACAAATGACTCAAAAATCCAAAAAAACATATTTTTTCTCCATATTTTGAATTTCTAAATCGACGATAGGTAGATAAGCCTAGACACTCCAACCTTAGAATTGTCTCGTTTATATATATTTTAAGTTTCAGGCAAATCCGGTTATAAGGGTTGGAGTACCCTATAACGGGGGTTTTGTCTTTGGCTGAGGTAGCTTAGTCTCGTGCCAGGATCTACCTAAGGACCCTCGAACCTTGAGTAATAAGAAGACAATTATTTACCCTTCTCGGGGTTACAATAATTATACTTTATTTAGTGTTATAGAATTGATTCACAAGGTATATATATACATGTATACAAATATATAACTATAAATACAACGACAACTGGACTCCCTCTTCTCCACGCGTACTCGGGTGGTTTAATATCGTGATGCGATACTCGGGTATTTTGGGTATGCTGGTATGCTATGGATTACAATAGTCGGGCGGAATAGATTAATGTAACAGGCGGTGCGTCGGTAGGAAATCACTTCGGCCGGTCGTATCGTGGTCAGGATTCGGCGGTAAGATTCGGCCGGAATAGATTAATGTAACAGGCGGTGTGTCGGTAGGAAATCACTTCGGCCGGTCGTATCGTGGTAACCTCTTTGGCGGCGGGAATACAATACCCTGTGGATTTTAGATTTTAAATATTAGCAAAGCTGTCAGCCGAAGCCGCAGGGGTAGTAAAGCTGTCAGCCGAAGCCGCAGGGGTAGTAAAGCTGTCAGCCGAAGCCGCAGGGGTAGTAAAGCTGTCAGCCGAAGCCGCAGGAGTAGTAAAGCTGTCAGCCGAAGCCGCAGGAGTAGTAAAGCTGTCAGCCGAAGCCGCAGGAGTAGTAAAGCTGTCAGCCGAAGCCGCAGGAGTAGTAAAGCTGTCAGCCGAAGCCGCAGGAGTAGTAAAGCTGTCAGCCGAAGCCGCAGGAGTAGTAAAGCTGTCAGCCGAAGCCGCAGGAGTAGTAAAGCTGTCAGCCGAAGCCGCAGGAGTAGTAAAGCTGTCAGCCGAAGCCGCAGGAGTAGTAAAGCTGTCAGCCGAAGCCGCAGGAGTAGTAAAGCTGTCAGCCGAAGCCGCAGGAGTAGTAAAGCTGTCAGCCGAAGCCGCAGGAGTAGTAAAGCTGTCAGCCGAAGCCGCAGGAGTAGTAAAGCTGTCAGCCGAAGCCGTAGGGGTAGTAAAGCTGTCAGCCGAAGCCGCAGGAGTAGTAAAGCTGTCAGCCGAAGCCGCAGGGGTAGTAAAGCTGTCAGCCGAAGCCGCAGGAGTAGTAAAGCTGTCAGCCGAAGCCGCAGGAGTAGTAAAGCTGTCAGCCGAAGCCGCAGGAGTAGTAAAGCTGTCAGCCGAAGCCGCAGGAGTAGTAAAGCTGTCAGCCGAAGCCGCAGGAGTAGTAAAGCTGTCAGCCGAAGCCGCAGGAGTAGTAAAGCTGTCAGCCGAAGCCGCAGGAGTAGTAAAGCTGTCAGCCGAAGCCGCAGGAGTAGTAAAGCTGTCAGCCGAAGCCGCAGGAGTAGTAAAGCTGTCAGCCGAAGCCGCAGGAGTAGTAAAGCTGTCAGCCGAAGCCGCAGGAGTAGTAAAGCTGTCAGCCGAAGCCGCAGGAGTAGTAAAGCTGTCAGCCGAAGCCGCAGGGGTATTTATGTATTTATTAGGACAATCGAATTCGATCGTCCACAAAAGTTACAGTCAGGTTCCTTATCAAAGGAAATACACTCAACTTCTTGCTCTGTTGAACAAGTACTTGATCGTACCTAACTGGTGTCCACTGTTGGTTATTACCCTCAAGTGAACTGCTTTTGGTTGTCCCAACCTTACCTTTTCATATGAAATACAAAATTAACAAAGTGAGAATCAACACATGTATGAGCCAGCAACCACTATAATGCATGCTATCAACTAAAACACACGAAAATTAGGGTAGCATGTGTTTACCGTGGGATAAATTACTAGGGTGGCTATTATTTATACGTGTGTCATACATTAAGGTGAATTGAAGTGGATATGACCCTTGACCAATTATTAGGGTGATAAATATAACTTGGTGTATATTAGGGTGACACTTATATACCAGGGTCACTTTTAATGTTTAAGGATAATTCAACGAAATTATCAATAAAAAGTATATATAGGCAAAAATAAATGTAAAATTAGTGTATACTATCAATAATGATTATGAATATATTTGTATTACAAGAAATTATGTATGTAGCAATATCGGAGTGGGTTTGCTACGTTACATTCCCCCCCTGTTTCGGAGAGCGATGCTCTGTGGGTTTATGACCCAGTTAAGCACAAAATGTTTTTGTGAGTGGGCGAGTTATTGGTCCGAAGACCCGCACTACCAAAAAAAAATTTGGTAACATTAACCTTCCTAATGGAAGGCTCAGCCCTTAAAAATAAATTCATTTTTCATTTTTTTTTTTTTTTTTTTTTTTTTTTTTTTTTTTGTATTTTTTTTTTTTTTGTATTTTTTTTTTTTTTTTGTATTTTTTTTTTGTATTTTTTTTTTTTTTTGTATTTTTTTTTGTATTTTTTTTTTTTTTTTTTTTTTTTTTTTTATATATGTATATATATATTTTTTTTTCCAACTAAACGTTATAATACTTAAATTCATCCTTAGAAATATTTAATGTCGCTGTTCTACAGCTTTTAAAAAAAAATTAAATAATACTGAAAAATAATGGCTGTCCTACAGCCTTGAGAAAAAAAACCCACTTAGTGTAGGATTACTTCATTTCTACTATTTTCTCGTGTCCCCGACACTGCAGCTTTGCCAAGGTCCTATTAAGTATTGTTACTTTAACATCTGGGAGATTAGGGCGAGTAATTTTATACTGCCGATGCTTCACATAGCGGACAGGTTTCCGAACAAATACCTTGTTAAACAGCTGATTCGCCGTATACTTGGGATCTGGTACTTGTCGGGGTCTTTGTGGTACTGCCACGACAGGAGCCGGCGGTGCATTCGGGGGCTGATGAACAACTACCGATGCCGGCAAAACAATTTCTGCCGGTGGTGACATAATGACAGCCGGCGACGCCATAAACCCAGCTTGTGGTGACATGACTACAGCTGGTGGTGGCATACTCGTAGCAATTGACGAAGCAGACGCCGATGGTGGTGCAGTGGTCAACGAAACCGGAACAACTGGAGGTGATTGCACACCCAAGTTCGACGGTGGTGGCGGCGGTGGTGGAGGACAGGCTATCGGTAGTGGAATGGATGCCACATTCGGATGATCCCCTACCGGTGCTCGTATCATCGTTACAGTTCGTGGTTGTCTGAACGTCTGCTGTTGTGGTTGCTGCTCTTTTGTTGTCGTCGATGTTCGTGGCGGTACCGGAGCGTTGGTGCCTGTGGCCCGTGCAGTTGATGTGCTGGGGCTGTGCGCAATCCTTACTCTGCGCTCGCTCATAAAGGCGAGAGGTGGTGGGCCGCTAATCGCGATGTTTGAAAGAATTCGTGGCCTTGCTTCGGCTGGGGGCTGGTATGGAGTTGGCCTTGCGACCTGTTCTGGCCGAAGCTGACCAGGTTTTCGTGGGGCAGTGTGCTTTCTATTCATTTCAAGACGATAATATATTAAATTATTTAATATAAGGTATTTGGAGAATCAATTAAATGATGTGCACTGGTTGGCGTCCTGTGAACTAATAATTAATTTAAGGCCGGCCGCTGGGTTTTTATAGTGTAGCGGCTGATGATTATTTTAATATCTTAAGTGGAGATACAATTATGATGGCCTATTTAATTAAATGATGTGCACTGGTTGGTGTCCTGTGAACTAATAATTAATTTTTGACCGGCTGCTGGGTTTTTATAGTGTAGAGGCTGATGTTTATTTTAATGTTTTTTTTTTTTTTTTTGTTTCCTTCTTCTCTCTTCTTCTTTTTTTTTTTCTTCTTCAATATTATTATTTTTTTTTTTTTTTTTAACGGGCGTGATAGGGCTTTACGTCTTGTATGTTAGCCCTCGAACATTTGCCTTCTTCGTTTTTTAACTCCAGTATGTTGGACGCAAGGTGTCGTGAAACTGTAAACGGACCAGTAAATTTTTCTGCCAATTTTTGCGCGAATTTGTCGGCCGCAGATGAGATGTGCCGTTCCTTTTTCCACACGATCGCTCCAATTTCTGGTTTCCAGCTTCTTTTCCTTAGATTGTAATATTTAGCTTGTTTCTCCGATGCCTTTCTCTTGTTCTTGACGACTTCCCCCCATAGTTCGGTCATGTTACGACTGAAAGTTTCCTCATCGGGGCAGGCCGACTGTAGCCGACTCTGATTTGGACCTATCGGATTTCGCCCGAAAACGGTCTCCGCTGGTGTAAACTGTGTTGATTCGCTAACTGCGGTGTTAATTGCAAATGCTATTTCTGGGAGGCGCTGATCCCAGTGTCTGTGATCGTTGCCCGTCTGCTGAGCGATCATGGTTTTTACTATGCGGTTAGTTCGCTCGGTTGGATTCTCGTGCGGGGAGTACGGCGCTGTGGTGCGATGCTCGATTTGATTTTCGGTGAGGAAGGACTTCAATAGCCGACTGGTGAATTGTACGCCATTATCCGTTAGGAAAACTTTCGGACATCCGAAACGAAATACCACTCGTTCCTTAAGACTTCGTACTACGTCGCTTGCCAAGGCTTGTCTGGTTGGAACTAGTTCTACCCACTTGCTAAACACGTCAATCAACACTAGTAGAGCCGTGTTACCCTTAGTAGATCGCGGTAGCGGTCCCACAAAATCAGCAGCCACGATCTCCCATGGAGCTGTACATTGCATAGTTTTCATATGCCCTGACGAGCCTTGTTGCTCGGGTTTATATCGGGCACAGATATCACAGGAACGAACATAGTGCACCACATCACGATACAAGCCAGGCCAATGATACTGTTCTTGTATCCTTCTTAGGGTTTTAAAAACACCGAAGTGTCCAGCCGATGGATGATCATGGTTCGCTAGCAATATTTGTTGACGTTGTTCCGCCGGAATACAAAGCTTCCATTCCGGCCTAGTATCTACGGCTGACTTGCGGGGGATGTGTTTAAATAAACGATTTTCTATTACCTGGAAATCAGGATGCTTTTTGCTTGCGTTTGTCACTTCTTGTATTTTGCGCTGGTACCAATCGGGAGTGGACACTGCCATTAACACCCCTTCCGTGGCCGGTAGTGGAGCACGGGAAAGTGCATCGGCAACGACATTGAGGCTGCCTTTCCTGTATTCGATATTAAAATCGTACTGTTGCATTTCCAGGGCCCATCGTGCTAGCCGACCGGATGGATTTTGCAACGAGTGTAGCCATTTGAGGGAATGGTGGTCGGTAATTACAGTAAACTTGTATCCCTCTAAATACGGCCGCATCTTCCGAATTCCCCATAGTATGGCGAGACATTCTTGTTCAGTCGTGGAGTATTTTTTTTCTAGATCAGTGAGTGTTCTACTAGCATACGCGATCACTGATTCTACTCCCGAATGCCTTTGAAATAACACCGCTCCGAGCCCTTCTTGGCTAGCATCGGTCTGTAAAAAGAAAGGTCGTTCGAAATTCGGGCACCCAAGTACAGGTGCTTGCGTGAGTGTAAATTTAAGGTTTGTGAACGCACCTTCCTGCTCCGAACCCCAGTGCCACTTCACATTTTTCTTTAAAAGCAGGTTCAGTGGAGCGACTAGACTGGAAAAGTTCGGCACGAATCGCCGATACCACGATGCCACGCCAAGAACCCGTCTAAGCTCTTTCAAGTTCGTTGGGGCAGGCAAGTTTAACATCGCATCGATTTTATCTGGATCTGTGCGAATACCCTCGGGAGTTACTACATGCCCCAGGTACCGTATACTATTTCTAACAAAATCGCACTTCTCAAAGTTAACGAGCATCTGTGCGTCTTGCAATCGGGAAAATACAGTATTTAACATCTGTAAATGTTCCTCAAAAGTTCTACCCAACACAATGATGTCGTCTAAATATACAAAAGCCAGTGGATATAGGTCCGGGCCAATAATTCTATCTAAGGTTCTCTGAAACGTGGCTGGTGCCGAGTGTAAGCCGAAGGGCATGACCTTCCACTGGAAAAGTCCGCGACCGGGAACTGTAAAAGCCGTTAGGTGTTTTGACGATTCTTTCAACGGAACTTGCCAGTAACCATTCTTTAGATCTAACGATGAGATAAACTTCGCCTCTCGCAGCTGGTCTAATATGGCGTTGATCTGTGGCAGAGGATAGGCGTCGGGCTCGCTAGCCGCGTTGAGCTGTCGGTAGTCAATGCACATTCGCCAACCCCCTAGCTTCTTACGTGCCAGTACTATAGGTGAACTATAGGCGCTTCGGGAAGGCTCAATACGATCTTCGGCGAGCAACTTGTCAATCTCCTCGTCTATGATCGCCATCATGGCCGGGTTTCTAGGTGTATAACGCTGCTTAATGGGTTTGTTGTGTCGTAGTCGTATTTCATGTTGAGCTATGGTGCACAGGCCTTTAACCTGTCCGAACTTGGCTTTATGTTCATCTAGGAGCCCATTCAGTTCGTCTTCTTCGGATTCAGTGAGAAACGGTCGTTCGGATACTGAGTGAAGCTGTGGCACTGAAGTCGTTGTTGGAAGTTTTGGTCTGGGCAAAACCTCACCAAGTAGATGTATTTCGCAGTTTAGTACCCCCAGAAAATCCATGCCTAATATCATCGTTTCGGCTAACGAGGGTATAACAGCGGTGGTTATGGTAACAACGATTTCTTTGTATTGTATATCAAACCTAAATACCTCCAGACAGGGTGTAAGGGTTTGATCGGCCATCTGTACCATACCATCGGTACAAGTCGCCTTGAGCCCCTTATCTACCAATATCTTCTGAACATCCATGCCAATGTACGTCTTGGACGCACCTGTGTCAACTAACGCTCGGACGTTCTGCCCGAGGATGTTAACGATGACATAATATCTTCCGTCACCTGGTTCCAAGTCGGTGCTGCTGGCAGCGGATAGCGGGTGACGACAATCGCAGGACCGAGAAAGAACGCCATCGCGACCACAATACGAGCAAAATATTTTGCCCTGATTTTTACAATGCCATCGGGTGTGCCCCACCATTTTGCACTTCCAGCACCTGTTCGTTCGGGAGTAAGGTACGTTGGCTAACATGTGTGACGTTGCTGGTCGCTCCTCTCGTTTTAAAAGCTCGAACTCATCTGTCAGGGCTATGAGCTCATCCAGTGACAAGAAATCATGACGTCGAACATAGTGCCGATATTCAAGTCGGAGGCCATCGTATATTCTATCAAGATGATTCATAGTACGAAGTTGAGGATGTTGCCGGGCAAGAGTTAGCATGTTCAGGATATAATCTTTGGCTCTTTCTCTGTGAAGCTGCTTTCGGTTGTAAAAAGTCTGTTCTAAATGAGTCAAATATCTTTTGGGCAAAAAGAATTTTTCTATCTCGTTCCGGAAATCCGACCATGTTGAAATTTCACCCTTTTTTACTCTATACCACTTTAACGCACTTCCGCTGAGAATACCAGGGAGTGATGAAAGGAGTCTGTCAAATGGAATTTTACGACACTCGGCCAATTCTTCGAATCGTTCCAGGAAGTCTATCAGATCGCCTTCACCAGAGAATTTTAAATCCCATTTTTGTACGGTTTTAATTATGTCGGCGTCGGATATATCCTCTCGAGGTTTTAGTACCGCAGCTGTGCTTTCACGTTGGGTTGTGGTCGGGTTACCAGATTGGGATGTAGTCGGGTTATCAACTTGGGCTGTGGTCGGGATACCAGTGTTATGAAGGATGCCCCTTGGGGGAATCATTAGATTTACTGTCGCTTCGTGAACGACCACTTTCTCCGCCGACTTAACTTCGTCTTCCACCTCCCGTAAGAGGTTTTCAGTTGATGCTCTCAATCGTTTCATACGTACGTATTCAATCAGTTGTTTTCGCAAATGATCGACGGTGAAGCCGTCCGTGGGTATTCTGTTGTTCCGACAGTGTTCGATAAGTTGATCTTTTCTTAGCATATATACCCAGCCGAGTGAATCTGTCGTCAAAGTTTGGCTAGTGGATGGGGAGTCTGTTTTGTCGCTTTCCTTGTGATGACTCGGTTCCATTTCGTTGGCGGTGGAATCGGTATTTCCGCTTTGCGTGTTGGAATTAAGTCCCTGCTCGGGCGCCATATATAACGGGGGTTTTGTCTTTGGCTGAGGTAGCTTAGTCTCGTGCCAGGATCTACCTAAGGACCCTCGAACCTTGAGTAATAAGAAGACAATTATTTACCCTTCTCGGGGTTACAATAATTATACTTTATTTAGTGTTATAGAATTGATTCACAAGGTATATATATACATGTATACAAATATATAACTATAAATACAACGACAACTGGACTCCCTCTTCTCCACGCGTACTCGGGTGGTTTAATATCGTGATGCGATACTCGGGTATTTTGGGTATGCTGGTATGCTATGGATTACAATAGTCGGGCGGAATAGATTAATGTAACAGGCGGTGCGTCGGTAGGAAATCACTTCGGCCGGTCGTATCGTGGTCAGGATTCGGCGGTAAGATTCGGCCGGAATAGATTAATGTAACAGGCGGTGTGTCGGTAGGAAATCACTTCGGCCGGTCGTATCGTGGTAACCTCTTTGGCGGCGGGAATACAATACCCTGTGGATTTTAGATTTTAAATATTAGCAAAGCTGTCAGCCGAAGCCGCAGGGGTAGTAAAGCTGTCAGCCGAAGCCGCAGGGGTAGTAAAGCTGTCAGCCGAAGCCGCAGGGGTAGTAAAGCTGTCAGCCGAAGCCGCAGGAGTAGTAAAGCTGTCAGCCGAAGCCGCAGGAGTAGTAAAGCTGTCAGCCGAAGCCGCAGGAGTAGTAAAGCTGTCAGCCGAAGCCGCAGGAGTAGTAAAGCTGTCAGCCGAAGCCGCAGGAGTAGTAAAGCTGTCAGCCGAAGCCGCAGGAGTAGTAAAGCTGTCAGCCGAAGCCGCAGGAGTAGTAAAGCTGTCAGCCGAAGCCGCAGGAGTAGTAAAGCTGTCAGCCGAAGCCGCAGGAGTAGTAAAGCTGTCAGCCGAAGCCGCAGGAGTAGTAAAGCTGTCAGCCGAAGCCGCAGGAGTAGTAAAGCTGTCAGCCGAAGCCGCAGGAGTAGTAAAGCTGTCAGCCGAAGCCGCAGGAGTAGTAAAGCTGTCAGCCGAAGCCGTAGGGGTAGTAAAGCTGTCAGCCGAAGCCGCAGGAGTAGTAAAGCTGTCAGCCGAAGCCGCAGGGGTAGTAAAGCTGTCAGCCGAAGCCGCAGGAGTAGTAAAGCTGTCAGCCGAAGCCGCAGGAGTAGTAAAGCTGTCAGCCGAAGCCGCAGGAGTAGTAAAGCTGTCAGCCGAAGCCGCAGGAGTAGTAAAGCTGTCAGCCGAAGCCGCAGGAGTAGTAAAGCTGTCAGCCGAAGCCGCAGGAGTAGTAAAGCTGTCAGCCGAAGCCGCAGGAGTAGTAAAGCTGTCAGCCGAAGCCGCAGGAGTAGTAAAGCTGTCAGCCGAAGCCGCAGGAGTAGTAAAGCTGTCAGCCGAAGCCGCAGGAGTAGTAAAGCTGTCAGCCGAAGCCGCAGGAGTAGTAAAGCTGTCAGCCGAAGCCGCAGGAGTAGTAAAGCTGTCAGCCGAAGCCGCAGGGGTATTTATGTATTTATTAGGACAATCGAATTCGATCGTCCACAAAAGTTACAGTCAGGTTCCTTATCAAAGGAAATACACTCAACTTCTTGCTCTGTTGAACAAGTACTTGATCGTACCTAACTGGTGTCCACTGTTGGTTATTACCCTCAAGTGAACTGCTTTTGGTTGTCCCAACCTTACCTTTTCATATGAAATACAAAATTAACAAAGTGAGAATCAACACATGTATGAGCCAGCAACCACTATAATGCATGCTATCAACTAAAACACACGAAAATTAGGGTAGCATGTGTTTACCGTGGGATAAATTACTAGGGTGGCTATTATTTATACGTGTGTCATACATTAAGGTGAATTGAAGTGGATATGACCCTTGACCAATTATTAGGGTGATAAATATAACTTGGTGTATATTAGGGTGACACTTATATACCAGGGTCACTTTTAATGTTTAAGGATAATTCAACGAAATTATCAATAAAAAGTATATATAGGCAAAAATAAATGTAAAATTAGTGTATACTATCAATAATGATTATGAATATATTTGTATTACAAGAAATTATGTATGTAGCAATATCGGAGTGGGTTTGCTACGTTACAACCCTTTGTAAAACAGCCAAAAATTTTCACCATACACCTAACATTTATTACCATGGCTCTATTTTCAACTGAATATCTTTTCCATTGGGTTAAATACTTCCAACAACTCGTATGTTGTTTATGTCTGTTGGGTGTATCTTCATCTTGTTTTTGCGTTTATGTTTTTTCCATCTTCATCTACATATAACAATAATAAAATAAATAAGCTAAATAAACTAAATAAAGTAAAGTAAAAATAACTTAAGCGTTAACCTAATTTTATTTTCATTTAATTTTATTTAATTTCAGCTCATAAAATTTATATATATATTTTTTTTTTTTCTGTTCCCCAGTTCATGATTGTAAATTAACGTACATACAGACAGACATACTTATGCACATGTGTCGTATCTCGGGTGTAGAAATATAAACATTTATTTAATACAAAGATTAATTTTTATTTCACCAAAATAAGGTAATAAATTTTAACATTCATTTTATTTTTATTTTTTTGGTTTTTTTGTTACGAATTTGCAAATTTTGGAAAGTTTTGATGTGATTATTTATATTAGCGGTTTTCACCCTTGATGGAAAACTTTTGAGGAAATTTCTTACAAGAAAATTTTCTACGGAATTTTTCCACTAAAGAGTGAACAATTTTATGAACAAGTTTTTTCACACAAACATTTTCTACACTCAAAAAAAACTTGTCATATTATTAGGAAAAGTCTCGTAATCCCATTTTACCAAAATATATGACAGCTTTTCTTGTTTTTTTAACAAATAAATTTGGTTCAAAATTTAAATTTTTTTTGTAATTTTACAAATTTCCAAGATAATTTTCCAAAAAAAAATTAGTAAATTCAGGAGAATTCTTTGTAATTTTTATTGTGCCAAAAATACTGTTAATTTACAATTTTATTGGTAAAAAGCTTGCAAAATTACAAAATTTTTAGAAAGGTAGCTAGTAAAGTTACGAAACCTCCGTGTAAATTTTATCGTGTCAAAAAATTTTTAAATTTACAATTTTATTGGCAGAAAAAATTAAAATTACAAAATTATTGGTAAAAAGCTTGTTAAATTACTAGGAATTTTTGTCAAATAGGCGGTAGCAATAAAACAAATTTACAAGTTTTCTTGAAATTTTACAAGGTTTTTTTTGAGTGTATATGAGAGATACATTTTAAATTCCTAAAAATTTTCTTAGCTGGCTTGCAATCAAAAAATATTTTGCACCTCATTTAAACGTTACTCATTATAATGCAAAACACATTCTGCCCTTTGTAATCTTACTTCTATAAACGTTTTGAATTTCTAATTATAATTAGTTGGAAAAGAGTGAAATTGTTTCGTTTGTTGTTGCTGGCTAAAATTGTTTGTTGCTGTTATTATTCATAAATATTAAAAAGGGGTCTAAATATATGGGGCGTTCCTTGTCAAATCGGACACTTTGAAATTTTTTTTTTAGATTTTCCCAATTTGTTTACAGTTTTTAGAGCCCTTCGAAACTCATTCGTGGTAAATTTTCAGATTTTTTTGATGACCCATTCAAAAGATATAGAATTTTTAAAATTGATAGTTTGTTCCTGTACTCAAACTTCTTTTACTCATAACTTCTTCAATAATGGTCCAAATTTCAAATTTTTTTTTAAAAAATTTTTGCTTTTTTACGTACTTTTTAAAAAAAATCCGAAAAAAATTTCTAAAAGCGCTCTAGTATGCGACCCAGTTGGCAAAATAAAACCACACCTGACATACAGCTGACACTCCCTTTATGAAATCGCTGACATCTTCATACAATTTTTCAAAATGTCATCAATGACATGTCAGCACTTGGTCAGCAGTGTCCACCAGTATCGTTGGCCACTAACAATTCGTTTAAACATGTGCTGACCAACTGCTGACATGTCATTGATGACATTTTGAAAAATTGTATGAAGATGTCAGCAGTTTTATAAAGGGAGAGTCAGCAGTATGTCAGGTGTGATTTTTTTTGCCGACTGGGGATTTTTAAGTTTTAAAATTTAAATCTCATTTTTGAAAATGTTTGTACTCTTCGATTTTTTTGAAATTTTTTTGTGTTAAACTTTTATCGATTCTACAAATTTTTTGCCCAGGAGGATCGTGGGATAACGATTATTACTATTTTTTTAAATTTTTTGAAAAAATTTTATTGTAATTTTTCAATCTTAAAATCATTTCTACTGCTCCAATAGTGCGTCATAAAGGGGTCCTTTATAAGACCGATCCCCAGTAATTTTTACGTCTTAACATTTCTTCGAAACAAACTAATACCCTATCTCCAATTTCTAAGGGGGCTCCCACACAAAACAACATTTTTTTTAAAATATGCTCCAACTGCTCTAACTGCCCTAATAGTGCCTTTAGAGCAACAAAATATATGACCGACCCACAATATTTTTTTAGTCCAAACATTTTCTCTGAACACACCTACCCTCTATCTTTAACTGTTAAGGCGGTCCCCATACATTTTTTTTTATTTTTTGTAAATTTGTTTTATTTAATCATTTTCTACCAGTCCAATGGTGCGTCCGAGAGGGATCATTAGTGAGACCGACCTTCATTTATGTTATTTATATGGGAGCCTACTTAGGGAGTGGAGATAGGGCGTAGGTTTGTTTTAAAAAATTGTTGTATGATAAAAATAAATGGGGGTCGGTCTCACTAATGATCCCTCTCGGACGCACCATTGGACTGGTAGAAGCTGATTAAATAAAACAAATTTACAAAAAATAAAAAAAATGTATGGGGACCGCCTTAACAATTAGAGATAGAGGGTAGGTGTGTTTAGAGAAAATGTTTGGACAAAAAAAATATTGTGGGTCGGCCATACATTTTGTTGATCTAAGGGCACTATTAGGGCAGTTAGAGCGGTTGGAGCAAATTTAAAAAAATTTCGTTTTGTGTGGGAGCCCCCTTAGAAATTGGAGATAGGGTATTAGTTTGTTCCAAAGAAATATTAAGACGTAAAAATTAATAGGGGTCGGTCTTATAAAGGACCCCTCTATGACGCACAATTGCACTGTGGCCGAAATCACTGATCTAGCGGCGCTTAAGTCAAAATTAGAAAATTAAGATTGATAAATGTTTTTGCACTGCATCGTTTACCTATACTTTACAAAAAAAATTTATGTTTTTACTTTTGTTTTGCTTTCAATATTCGCACAGCTTTAAGCTGTCAAATATGCATTTTCTGCAGCAAGTGTATTAATGGAATTTGGGGCCATATTACTCAGTGAGTTTTTATTGACACTTTTGAGTCAATTGTTTATACATTTTGAGCCAAAAAGTTTTAATTGAAAGTAAAAGGTATTTTTTTACTAATAAATAAATGTGTGTGGCCTGTGTATATCTAATTTATTAGTAGTGCATTATAGAAGTTGACATTTGTGATATAAACTATAGTTTCATGGACTGCAACTTTTGAAATTCGATCGTATTCGGTCCAATTCCTGTTTTGTTGGGTTATTTTTGTTGTGACGTTTCAGTATGGCGTGCTAGTTCGCGCAAGTTGTTCGGTTTTTTAGGGTCCATCTGCCGTCCAAATAAACAGTATAAACGCGATACAGACCACAATTTTCAATCGATTTGGATAAAATTTAAAATTTAAGAATTTTTATCGAAAGAACAAAACCTATTAAATTTTTGACAAAATCGGTTCATGTTATCCCATAGCCCCATGTTAATTTCCCCTTCCAGTTGTACTTAAAAAGCCCTAAAAATAGTATTTTAACAAATATCCTCTTGAAATTCGATTGTGAAATGTTTTTTGTAGCCATAAATAATCACTCTAAATTTTAACGGAATCGGAACATTTTAACTTCTAGTCCTCATACAGACCACCCTCCCGATATTCACATAAATTTCCCAAAATACATAAAAGCACTGAAATAAATAAATATGGTTAAAAATTAAATTCTTTATAGTTTTATAATCACAAATATGCATTGGGCTTTATTATTTTACATTTCTGAATTAAGCGCCGCTAGATTGGGTGTTTCGGCCACTGTGCATTGGAGCAGTAGAAATGATTTTAAGATTGGAAAATTACAATAAAATTGTTTCGAAAAATTTAAAAAAATAGTAATGATCGTTATCCCACGATCCTCCTGGGCAAAAAATTTGTAGAATCGATAGAAAATTTTACACAAAAAAATTTCAAAAAAATCGAAGAGTACAAACATTTTCAAAAATGAGATTTAAATTTTGAAACTTAAAGATCGCATACTAGAGCGCTTTTAAGAATTTTTTGGGATTTTTTTTTAAAGTACGAAAAAAACAAACGTTTTGAAAAAAAAAAAAATTTGAAATTTGGACCATTATTGAAGAAGTTATGAGGAAAAGAAGTTTGAGTAAAGAAACAAACTACCAATTTTAAAAAATTCAATATCTTTTGAACGGGTCATCAAAAAAATCTGAAAATTTACCACGAAGAAGTTTTCGAACGGTACTAAAAACTGTTAACAAATTGGGAAAATCTAAAAATAAAATTTTTCAAAGTGTCCGATTTGACATGGAATGCCCCATATATTTCCTTGTGTGGGTTGTTGACAACCATTACAGACACTCAGGATTCAAAGAGACAATACATGAATAAATAATTGAGAAAAAACTTGTGTTGGTAAAGGTGAAATAAACATTATTCAACATGAAAATAAATCTTGAAATATTTTGTAACAACTTTTTAAAAACTGGTATTCTTTTTTAAACTTCTCCGGGAGCGAGTAGGACAAATGATAGGATGAGATTTGGCAAGTTGAATTTATTACTCGTACTACACTATTTACAGATGTGTTTCGGAAAAGAAAAGGTAAGTATGTTCTGAAAAATTGTTGAGGTTGAAAAACTATTGGGGGTCGGTCATACATTAGAGGCCCGCTTGAAACAATTAAAGGTAGGAGCAATTTTTTCTTTGATCGGCTCGTGAGTGATTTTTGACTCACACTTACTATCTCACAAGCATATTTTTTCTACTCACAATCACGTGAGAAGATTTAATACAATTCTCGCTCACGTGCACTCACGCAAGCTTCACTCACACTCACGAAACTCTTATTTATACAAAACAAAATTCCAAAAACTAAAATTTTAAAAATCTTTCAAAATTTGAAGCAAAATTTAAAGTTCAACGAAATTGTACATTTCATTGTTGCTTTTTTCGGGACGAATTCTTAAGTTAAAAGAAATTTTACAATTTGTTTGATGCTTTTTTTGTTACGAAAGGAAGAAAAAATAAATCAAGCAAACTCACGCGCTGATCACTAACTCAAAAATCTTACTCACTCACGCAATTTTTTTCTCCACTATCACTCACTTACAATCACGTGAGTAAAATTTAATACACTCATACTCATGAATCACGCTCTAATCTGCTCATGTGACCATCTCGAGTTGTCTTTGTATGAAAGCCCTCCACAGTGGCCGAAATACCCAATCTAGCGCCACTTAATTCGGAAATGTAAAATAATAAAGACTAATGCTTATTTGCGATTATAAAATTTAAAAGAATTAATTTTTAAACAATATTTATTAATTTTTATGTATTTTGGGAAATTTATGTGAATATCGGGAGGGTGGTTTGTATTAGGCCTAGAAATAAAAATGGTCCGATTCCGTTAAAATTTAGAGCGATTGTTTATGAATATAAAAAACATTTATCAGTCGAATTTCAGGAGGATATCTTGAATACTATTGTTAGGGGCATTTAAGTAAAACTTGGGGACATTTACATGCACTGATAGAAAAACGCTTCATATCACTAATGAATGGAATTCATTAACGTTGTTTTATTACAACAATGAAATATTTCATATGCTGAATGAAA
This sequence comes from Pegoplata infirma, assembly GCA_963921195.1. Taxonomy (NCBI): domain Eukaryota; kingdom Metazoa; phylum Arthropoda; class Insecta; order Diptera; family Anthomyiidae; genus Pegoplata; species Pegoplata infirma. The sequence goes on along the minus strand of OY992536.1, from coordinate 165,814,360 downwards.
TTTCATACATGTTGTGCAAAATTTTCATTAATCTTGATTCATTAGATTTCATAGTTTCATTAAAAAATTTCATTGAGTTTTGTTAATAAATTTGCTTTTTTTGACACCTGTCGTGTCGCGTCTGTTTAGTCTGTTAGTTCTTCTTCTTAGTCTGTTAGTTTACGCGCAAAAAAAAAAACAGCTGATCAGAGCTACACGAAATAATTTGTGATCTTTTTTTTTTTTATTTTTATACGAAATTCAAAATAAAATGGTATTGATTAACTATAAGTATTTATTAAACTCGCGTTGCTTTTTATTATTTCGTGGTTTTACTTATGTATTAAAAGTATAGTAAAATTTTGTGTGAGAAAACTGATTGTGAGTGAAATCTATAGATAAAAAAAATATGTGAAAGTGATTTGTCAGACTTTTTTGTGAAATTTAAAATAAAGATTTTATAATTACTAAATTCGCGCTGTCTTATTTTGCATCGTGGTTTTACTAATGTATTGCAATTAAAGGTTGGAGTAAAATTTTTATTCGAGAAAACTAAGTTAAAATCATGAAGTGTATTGCACCGGTACGGATATTGTTTTATTATTTTAAATTCTATAAAAATATCCTTACAATTCCATACATATATTTCATTTTAAAATAAAAAGTAGCATTTATTTAATTAAAGTATTTCATTTCAGAAATAAAAAGTAGGATTTATTCAATGAAAGTATTCAATAAGAATTAAAGACTTTTTTCATTAAAGTAATGAACAATTTCATCAAATGCATTTTATATTTTGTATGAACAATTTTCATTAATGTAATGAAACTTTATGATACACTTTATGATACCTATTTCATTATTTCAATGAAACCCTTCATAGGTTCCTTTTTAACGTCATTTTTCTTAACATTAATGTATATTTTCATTATTGTCATGTACAAATTTCTATCAGTGTGGGGGCTATGAGTTAACATAGACTGATTTTGTAATAGGTTTTGTTCTAGCGATAAAAGAAACTTAAATTTCAAATTTCAGCCAAATCGATTGATAAATGCGGTCTGTATGACGTTTAAACGGTTTATTTGGATATACGGACGGACCCAAAAACCCGAACATGTTGCGAGAGGTAGAACGCGATACTTGAACATCACAACAACAATAACCCAAATTAATAATCAAAACAAGAATTGGACCGAATCCGATCGAATTTTTAAAGTTGCATTCCATGAAGCTATAGTTTATATCACAAAGTCAACTACTACAATGCCCTTTTATTAAACTAGATACATACAGGCCCCACACATTTATTTTTTAGTTAAAACATACCTTTTACTTTAAATTAAGACCTTTAGGCTCAAAATTTATAAACAATACACTCATACTCGAGTGAAACAATAAAAACCGATCCGTTTTTCGACCGTCTCTTGAGAACGCTGTACAACAAAAGACGTAGTGTTCTGTTGTGTCCTCATTTTCAATCAAGCTGCGCACAGAGGATCCGATAAGACACCCAATCTCGTCATATGACGAGCACAGAGATAGTTGATCCAACGCGTCAACCATGTCAAGCCTATACCAATCTGAGGCTCTGGAATGTGGTGAATTGTTTTGGATCCAATGTTTGTCAAAAACTCGGCAATCTCATTGAGTCGGCGCCTACATACATTCCAGTGCCTTGAGCTCATCTTGACTGTCACTGCAGATGCTGATTATCCTATCCCTTCATCTATTTTCAATTATCCAATTCGCTACGTTCAAAATAACAAACACTTCAGTCTGAAAGACTGTTGCCATTTTTCCCATTGCATGAGAGTATTTGGTTTCTTCATTCAAAAACCAACCTGATCCAGAACCAAATGAGGTAATAAAACCGTCTGTATAGATAGTATCAGAGTAATTTCTGAAAAGTTTAACTGGATCGCACCAGTAATCTCTTCTCGTAAAGTTTACTCTGAACTTCCTACCAAACTCTATGCATGGCGTCATACTGTCTAATGGCATGTCAATTATCGGGCAAAGTACGGAAAGCGAATTAAAAATTTTAGCATGTCCTGAATTAAGATATCAGCTATTTCATGCAACTTCACTTCACGGTCAGCCAAAACGATTTTTTGAGCTTTTTTGATGCTTTCCGGTATCATAACGTCTTTTAGGTGACCAAATCTTTCAGCGTCATTGGTGTTTGTATGATCACGTTTAAAGTCAGCTAACCACTTCTCTACCATTTGTCTCGAAGGAGCAGATTACGAATAACAATTATTAAGCCAAACTTTGGCTAGAAGGATGTTTTTTCCCATTAAGAGGCTACGATAAATCACGACACGAAGTTCCTTTGAATCAATTGTCTTCAAAATCACAAAAGTAGCGTCACTAAAAAAGCTGTAACTTGTTCACTAATGAATAAACTGTCATGAACTTTTGACAGGTATCATATGAAGGTTGGTACCAATCTGCCTTCTCACTATATAACTGGTATCTTCTATCTCGCTCAGATTTCGATTTGTTATACAATTTCGTAAACAATACCATATGGTTTTTGTTTACTACATTGTCAAACGCTATTTATAACATATCTCTGTACCTCTGTACCTCTCAAAAAAAAAACTGTAAAGTTAGCAAAAAAAGCTTGTAAACCTATAAGAAAATTTGCTGATTTTGAACCCACAATTTTTTTGGTAAAGTTAGCAAAAACGTTTTGCTAAAAATTAGTTAACTGAATTTTTTTTTATTTCAACTTAGTTCATACACATTTGAGGACCCCATTGGGTTCGGATCCGATAGGTCCAGACCCCAATGGGCCTAGACCTACTTGGGTTCCTTAAAAATCGTCATAGTTTTTGATCCAAAATTAGTGTCCGTTTCGCTCTATCTTGCTTAGTTTTAGAGATACGTGATTTTAGGGGACCACCGGGGTTTTGAGAATTACAAAACTCGATAACTTCAAAAATATTACTCGGAGAGCTTTTGATTATTTTGCGGTCTTGTTCTACGTGTTGAGAGCTACAAAAATGCTTTTGGACTTTTTGTTGTGTCGGCAATATTTACCGAGATATGAGCATTTAAAAATTTTCGGGAATGGTAACTTTTTTGGATCCAAAGTTAGGACCCATTAGTTATTTGCTAACATGCTAATCTCAACTAAAAATTTGCTAAAAGTTAGCTTACTAGCGTTAGCAAAACAAAATTAGTAAATCTACTAACGTATTTTTTTGAGTGTTGGTACTTTCAAAAAATAATATGGAATTTTGATCAGTGGCGCCACCTTTACGTCATCCTACGGACTTTTTTGCCGATATGTTATATCATAAAAATGTTGCTATCTATGAGCCAAATTTTCTGTGAACTCCAAAGGCGTGTTTTTCTTCTAGTTTTTTCCTTAAATCAGTTTCTTTGACCACCGGCTATAGCCAAAAGGGATGTTAAACCTAATTCATTTATAACCTTAAAATTGTTAAGTACTGTAACAGTTTTTGCAATTCTTGTAAAATAATTATTTAGGTTTACCAACTGCTACTGTTAAGCCGGTTATAAAAAAAATATTAACCAAATGAATTTTTCAAAATTACTATTTTTACATATGAGTAATAAAAACTACAACAACAACAACACATAGTAGTCGTATTAACTAAAAACAAAAAGAAAAACACTGACTGCTGCATTAACTTTAATAGCTTGTTGAGAAACAACAACAAAAACAAAACGAAAATCCGAGAAAAAAAGGTCAAAAAATCAATCGTCCACGCAACTAATTCATTCAAATCTAACAAAATCTTAGAAAATCCCTGGCAACGACCTTCGGGATTTTAGAGATTTTACGAATGTCAACCCGCAATACAAAAACAACAACAAAAATAAAAACGAAGAGCTTAGTATGGCTGATGTTTAGTTTAGTGCTCGTAGTATAGCAGTGGCAAGTTTTATGTTTCAACGACTATGAACACATTTTTTGGGAATATTGAATGAATAACATGACGATGGTGATGTTGATGGTGGCGTTTCTTCTTCTTAACAAAATTGAAGGATAAATTGGGCACTTCCTTTATACATATTAAAAATATGTATGCAAAATAACATATACGAGTTAACAGAGTTTTTAAGGAATTCATTCCTTGAATATTTTATATCCTCCACTTACAAGGAAGATTAGGTTTGATGGGTGTCCGCCAATTGGTCAATTCACTCGGAGGCCATGATGCCCTTATTTGTTATTCCCTAGAGTCCCTATGCTATTTAGATTAAGTTTTTAAACCACCCGGAGTCCATAAGCTATTTGTTTACTGAAGAAAAATATAATATTATTTAGGTCAATGGTTCGCAACCTTTTTTGTGACATGCCCCACTTTAAGGTTGAAACAAGTTAGAAAATATGGTCGATAAAGACTGACCATATAATACACTATTCCACTATTTGCCGGAAAATGAGTCCCAAGTTCAAACATGGACCGATTGATTTTTTTTTGTAAGAACATTACTTACAAGGAAGGTATCCCATGACTTACACTCCGATTGTTCTGCAATTTATATATGGGGGTTTTCGTGTCAACTGACACAACTTTTGTAACCGATGTCTTTCGATCGGGATGAAATTTGCACCAAGGTTATTCTTATTGGATACACTAAGAAAATTATGTCTTTAACTGTTTGTAGGTTATTTTAAAAAGTAATCAGTAAAGTTATTTTAAAAGAAAAATCACTTATTTTATAAAGGATTTAATTTTTTTACTATTTGTGTAGTCTAAAAAAAATAATAAACTGTCTTAAAAATGATTTTTCTGTTACATTCAATTTCGGCAGTAAAAAATTTCTTCTATAGTTTTACTGTTTTTAAATACAAAATAACTGAATATTCACTAGTTTTTTAATGTTTTGGTTAGCCATTAAATTAACATTTAAAATTGACTGTAATGTGTTTTTATTTTAAATGAAAAAACAGTGGAATGGTTTTTAAATAAAATTTAATTTGTTTTAAGTGAATTATCACTGGAATTTACCTACATAATTTTTTGAGTGTAGTAGTTCAGACACAATTTTTCAACGACATCGGTAAAGGACTCTCTGAGTTAAAGGGGTTCGAAATTTTAAATTTTGGCCAAAGAGGTGTTTATTCTCATCCATGTAACGACTTACCTATTGTTTTTAGCAAATGTGTCCCAAATAGTATAGATACACCCAAAAAATTACATAGTAGCATAGTTAACAAAATCCATAGTTATTTCAAATAATTTTTAAATCAACTATTTATAATCAATAACAACTATGGACAAAGTTGATAACAACGATTTTTATATATTTGAAAAGGCAAAATATTAAAAAAATACAAGTGTCAGAAGTAAAAATAAACAAATTTAAAATAAATATGTACATATTTTTTATTTTAAAAATTCGATAGTGTGCATATGAATTTGCATCAAACGTATGCTTTTTTTGCGAAATAAACTTCCCTCCTTCATTAAACAAGGTGGCACAAAAGGTGAAAAGGGAGGAAAACGCAAAATATAAACAGGGAAGGAAGGGAGAAACTATCAGAAGAGCAAGGAAAATGGATTTGGTAAGAAATACTTTCATAAAAAATTTGTATTTTATAGAAAAATTGTCTTAGACTTTTTTCTATAGAACAAATCTCTCAGAATCTTATATTTTTTTTACAGAAAAAATGTTTAGGAATATAATATTTTTTCTATAGAAAACATATATCAGAATCTAATATGGTCTCTATAAAAAAATGTCTCAGCATCTAAGAATTTTTCTATAGAAAAAATGTCTCAGAATCTAAGACTTTTTCTACAGAAAAAATTTCTCAAAATCTGAGATTTTTTCTATAGAAAAAATGTCTCAAAATCTGAGAATTATTCTATAGAAAAAATGTTTCAAAATCTGAGACTTTTTCTATAGAAATTACATAGTAATGTCTCAGAATCTGAGACTTTTTCTATAGAAAAAATGTCTTAGAATCTGAGACTTTTTCTATAGCAAAAATGTCTCAGAATCTGAGAATTTTTCTATAGAAAAAATGTCTCAGAATCTGAGAATTTTTCTATAGAAAAAATGTCTCAGAATCTGAGAATTTTTCTATAGAAAAATGTCTCAGAATCTGAGAATTTTTCTATAGAAAAAATGTCTCAGAATCTGAGAATTTTTCTATAGAAAAATTGTCTCAGAATCTGAGAATTTTTCTATAGAAAAAATGTCTCAGAATCTGAGATTTTTCTATAGAAAAAATGTTTCAGAATCTGAGAATTTTTCTATAGAAAAAATGTCTCAGAATCTGAGAATTTTTCTATAGAAAAAATGTCTCAGAATCTGAGAATTTTTCTATAGAAAACATGTCTCAGAATCTGAGAATTTTTCTATAGAAAAAATCTCTCAGAATCTGAGAATTTTTCTATAGAAAAAATGTCTCAGAATCTGAGAATTTTTCTATAGAAAAAATGTCTCAGAATCTGAGAATTTTTCTATAGAAAAAATGTCTCAGAATCTGAGAATTTTTCTATAGAAAAAATGTCTCAGAATCTGAGAATTTTTCTATAGAAAAAATGTCTCAGAATCTGAGAATTTTTCTATAGAAAAAATGTCTCAGAATCTGAGAATTTTTCTATAGAAAAAATGTCTCAGAATCTGAGAATTTTTCTATAGAAAAAATGTCTCAGAATCTGAGAATTTTTCTATAGAAAAAATGTCTCAGAATCTGAGAATTTTTCTATAGAAAAAATGTCTCAGAATCTGAGAATTTTTCTATAGAAAAAATGTCTCAGAATCTGAGAATTTTTCTATAGAAAAAATGTCTCAGAATCTGAGAATTTTTCTATAGAAAAAATGTCTCAGAATCTGAGAATTTTTCTTTAGAAAAAATGTCTCAGAATCTGAGAATTTTTCTATAGAAAAAATGTCTCAGAATCTGAGAATTTTTCTATAGAAAAAATGTCTCAGAATCTGAGAATTTTTCTATAGAAAAAATGTCTCAGAATCTGAAAATTTTTCTATAGAAAAAATGTCTCAGAATCTGAGAATTTTTCTATAGAAAAAATGTCTCAGAATCTGAGAATTTTTCTATAGAAAAAATGTCTCAGAATCTGAATTATCAGACTGAGGCATTTTTTCACTAGAAAAATACTGGGATATTAAGACATTTTTTCTATAGAAAAATATATGAAAAATGCTTAGAATTTGAGACATTTTGTATAGAAAAATTTTTAAGTTTTGAGACATTTTTTCTATAGAAAAAATGTCACAAAATCTAAGAATTTTTCTATTTAAAAATGTTTCCGAATCGGAGAATTTTTCTATAGAAAAAATGTCTCAGAATCTGAAAATGTCTCAAAATCTAATAATTTTTCTATTTAAAAATGCTTTTGAATCGGAGAATTTTTCTATAGAAAATTTTTCTATACAAAATGTCTCAAATTCTAAGCATTTTTCATATATTTTTCTATAGAAAAAATTTCTTAATACTTATCCCAGAATTTTTCTAGTGAAGAAATGCCTCAGTCTGATAATTTTTCTATTGAAAAATTGGGTCAGAATCTGAGATTTGTTCTATAGAAGTAATATCTCAGAATCTGAAAATTTTTCTATAGAAAAAATGTCTCAGAATCTGAGAATTTTTCTACAAAAAAAAATGTCTCAGAATCTTAGAATTTTTCTAAAAAAAATGTATCAGAATCTGAGAATTTTTCTATAAAAAAAATGTCTCAGTCTGATATTTTTTTAGGGATTTTTTTAGTCAGAATCTAATTTTTGTATAGACAAAATGTCTTAAAATTTAAAATTGTTTCTGTAGAAAAAAGTCTCAGAATATGAAATTTTTCTGTAGAAAAAATGTCTCAGTAACCAAGAATTCTGAGATTTTTCTATGGAAAAATTTTTTAAAAATTTAAGATTTTTCGACAGAAAAAATGTCAAAAATTGAGACATTATTTCTACAAAAATGTCAGAATTTTTGACGTGTTTTCTATACAAAAAAATAAAAAAGATTACTAAATAATACGTTTTTTTATATTTGCAGGCTGGTTTTGGGTCCTACAAAATTGGTGTATGCCGTTTATTTGCAATTTTAATAAAATAATGTTTATAAATAAAAAAACTCAAAATTTGTTTTTTTGTATACAAATTATAGGGTATTATTAACTATTTTTTAAATTACATAGTAAATTTTAACTTTATGTTTACATTTAACTATGGACCTAGTTGTTTACGTAAGTTTATCAAACACATCGTTGTCATTAACTTTTCTCATAGTTAATTTGTAAATTTAAATGACACATAGTCAGCAACTACTATGTCACATCAACTATGACAAAGTTGGGGCTATTTCACCTATGACATAGTTGAAAAAATAGTAATCATCAACTATGTAATTTTTTGGGTGTATGTAGCTATTTCTTCAGTCTTTAAAAAAAAAAATTATAAAAAATTAAAAAAAAAAAACTTTGATTTTTTTTTTTTTTTAAAATCCAACTTTTTTGACTTTTTCCTCAAATTGTGCCCTTGTTTTTTTTTGACTCAAAAAAAAATCTTATGTCATTTCCTTTAAGAGCTATGGGGTCGCTAAGTGGGATGCGAGTGGGATATCTATGAAAAATTTTTTTTTAACTTTGGAACATAAAAAACGGTTATTAAATTTGCACTTTTTGGCGTGGGATAGCTAACCAGTTTTCGATTTTGATTCGCGATACCCTCTAATTTTTATAGGTTCGAAAAAGAAAGCATGAGCCAAATAATGAGGGCGGTGGGGTGGGGCCATATGGCCCAACATCGGGGTCAAAGTTGGTCGTAAAGAAGTAAAAAACCTCAACTGCCCTAGAAACGCCCCTGGAAGGGTGCAATGTGAGACGGACCTCCAATAATTTTCTGCCCCCAAAATTTTTCTTGAACATACCTAACCCGTATTTCCAATTCCTACGGAGGCTCCCTACCACTGTAACTTAACCTAAAGTGCCCCTAGTGGAGCCAAATGTATGACCGACCTCCATTATTTTATTAATTCCAACATTTTTTGCAAACATACCTAAAATGTATCTTTAACCCTTAAGGAAGTCCCCATAAATTTTTTTTATTTTTTATAAATTTGTTTTATTAAACCAACCCCCATTAATATTTAGTTACCAACATTTTGTCCGAACATAGTAACACACTATCTCCTCTCCCTAAGGGGGCTCCCATACATAATAAAAACATGTATTTTTAAAAACTAATACTACTAAAAAAAATAAAAAAAAAATGTATGGGGATCCACTTAAGAGTTGAAATTAAAGGGTAGGTATATTCTGAGAAAATGTTGGAGTTGAAGAAATATTGGGGGTCAGTAATACATTTTACTTCTCTGGGGGCACCCTATGGACAGTTAGAGCGGTAGTAGCAAATTTTATAAAAATGTCATTTTGTATGGGAGCCCCCTTAGGAATTGGCAATAGGGGTTAGGTATGTTCAAGAAAAATGTTGGGGGCAGAAAATTATTGGAGGTTCGTCTCACATTGCATCCCTCCAGGGGCGTTTCTAGGGCAGTTGTAGGGCTTTTTGAGGTTTTTTACCCCTTTATGCCCAACTTTGACCCCGGTGAGGGGCCATATGGCCCCACCCCACCGCCCTAATTTTTTGGCTCATGCTTTCTTTTTCGAACCTATAAAAATTAGAGGGTATCGCGAATAAAAATCGAAAACTGGTTAGCTATCCCACGTCTAATAGTGCAAATTTAAGAACCGTTTTTTGTGTTCCAAAGTTAAAAAAAAAAATTTCATAGATACCCCACTCGCATCCCACTAAGCGACCCCAAAGCTCTTAAAGGAAATGACCTAAGATTTTTTTTGAGTCAAAAAAAAAAAAAAATAGGGCCCAATTTGAGGAAAAAGTCAAAAAAGTTTTGTTTTTTTAAAAAAAAATTAAAATTTTTTTTTTTAATTTTTTATAATTTTTTTTTTAAGACTGAAGAAATAGCTATCTGTACTATTTGGAACACATTTTGCCAAAAACAATAGGTAAGAAGTTACTTGTATGAGAATAAACCCCGGTTTGGCCAAAATGTAAAATTTCGACCCCATCTAACTCACAGAGTCCTTGACCGATGTCGTTGAAAAATTGTGTCTCAACTACTATTCAATAGGAATAACCTTGGTGCAAATTTCATCTCGATCGGAAGATATCCATATGTAAATAAGTACAGAAAACTAAGTTTAACCTGTTATTTTATAGGGGCTATCATAGTGGTTTAAAAAAGTGAACTATTACGGCCTTCGGGAAAATCTGAATAAAAACCAAACTAATATAAAGTACCTCAACTTTTACACATTTTTGACATAAACCAACTTAACCAATACACCACTGTATAGGCTTTTAAAAACCTTTCCATCCATATATATGTACTTCACTTAAAAAATTTAAAAGTTTATTTAAAAAGTTTTACGTTGTGTCTTTTTTAAAAGAAAAAAAAATTGTTCAATGTTGAGTTTTTTTTAAATGACTATTTCTGTTTTTTGTTTCAATAATAACAACATAAAAAAATAAAGACTTTCATTAGCATTCAATTTTTAAAGTCATTTATATTTGTTCTGTAAAGGCCTATTCACACCTGAGGTGAAATCTCGTTCAAACGAGATTTCGATCATATGGTCTGTATAATTTTATACTCAACCATATGATCGAAATCTACACCATTTACAGATGTAATTCGAAAAAGATCAATTATAATTCGAAGATTCTATTTGTAATTCGAAGATTCCATTTGTAATTCGAAGATTCCATTTGTAATTCGAAGATTCCATTTGTAATTCGAATACTCCAATTGTAATTCGAAGATTCCATTTGTAATTCGAAGATTCCAATTGTAATTCGAAAAAGATCAATTGTAATTCGAAAAAGATCAATTGTAATTCGAAAAAGATTAATTGTAATTCGAAAAAGATCAATTGTAATTAGTAAAAGATCAATTGTAATTCGTAAAAGATCAATTGTAATTCGAAGATTCCAATTGATCTTTTACGAATTACAATTGATCTTTTACGAATTACAATTGATCTTTTTCGAATTACAATTGATCTTTTTCGAATTACAATTGATCTTTTCGAATTACAATTGATCTTTTTCGAATTACAATTGGAATCTTCGAATTACAAATGGAATCTTCGAATTACAATTGGAGTATTCGAATTACAAATGGAATCTTCGAATTACAAATGGAATCTTCGAATTACAAATGGAATCTTCGAATTACAAATAGAATCTTCAAATTACAATTGATCTTTTCCGAATTACATCTGTAAATGGTGTACACCATTTTACTTACCTACTTTTCTATAGAGAAAATTCTATCAGGAAATTTGTTTTAGTCAGAAGCTCTAGCCCTTAAAATTTTATAGAGGATTTTTTTTTCTGATTTGGACTGAGGGAATCATGCAAGTTTTAGCATTATAAAACTGAATGAGTAAAAAAAAACATATTAAATTTAAACATTTATTTAAATTTTATTAATGCATAATGGCAAATATCTTATTTTATTAATTTAATTAAATTTAAGTATTCACTTTTGGAATTTCATTTAATTTACATACACTTGTCATTCACATTGAATGCATTTGCAAATGCACATTAGAGTGCCTCGACTTGTATAAAAAAAAATGGTTAAAAATGCGAAAATCTGTATTTTTGAACCCTCCAACCAACCACAGTATGAGGTGAACTGACTTTGTGTTACGCATAAACACATTAATCTAGGACCGCACAAAATATATGGAACTATTCATTTCAAACGTACCACAAACAACAAAATGTTGTTGGATCAAAGTCAAATTTACTGAGCTTATTGCTCCATATCGAGCTAACAACTCGTGGAACAAAAGTTTTAGTTTTTCGGAAAAAATAGGCATAAACACTTAAAAACAGCAAGTGTGAAGCGCAAATAACTCAACTTAAATTTGCGTAGAGTGGTTGACCCGTTGTTCCTTTCGACTAGGCATAGGGTTACCAGATTTGAAATATGGAATAACAGTACATTTGGTCTCAAAAAACAGTACATTGCAAATAAAAACAGTACTTTTTTAAAGGTCTTATTTTATATCACAGAAAAAATATGGAGGAAACAAATTTGAGTAATCACTTGTTTAATTTTTTAAAAAAAATTTGAGTAATTTTTTAATTGACGCAATTAAAAATTTACTCAAAAATTGAAAATAAAATTTGAGTAAATAATTTAATACAAATTTAATATTTTTTTTTTATTTATTTTTTTTCTCTTGGTGTTTTGAATTCTCATTTAGTTTATTGTTTTTTGTATATGTATATGAAAGGTTGAAATTATCTTTATAAAATTTTACTTTGTCTTGAAGACATAAGTATATTTGGTAAAGTTTGTAAAAGCAATTTTTTTGGAAAAAAAAAAATTAGAAACTTTTTAAACTTTTTAAAAAAATAATTTGATACATTTTGAGTAAATTTTTACTTGACACAATTAAAAAGTTACTTAAAAATATTAAAAAATTTTAAGTAAAGATTTAATTGTGTGAATTAATAATTTACTCAAATTTTTTATTAAGCATTTAATAATTTTTTATTAAAAGTTTACTCAATACTATTAAATCGTTTACTGGTGGAAAATTGAGTAATTTTTTACTCAATAGTATTAAAAATTTACTCAAATTTTTTTTTTTTTTTTTTCTGTGTATCAAACTACAAATACTAAGCCCTTTTACCCTGATTTTAAACAGATCTCAGCCAAAACGAGCATAAAAGGTTGTTAACAGAACGGTGGAACATTTTAGGTAAACCATCTCAAATTAATTCTATTTTTTTTTTATCGGTGTTGAAAAAAATTGCGATTGACTTTTTGGAGCATTTGTCTTAGTTGCCGCGATATCTTACTTGAAAAGCTTTTGTAGTCTATGCTTTCGCTTAACTAAAACACCGATCTTCCTATCAAAAACATATGAAAAAATCCATAAAACAGTGTTTTAATTAAAACACGACTTAAAAAAGCAAACGCGAAAACGGTATTATTACGGTATCAAACAAAGGCCTAACTAAATTTTGGGAAAATGTTTTTTTTTTTTTTTAAATTTAGTAAAATTAAATAAAAATTTTGAAATTTCTTTGACATAATTTGCAACAAATTAGTTCATAATATTTATCTTCTTAGAATTGATAAAGTTTTTTCTTCAGCTGTATGCAATTTAAGGATTTTTTTTTTTTCAAAAAATGTTTCAAAAATTTCAAAAACTAAACCAGAAAGAGCAAAAAGTGTTCATTTTTGATTCTAAAAATCTCTAAAGAATCTCCGGTCCTCTTGGGGCGTTCCTCATTTCTCAGAAAATATTGCCGAAACAAAAAAAATGCCAAAATACACTTTTGTAGTTCTTTACACTACCGTCTTAATCCCTCCGTGTAATAGTTTTCTAGTTATCCCGTTAAGATTCTAAAGACCCTTTTGGGCCCTTAAATTCCCGTATCCTTAAAAGCAAGGTAGAGCGAAAAGGGCAAAGATGTTGAATCAAAATCTATGACGATCCTTAATAGACCCAATGGGACTGGGCCTAAGGTGGTATGGACCCATGGGTTCCGAACCTAATGGGTCTGCCCGCAATCGGAACTTTAAATGAGATGTACTCAATAAAATAAATTTATTCCCATTTTCTAGTTTTTTCTTTTTCTTATTTTTCAGAAAAATTTGGATAAAAAGAAGGAAAACATGGCAATGGAGCTAAATCATTATTGAACTTAGTTAAGTTTTCCACTTTTTAAATAATTTTTCTTTTTGAGTGTGGTATAAAATTAAATTGCATTTAGCCCCTTTTTTAAAATTGAATTAAAATTTTGTCAAATATGAAACATTTTTCGAAAAATGTTACATTTTGGCGATGAGTATAAAAAAACAGTACAAAAACAGTACACGCTTTAGAAAACAGCACTTTTGCGTACTGTTTTAGGTGCTGTGCATAAAACAGTACTTTTTATAAAAAACAGTACATGTACTGTTTAAAACAGTACGAATGGCAACCCTAACTAGGCAACATGCATATTGCAAGGGTAAATCAACGGAAAAAGCTTACACTTGGTACACTATAATGGCCTTTTATGATTATGATTATAGCGCTGTCTGGTCTATGAATGAAGCATGGGATCGTTTAAATGGTGGAAAATCTACTTGCCAGTAGACGTATAACCTCTGAATTCAATAGGGGCACACCCCAGAAAGGTCTTATTTCGCCGCTTCATTGGAACCTGGCACTGAATTCAATGCTGCTCTCTCAAGAAGCACGAAAGGGAAAGTACCTGCGCACATTAAGGTACTTTCTACAGGGTGCTATGAAAGATCTGTCTAAATGCGCAAGAGACTGAGGTAAAGCTGATCTTGTCTTGTTTACAAAGAAAATTAAAGTCCCTGCTTTTGATCGTATTTCTCTGGACGATACTGAAATCCACAAGATTTGCCATTAACTGCCGTACGTCTTTAAATGGGATAGGATCACATAGGGTCACAGGGCACAGTGTCATTTCGGAAAACTGAAAAGCCGATGCAAGACTGCAAACTTCGTACAGGTTCCAACGGAATTGAAATGTGTTAATATGCCTCTAAAAAATTTCAAGCAAAATCTATGGATTTCTTCTGCGACATAGACTTTTCAGAGAAATTCAGGCACATGGATAGACGTTGGAGACTATACAATAGATTTGAGCCCTGAAGTTTGTCACGAATTTTCCTTATGACTATAGACTGGTAAAGTTTGTAAATACCCGAGTAAAAAAGTTCCTATATAATTGTATATAATTTTATAAACATCATATATGATTATATAAAATTATATAGAATTTGATGCGAAAAATGAGTCGATAAAACCATATAAAATTTTATCAATGTTACTTGTGTTTTGATAAATTTTTTATATAATTTTATGCGAAATTTGGACCCCTATTTTTATATAACAAAAGCAAATTTATATAATCAGATATAATTATATACAACTATATCAAATTATATATAACAATATATAATTTTATAAAGTTATATAAAATTATATCAAGTTTTATATAAATCATAAAATTTTGTTTTAATTATATATAATTATATATAATTTTATGTAACTTTATATAGTTTTATACAGTTTTATACAATTTTATATATTTTTATATAATTATATCTAATTATATAATTTTGCTATTATTATATAAAAATAGGGGTCCAAATTTCGCATAAAATTATATAAAAAATTTATCAAAATATATGAAACATTGATCAAATTTTATATAGTTTTATCGACTCATTTTTCGCATCAAATTCTATATAATTCTATTTAATCATATACATCGGCGTATACAGGGGGGGGGGGCCCAACAACAACAACAAAAAAATGTTTTTTTTATATGTATTGGAAAACACGAATCTCACGAAAAAAAAAACAAAAATTTTTTTGTTGTTGTTGTTGGGCCCTGAAAAAACAGTCCTGCATACGCCGTTGATCATATATGATGTTTATAAAATTATATACAATTATATAGGAACTTTTTTACTCGGGTAGTCAAAGTGCAACCAGGGGAAAACAAGGTACCCTTTATGTTCTGCAGTTATTCTCCAGTATTATTTACAAACTTGAATATTATTGTACTAACAGCATTTTTTCAAGGCACTTTAATGTACATAAATGTATGTGTAGTATATATTGAGAAGGTTTTTAATAAATAAAATTCAATTTCGTTATCAATGGAATATGAACACATATTTCGTATGCAAATCCTCAATACAAAAGTCAGCTGCAATAACAACACTATCAATAAAATACTGATGCAGCATCAACAGCAACATCCTCATCATCAGGAACAGCAGCAATAGAATTGGTATGCACATTAGGGTGGTACGATGTATGACTTTTTTAGACTTTTGTCGATCGCCAGGAAAACAATGGTGCGTTTTTAAGCAAATCGGAAAATAATTAACCCGTGCCCTTGGGTGTTTAAATTTTGTCCTTAAAAAAAAAAAATCAGAAAAACTACTTTTTTCCGGGCAAATTATGGTTCATTTTCGTCTAAAAACTTTATGTTTGAAATTATAGCCAAATCGGGCAATTTTAAGAAACTTGAACATAGAGTTTTTAGACGAACCATAACTTGCCCGGCTATCGACAAAATTCGAAAAAAAAGCATTATTTGTGCCACCCTAATGTACATACACATATGTATGCAACATACACATTGTATGCAAAAATAGCAATCAAAACAGATTAAAATATGATTTGACAGCTCAAACTATTGAAAATATTCAATACACATTCGTAGACACTGAAATAATGTGAACTGAAATATCTTGAAAATGTCAATTTTAGCAATGCAAAAATTTTTAACATATGTCATGTTTGAGGTATTTAAAGTTTTCTTTAAATTTTGAACTTTCCTAAAGTTCGAAAGTCTAAAAGTTTTAACTCAAAAACTCTCAGTTGAATTTATGACCGCGATATATTTATTTTTAAAGCCCGAATTAATTTTATAGCCAACTCTATTTATATTAACGCTGCGACGATATGTGAAGTTGATGCCAAAATATCTTTATGCATGCATTCATTCATTTACTATGTATTGCATTGTGTGCATTGTATGCACTTTAATTTATCAACAACTGCAAAATATTGTTTAAAATATGTTGCTTACCTTCTACATACATAATCTCTTTTATAGAAATACATAAAAGCTTGTTCGTATCTACACTCAAAAAAATAAACTGGTAAAACGCCTGGTAAAATGCCTTGTAATCCCGTTCTACCAATATTTAACAATTTTCCTTGTTTTTTGACAAAAAAAATTGTACTTTGCTCAAACGAGAACTACAGTTTTATTGGTAATTTTACAAATTTATTTTCGTAATTGTATTCTACCATTTTGAAAGGTTATTTTACAAAAAAAAATTGTAATTTTACAACAAAGTTTTTATTACGAGGATTCTAGTTGATTTACAAAAAAAACTGTTATTTTACAAAAATTATGTTATACGAAGATTTATGTTATTTAACAAAAAAAAAAAAACAATTTTTCTTTTTTGTAAATTTTCTATTTTTTTTAAAAAATTTCCAAGTCCCGGACTATTTTTTTATTATTGAAAAATTTAAAAAAAAAAGTTGAAAAAATTTTGAAAAATTTATTACGAGGATTCTAGTTAATTTAAAAAACAGTTATTTTACAAAAATTATTTAATTAGGAGGATTTATGTTGTTTAACAAAATTTTTTTACACCCTCCACTCTAGTGATAGAGGGTATATATAAGTTTGTCATTCCGTTTGTAACACCTCGAAATATTAGTCTAGGAGCCCATAAAGTATATATATTTATGATCCTCGATCAATTTTAAGTTGATCTAGCGATGTCCGTCCGTCCGTCCGTCCGTCTGTCTGTCTGTCCGTCCGTAGAAAACACGCTAACTTTTGAAAGACTTTACAGAGGCTACTGAAGTTTAGCATATATGTTTGTCATTTACCTGGTCAGGTTGGTATTGCAATCCAGCCAAATCGGTCCAGTGGTTCAAAAGTTATGAGCAAAAGAGTAAATTTCGGCAAGGGTGTTTCGCGAATTTACGAGATAAAAAACACGATAACTTTCGAAAGACAATAATGAGACTACTGAAGCTTGGCATGTATCTTTGCCGCTCCCCGGTTCTGTTTGGTTTTAAATTTCAGCTTAATCGGTCCAGTGGTTCAAAAGTTATAAGCAAAACCCTGAATTTCAAATTAGTTTCATCTAAAATGCCACGTGTTTTAACAAGTTTTAAAAGCATTGGTGGTAACTTAACAATGCTTTTCAAACTTGTTTAAATTTTAAGCAATGCTTTTTAAACTTGTTTAGTTTTAAAAGCATTGGTAACTTTAAAATTACACTCGAAAAAAATTTTACACTCAAAAAAAATTTTACACTCAAAAAAAATTTTACACTCAAAAAAAATGTACACAAAAACAAATTAGTTTTTTTTTTTACAAAAATTACAATATTTTGTGTACATACGTACGTGCATTCACTCAGAAATATTTTTACAGTAAAAAAAACATTACACTCGAAAAAAATTTTACACTCAAAACAAATAAAATAGTAATTTATCTTTTTTTTTTTAAAAAAATGACAAAAAAGAGTTTTTTACTCAAAATAAAATATTTCTAATCAAAATTGTTAATTTTTTCACGTTAAAAAATGTACTACCCTTTAAATAAAATGCATTGTGGAGGGTATTCATAGATTCGGCAAAGTCGAATTTAACTTTTCTACTTGTTTTTTTTGTAAATTTACCATTTTAGTTTGTAAATTTACCATTTTTTTAAACATATTTACCAATTTTTCTTGTAAGTTTACCATTTTTTTTCCGGTTTTAAAACAATATTTTTACCAATAAAATTGGTTATTTTACCAATTTTTGGCGCATTTAAAATTACGAGGAAATCCTTGTAATTTTACGAGAATTTTACCTACGTCCTATTTTACGAGAACAGCCTCGTAAAATCACGAGATTTTTTGGTAACTTTACAAGGTTTTTTTTTTGAGTGTAATGGCGTTTTCTTTTCTGGAAAAAAATGTCGCACAATGGCCAAAAGAAATGTATTGCCGAGTTCTATCTAAATGTTTATAATAAATTTTCGAAACACGCTTATTTTATTCAATAAGACATCAAAAACAAATAAATTTTTACATTTATCGGATCAGCCCAAAAACTGAGTTATCTTTTAAAATGCTTGATTAAGCATTAGATAGGCCTTAAAAAATCCTTTATTTTGGTATCAAACATGTCAATATTGACTGTACATAACTATGCAAAAAGAGTCGTTAAAGAAAAAAAGTGCAGAAAGTGCAAATTTTTTTCCAGAAAAGAAAACGCCCTAAGATTAAGTCTCCTTGAAACGAAATTTCGACCGAATGGTGATGCATCGTTTTATACTTTACTCTTTGATCGAAATTTTACACGAAAGAAATGTAAGATCATATCGCTCATTTACTTGTATAGTGTCATAACGCAAAATGTTTGATTTTACAGAAAACATGTTTAAAGTTTACAATTGAAACTTGTTTTACATTGCAAAAGGCCCGTACATAGAAAATGTTATAATGGCGTGTTCTCTTCTCAAACGGTGAGTTTAGAAGATATTAATAGGAATTTTTGATACAATATAAAGCAGGATATAACAAATAATTTTGTATGGTTTACCCAAAAACGAAATATTTTGAGTTATGACACTATACAAGTAAATGAGCGATATGAGAACGGTGCAAGTTAATTTATGGGAAAACTTCTGATTGTATCATCATTATTTCAGCTCACGGAACGTATACTTTATTATATCAAGTAGACGACATGGTGTATACTGCGATATACACTAAAAAAAAAACTGTAATGTTAGCAAAAAAAGCTTGTAAACCTACAAGAAAATTTGCTGATTTTGAACCCACAATTTTTTTGCTAAAGTTAGCAAAAATGTTTTGCCAATAATTAGTTAACTAAATTTTTTTTTTTGAACTTAGTTCATACATATCTGAGGACCCCATTGGGTTCGGACCCGATAGGTCCAGACCCTGATGGGCCTAGACCTAGTTGGGTTCCTTAAAAATCGTCATAGTTTTTGATCCAAAATTTGTGTCCGTTTTGCTCTACCTTGCTTAGTTTTTGAGATACGTGATTATAGAAGACCACTGGGGTCTTGAGAATTAAAAAACTCAATAACTTCAAAAATATTACTCGGAGAGCTTTTAACTATTTTGCGGTCTTGTTCTACGTATTGAGAGCTACAAAAATGCTTCTGGACTTTTTGTTGTGTCGGCAATATTTACCGAGATATGAGCATTTTAAAATTTTCGGGAATGTTAACTTTTTTGGATCCAAAGTTAGGGCCCATTAGGGTCCACACATGTGAAGAGGACCAGCGAAAGTATGGAGATTCTAAGAACCAAAAATGCCCTCCATTTTGCTCTATCTGGCTTAGTTTCCGAGATAGAGCCATTTTAAGTTTTCTGAAAATAAAAAAAAATTTACCATTTATTTTTGCTAATGTTAGCAAAAAATCTTGTAAAAATGTTGTCAACTCAATTTCAAATCTTAGCAAAAGAAATTAGTTCAACGTTTGTTTAAAACTGCTAATGTGCTAAATGAAGTTTACAAGAATTTTTTGCTAACATGCTAATCTCAACTAAAAATTTGCTAAAAATTAGCTTACTAGCATTAGAAAAAAAAATTAGTAAATCTACTAACGTATTTTTTTGAGTGTAGTTTTTGAGATACGTGATTTTATGGGACCACTGGGGTCTTGAGAATTAAAAAACTCGATAACTTCAAAAATATTACTCGGAGAGCTTTTGACTATTTTACGGTCTTGTTCTACGTGTTGAGAGCTACAAAAATGCTTTTGGACTTTTTGTTGTGTCGGCAATATTTACCGAGATATGAGCATTTTAAAATTTTCGGGAATGCTAACTTTTTTGGATCCAAAGTTAGGGCCCATAACGGTCCACACATGTGAAGAGGGCCGGCGATACTATGGACAGCTTTTTTGCTCTATCTGGCTTAGTTTCCGAGATAGCGCCATTTTAAGTTTTCTGAAAATAAAAAAAAATACCATTTATTTTGCTAATATTAGCAAAAAAGCTTGTAAAAATTTGGTCAACTCAATTTTAAATCTAGCAAAAAAAATTAGTTCAAATTTTGTTTAAAATTGCTAATGCGCTAAATGAAGTTTACAAGATATTTTTGCTAACATGCTAATGTCAACCAAAAATTTGCTAAAGGTTAGCTAACCAGCATTAGCAAAAAAAATTAGTAAATCTACTAATGTATTATTTTGAGTGTACCAATCGTACCATTTTGTATTATGCTTACCTAGAGCTAAAATAAACATTCAAACATGCATAAAATCTTTGCTAAATATCGAGATTTTGCATTAAACCAATTTTTTTCGGCACGTTTTCCAATATTTTGGAAATAAAAATTTTCCCAGCAGTTTATTTCTCTTTTTGAAAAAAAAATTTAATAAATTTTGATTTATTTTTTTTTAAATATTTAAAGTCTGATTTTACAGTGTTGCCCTGCACTGAATATTGAAACTATTCAAAGTATGATTTAAATCAGGCTTGCCATGTCAGCACTTTGGGTGCTAGATCCAGCACCCGCGTTAGTGATCTAGCACCCGCATTTTAGAACTGGGTGCTAGACAATAATCTAGCACCCACTTTGGATTTTTTGAATAATCTAGCACCCAATTCAGAATTTACCACCATGTTTAAATATTTTATTTTTTCACCACAATATTTTTTTATATACACACAGAAAACCCAATTATGAACCAATACATTTTTTTCTTGTGATAACTAATAATTTTATTCCGATCTAATAACTTTCGTTTGAAACAATTGGTATTTATATCAAATTTAACTAACAAGCAACTGAATTTATCTGTTGAACCAACGAAAAATTTATAAAAAAATACCTATAAGAAAAAAAAATCAAAATGTCTCAAAATCTTAAGGTCTGATTTTTTTTGAGAAAAATGCTCCAAAAACTGATGTTTTTTTTTATTGAAAATTCAAAGACATTTTTCATTAAAGTGTGAAATTTTGAGACATTTTTCTTAACAAAAACTTTCAGATTCTCCGATTTTTTGTGTAGAAAAAGATTCTGAAACCTTTTTTTTTCATGTAAAAAAAATATCAGAATCGGGGACCTTTTTTCTATGGAAAGTCTCAGATTCTGCACTCAAAAAATAACGTGGTTATTCAATACTAAAAATTTAACTAATGAACTACTTAATGTTTTAGTCCAAAATGATCTAGTGCAGGAGTTGGTAATCAATAATAAAGTTTGTTCTGTTCCTAATATTATTCAAAACCAGTAAAAAGTACTAATTTTAGTACTTTGAAGATACTAAAAAACTACTGTACTACTGGTAATTAGTAACTTATTAGTAGATTTAGGTACAAAATCACTTACTAATACTTTTACTGTAGAATTATTTTGAGTGTAAGACATTTTTTTACATTCTGAGATATTTTTTTCATAGAAAAAAAATCACACTGAATGTCTCAGAATCTGAGATTTTTGCTATAAGAAAAATGTTTTCTATAAAAAAACATCTCAGAATCTAATACTTTTTCTATAAGAAAAATGTGTCAGAATCTGAGGCTTTTTCTATAAGAAAAATGTCTCAGAACCTGAGAATTTTTCTATAAGAAAAAAGCTTTTGAATCTGAGATTTTTTCTATAAGAAAAATGTCTCAGAATCTAAGACTTTTTCTGTAAGAAAAATGTCTCAGAATCTGACATTTTTTCTATAAGAAAAATGTCTCAGAATATGAGACTTTCTATAAGAAAAATGTCTCAGAATCAGAGACTTTTTCTATAAGAAAACTGTTTCAAAATCTGAAACTTTTTCTATAAGAAAAATGTCTCAGAATCTGAGACCTTCTCTATAAGAAAATTGTCTCAGATTCTGAGACTTTTTCTATAAAAAAATTGTCTCA
Organism: Pegoplata infirma; assembly: GCA_963921195.1. NCBI lineage: Eukaryota > Metazoa > Arthropoda > Insecta > Diptera > Anthomyiidae > Pegoplata > Pegoplata infirma. Next base: position 165,791,928 of record OY992536.1, on the reverse strand, counting down.
GAATCTTAGACTTTTTCTATAAGAAAATTGTCTCAGAATCTGAGACTTTTTCTATAAAAAAAATGTCACAAAATCTGAGACTTTTCTATAAGAAAAATGTCTCAGAATTTGAGACTTTTCTATAAGAAAAATGTCTCAGAATTTGAGACTTTTTCTACTTTTTCTCTGCGACTTTTGCCAAAATCGCAGAAATTTTTTAAGAAAAAAATTCTTATTTAAAAAATTGTTTAAAAATTTAAGACATTTTATAAAAATAGTTTCAGATATTGAGAAATTATTTCTGTTAAAAAACTCAAATTATATAAAAATTATAGGTTAAAGGGCCTTTACATTGTTATACTTTGTACTATGTTGAAATGTATTCTTATTCAAACGAAAACACATTAAAAATTGTATAATTACAAAGTATTATCCGTTGTCATTTTTATTAAAAAGTTTTGCAAAACCAGGCGCGGATCCAGGGGGGGGGGAGAATGGGATTTCTCCCCCCCCAAAACGATTTCAAAAAAAAGAAAGAAAAAAAGGAAAAAAGAAGAAAGAAAGAAAGGGAAAAAGAAAGGGAAGTCAAAAGGAAGGAACATATCCAGGATGTTAAACAACAATGAGTAAAGTTATATGTGTGCTGATGATTTACGTCAGCACACAGAGCCTTTATCCTAAGAAATTTTTTACATCCTTAGGATAAAATGTTTCAGAATTTATGAAATTTCATATGAGAAACTTAAATTTCAATAAGAAATAGTATTATCTCAAATATTTTTTATAGAAAAATGTCTCAGAATTCAACACTTAATCTTTAGGAAATATCTTGATACTTATGAATTTGACTCTGAATGTAAGAATTTTTTGATTAAAAAATTTTCACAAATTTTAGGAAAAATGTCTAAAAACTTTTCTATATAAAAAATGTTTCAAAATCTGACAAGAATTTTTCAACAAATAAATTTCTCAGAATCGGATAACACTTCTTCAGGAACAACGTCTCAGAATTTTAGTTTTCTATGCGGAAATATATTTCCGAATCTAAGAATTTTTTTTATAGAAAAATTTTTACGAACATGAGAATCTCTTTTTTTTAACCATTTTTAAGAATCTGCGAACTTTGCTATAGGAAAGGTTTATCAAAATCTGTGATTTTCTTATAGGAAAAATGTTGTAGAACTTTTCTATAGAAAACTATTTTGAATGAAAAATCTCTCAAAATCTAAACATTTTTCTGTTGAAAGAAATTGTGTCTTTTGAAATTGTGTCCAACAATAATCCTTTTAATATTTTAAAAATTTTTGAGAACCTAAGAAATTGCATTGGAAATCATTAGATGGCAATAAAACCGTAAAATTTTTCTATAGAAAAATACTATAAAATTTCAGATTTGGGAAAGTGTATTAAAATTTCTTTATAAAATGTTCTAGAAACTGGTACTTTTTAAGTATCTGATAATTTTTTTTACGAAACATGTTTCAGGATCTGAGAATTTTTGTATACAAAAAATATAAGAATTATTTCAGGGATTTTTTTATAAGAAAAGTATAAAAGAATTCGGAAAAATTTTCTATAGAAAGAATGTCTCAGAATCTCAGATTATTTGTATAAAATAAAGTTTAAAACTCTGAGAGATTTTCTATGCGAAAAATGTTGAATCTAAGATATTTTCTATAGAAAATTCGACAACTTTTTTTATTTGACTAACAACGGCCTTATTTATGAAGTAAATCTTTAAAATTTTTTGGAATATAAAAAAATTTCACCCAAATCCAAAAGCTGGATCCGCATTAAAAAAAAAAAACTTTTGTTTTGCTTTTCAATTTGTTACTTAATATTAAAAATATAAACAAACATTCACAAACAACCACCCCCCCCTCGCTTCCACCTAAACTTTTGTATATTTTTGGTAAAAAAAAAAATCTCCCCCCCCCAAATGAAATTCCTGGATCCGCGCCTGTACAAAACACACATAAATTTTCTTTTCTCAATTTATTTAATTTTGTTTTAATTTTAAATAAACACAATAAAATTTAAAAGTCGAAAGCAAATATTATTTTTTGTAAAATTTCAAAATATTTTTTGATACGTTATACATTAAAAAAAAAAGTAAATTATACAAAATACATTATGCAAAGTGTGATAATGTAAAACCTGCTTTATCGATATCAAAAAATTATTATATATTTTACGTAAGTAGATTCAAAAAAATTTTAAATTATTTTATTTAAAATTTAATGAATTTTTGGCCGAAATTGGAAACTTTAACCGATTAACCAGGTAGTTTAACAAATGCAGGGTATAGGGGCAGTGAAAATCCAAAATTTTCAAAATCAGGGGTACCGCAGTGTACACGAACTGCAAAAAAAATCTAGCACCCAATTTCATAGCTGTAGAACAATCTAGCACCCATTTCTTTGAGATCTAGCATCTTCTCAGTTGCAACTTATGGCAACACTGATTTAAATAATGATAATATTAATATTAATACGAAATATTTTAACGTTAATACTAATTTTATTAAGGTTATAACAAATTTTTGCGATTTTTCGCGACTGCATGCGCCATTCGAAATAAAACTGGGAGTGTGCCTCGCAAAAAACAGACTTTTTAAAAAATGCACGTTTTTCTTCCCATGTTTGGAGAACTGCAGCTTTGTAACCATTGCGAGCACATCACTCGAATCAAGCTCAAATTGTGCCTATTTACAATGGCTTTTACCATGTGTCTTTTACCATGTGTCTGCCAATTGTTATCCGATTTCTTCAGGATAAAGCTTATCAAATTCAGAATTAAATTTTCTTTAACAATACTTTTATAAATATAAAGGTTGTTAAACAAACTATGGCAGAAAAAAATTGATAAACTCGAAAAATTTTCAAAAAATAACAAAAAAATTATATAAAATCAATAATATCTTTCTTATATGTATAGACCAATTCACACACATGGAAAGCCCCACCCTTCTTCTACCAAAAACAGTTAAAAAATTTAAAATCGTTTGAAAATTTTCTGAATTACACAAGGTTTAGTGAGAAAAGTCCCAAAAAAACGTTTTTTGACAATAACTCTAAAATTTGAGGGTGTCTGGCAAGTTTAATGGGCATTTTTGTGATCTACTCGACAAGACCAACAACATATACTATGTCACATCAGAAGTATTTTTTCACTGTAGCACAGTGTTATCATCATTCACAGGTACCACCTAATTTACAAATTAAAAAGTTATTGCAAAATTAACAGAATATCATAAGTGTTAAAAGTTAATGACAATTGTCCATAAATTTTTAATTTTCTTAATTACATGTTCCTATTTTTTGTCAATTACAAATTAAAAATTTCTAAAATAAAATTGATAATTTCTGAAATACAATTGAGAATATCTGAAATACAATTAATTACTTCTGAAAAAAAAAAAAAAAATCTGAAATACAATTGATAATTCTGAAATACAATTGTTAATTCTGAAATACAATTGATAGTTTCTGAAAAACAATTGATATTTTCTGAAATACAATTGATAATTTCTGAAATACATTTGATTAGTTCTGAAATACGAGTGATAACTTCTAAAAAACAATAGATAATTTCCGAATTATAATTGATAAATTCTGAAATACAACTGATAACTTTTAAAATAGAATTGATTAATTCTGAAATACAATTGATAACTTCTGATATTCAATTGACAATTTTTGAAATACAATTGCAAATGGTGTATATCATTGAAGGTAAGCCATAAATTTGTTTAGTTAGTACCTCTTTACCACATCTCAGATTATTTTTAAGCATTCTTAAAAATATAAATTTCTAAACTGCCACAAATAGGGGCAATGCAAGCAAAACAAAATAAATAAAATTTACTTAAAAATTAGCTGATGCCGATACCAATATTTCTTTTTGGTACTAAAAAAATTGTCAAAATTTTTTTTACTGAAATCTGCAAAAAAAAACAAATAGCATTTGAAATTTGCTAAAATTTGCCAATATTTTTGGTAATTCTTTGTAGAACAGCGAACAATTTTATTTTCAAGTCCCAATTTATTTTTAAAATTTTATATGTCCCACGTAGTGGGAATTCCCGGACTTTTCAATTTCCCGGGAAACTGGAAATAAAAAATTAAATTATTAAAAATGATTTTAAAATTTTTTTTACACTCAAAATATTTTGTAGGCAAAAACAAATGAAAAACACACTTAAAAGTAGTGAATAAACAATTGAAAACCATCCCAGTAATTATTCATTTGTTTTAACAAACATCAACATTTATTTTTTACTGTTGACAAAATTTTCTAAAATAAATAACATTAAACATTAAAAAATTACGTTTTTTTCACTCTTTTTTACCAACAAATTCGAAAAAAAATAACCAACGAAAACAATAAAAATTAATGATAGTTCTGTTATTTTTACCAACAAATTTAAAAAAATAACCTACGAAAACAATAAAAATTAATGATTTCGTAGGTAATTTTTTACAATTTTTTATTGAAATATTTTTTTAAAAATTTTTAATAAAATTTTTAGGGAATCGATCCCGCAATCAACTACATTCTGTCCGGACACTCTACCCATCGCACAGTGATTCGTTTCATTGGCAAAAATAAAAAAAAAAAGTATGTCTTCAATGTTGATGAATTTTTGTATTTTTACAGTTTAATAGTAAACTAAAAGAAATATGTACTTTTCTGATTTTTAAGAAGTCATATGTTGCCACAAGAGGGCGCTAAAGTATGGAAATTCAACGCTATTGTGTTAAAACCTAAAAATTGATTTTTATAGGTTTACTAAAATAATTATAAAAAATCGAATTTTGAAGAAATCAACGAACTTTTTTTTGCAAAAGTTACTTTAATATATTAGCTAAATGTTGTATTTGCATTTTTTTAGAATTAATCTTAAAATACATTTTTGTATTGCTCTGAAATCTATATTTTTTCTACCGAATTCCCAAAAATTGACAAATTTTGATGGAATGCATAAAAAAAGTTCGTGAGTCAAAAAATTATTTTTTTTCGCTTTTTCGATAGCTCGGACTATGGTTTATAAGGCAAAACAATAAAAATAACTAAGTTTTTGTCTGAAGTTGGAAAAAAGTTAGGTTTTTTTTGTGTCTTTATTTAATTTTTTTCAAAAGCTATATTATTAATGGAAAAAATATTAAAAAAAATTTAATATTAAGTATTTTTTCTTTACACATTGATATATTATATAGTATTCTGTAAAAATATAATAAAAAATCAGAAAAAAAATATGCAGTACGTGGGCCGTTTTGCTTTAAAAGTTATCTATGACTTTTACTAAAATCCCCAAAATCACCAAATTTTAATGGCCTTCATAAAAAAAGTTCGTGAATAAAATTTTTTTGTTTTTCATTTTTTTTGTAGCTTTAACTATGTTTTATAAGATCAAAAAATAAAAATTACTAAGTTTTTTTTTTTAAGTTGAAAAAAAAAATTTTTAAAAAATCGAAAATTGGATTATTTTTTTTTTTATTTATTTTATGTACTGTAAATAAAATTAAAAAAATACATCAACATTTTCGTGTTTTTTTATATAAAGGGATTTATTGTATTGTATACCATAAATTTATAGTAAAAAAATCGATGAAGTAAGTATACAGTGGGCCATTTTGCTTTAAAACCAGTATTTGATTTTCGTTGGTATCCCAAATCAAAACCAATTTTTTTTTTGAGATACATAAAAAAAGTTCGTACTCAAAAATTATTTTTTATTGATTTTTTTAACATCCTGGACTGTTTTCTATACAATCAAATAATAAAAATAACTAAGTTTTTGAAAAAAACGAAAAAAAAAAAAATTTTAGTACCAAAAAAAAAATTTTTTTTTTAGTTTTTTGTTATTAACGGGTTATATACTTAGAAATAAAGCAACTATTAAACGAGTTTACTTAAAACTTATTTTGAATAAATTTATTTTCGTAATGCAACAGGAAATAAGTGTTGTGAATGTTTTGTTTTTGCAGTTATTAGGTATTTTTATATTTTTGACTATATTTAAAAAAAGGATATATTAACAGCTTTTTTGTTACAGCAAGTAACTCAATTAAATTTGGCACACTTATTAACGTTATTTGATCTAATCTATATTAAAAAATTGATAGCAATTGAACGATTTTTAAAATAGTTACAGCGATTTCAAGAAAAAGGATATATGGCAGCCACGCGAGTCCTTGCTCAGATTAAAATACAAATGTTGTACGTCGATGGTTATCTAAATTTCTAAGACAATAACTAAGTTAAGTAATTTTATATCAAGTTTTGTGGCTAAAACTCCACTTTTAAATTTCAGGATATACGACAGGTACAAATGTCCTTCGACCGATTTGCTCAAAATTTTTATTTTTTTTCTATTAACTAATTTTGTGCTTGCGTACCAAATTTGGAAAATCGTTGACAACTCTTTCTATTTTATTTTTGTGATTAAAATATATTAACACTTTATTGCAGTTTTTAAAAAGGATATATAGGCCGCTGTTCCAAAAAAAGTAATTCACATAAAAAATGTGAAAATGAAAATTTCCGAATTTTTTTGGTGTTCTAGATTTCACATCCGAATTTCTTTTTCGTTTTGTTTCACATAAATAAAATTTGGCGAAAGTAAAACAAATGCACTTTTTTCCTTACAATTTTTTAAATTTGAATTATTCAATTTCAACTTCGAATGAAAACGTGATCAACAAAACAATAAACTTGATTTCATGTGATTCGGAAATTTTCATGTGAATTGAAAAGTTGTGAAAGACAGAACAGAGGCCATAAATAACTTTTGTTTTACAGAACCGATTTCAGCGAAATTTGGCACACACATTGACATCACTTATTCAAATTTTTATAAAATATTTCAAGAGTATCGAGTAATTTTTGAGCGATTTACAATTTTTTTAAGAAAAAGGATATATGGCAGCCACACGAGGCCTTGCTTCAATCTTGAAAAAAATTTACACATAAAATACTGTATCAAAATTGGTAACATTGACAAAATTTGGGAATTTTGTGGCCATTTTTGTAGTTTTAATCACATATTTAAGTTTCAGGATATATGGGGGGTAGGCGTGTCCTTGCTCCGATTTTTCCAAAAACTCGTTTTTTTCTTGACTAGATAATTGAATGCTTGTGTTCCAAATTTCAGAAATCTGCGACCAATATTCTATTTTTGCCCACTCGATATTTGGGAACGAATCACTGTACATCGTGCTAAAGTCACTTGATACAAACATGTTTTTATATTTCTATAAATATTTTTTTGATTTTTTTTTTTTACAAAAAAATAACTGACTTGTGTAGGTAAAAACTAATGATATTTCATTAAAAAATACCAACAATTTAAAAAAAAATTACTTACACAAATCATTAAAAATCAAAAGAATAATCAGTAGTTTTTACTTACAGAACAAAAATAAATGACTTTAAAAATTAAATGTTACTGAAAGTCTTTATTTTTTAGTGTGTTATTTTTGAAACAAAGGACTGAAGTAGTCATTAATAAAAACTGAACATCAAACAAATGTTTTTTCTTTTAAAAACGACTAAACGGAAAACTTTTTAAATAAACTACAAACAGTTAATGACATAATATTTTGAGTGTATGATTTCTTTTGCTTTTAAAAATTATTGAAAAAAATAAAAATTATTCCACCAAGTCTATTTGTGTTTTTTGATTGAAGAAGAAAATTGTGTCTTCTAAAGATCAAATTAAATGTGGATTCACCCTAGACCATGGTTTCTGTAGCCACTTCTGCGTCATCAGTAGAACATTACATTAAATTGATTGTTTGATATTTGCTAGAAAAAACTCGTTATATGTTTTTTTATCAACAGACTAGCCTGCCATGAGATTTGAACCTGTGTCCCAAACTCTATATTTTTCTCATATTTTTCTGAAGATGCTGGTTTGAATGGACTTTTTTAAACAATTTAAATTTTTTTTGTAAAATATATTTAAAATTAAATTAAAATAATCGTTTTTATGTAAAAAGGATTATTTTATAAAATACCCGGATATTCCGGGAATTCCACTAGTCCCACAAAATTTTGTTTGATAACTTTTTTAAATGCGTTTTGGAGTATAAAACGCTCTTAATGTCGCGGACACACCATTTTCTTTGTAAATTTTAAGATTTTTGAACATTACCAATTTTAAGTTTTCCGAATTTTTGGTTTTAAAAAATCTTTAAAAAAAAATCTCAATTTTTTTTTGTTATATAATTCTAAATATTTCTGTCTTCGAGATTTATTAACTACTTTAGTATTTTAAAATTTAAATCAAAATCGATACTAAAATTTCAAGTGTCAAGAAAATTCAAGATTTCTTTCCTAATTGTCAAGCTTTTCATCATTTTCGATCTGGCAAGCTTACATCAGTGTTGCCAATAGTAGGGGGAAATCCCTACAAATAGGGTTTTTTTCATAAAAAAAGATAGCGTAGGGGAAAAGGGACAGATTTTCTTTTTTGATCAAAATGTAGGTACTTTTTAAAAAAGAATTGATATTTTTAATATTAAACGTTTTGGCAAAGAAAAAATGGTACCAAATATTTTGTTTTTAAAATTGGTTAATTAAACGACATTATTTAAGCCCTGTGAGTTGTTCACCAGTATAAAAATGGTTCAAAACATAAATTTGAAGCGAAAATTTGCAGGTCCCATGTTTGGTTATGTTTTGCTCTTCAGCTGTTTTAAAATTTTAAACAAAACAAAAATATCCTGATACATATATATAAACGGGTTATTTTACGGATCTTCACCAGAGAACGAAATACCCCTTTGGAGAATTTAGAACGTTTTTGTCAAGCCAGTTTAAATTTTATGTTTTTTGACATATTTTTTTTACATAAAAAGCAAACAACTTACTTGCCCAAAGTAGTTGAGGTTTATCTTTTTAAATTTAAAAAAAAAAAAATAATTTTCTTGAAAATTGTTCTTTATAAATATTATAGTTTTAGTTAGTAAAGATAAAATTACCTCGAGCTAAAATAAACCTACTCAAAATATAATATATTAATGGTTGAATAAAATAATTTTTATTTAAAAATTTATCAGAATTTGAACAAAATTTTTAGTTGTAACTTCGTTTGAACTTAAAACAAATATAATTGAGGTATCAAAAACTCACATTTAGTATTTGAACTTTTATTTTACATTAAATGTCCAAAAAGTGAATAAAATTTGGTTTTGATTTAGGGTCGAACCAGAATCAAATGCGTACCGCAAGACGTAAAAAAAAACAAAAACAAACACATCAAATTTGAAATTTTTACGTCCGTTTGATTTAGGTAACTCACATTTAAATATTAGAAACGAAAAATTATTGGGCGTTACGCCTTACGCGACGTAATTTGATTCAGGTTGGACGCTTAAACATTTAAGCTGCTAAAACGTAGGGATAAATGTAGGGATTTTTTTTTGAAAATGTAGGGAGAAAAGGGATTTTTTTTAATATGTGTAGGTTTTTTTCTTTTAAAAAAATGGCAACACTGGCTTACATTCAATCACCACCATGTGTGTGATGGGGGCGTATAAGTGTTATTTAAAATGCCTTTATAAATATCACTCATACGCATTGTAGGCAACAATTGATCTTACAAAATTTTCAAATTGTATAAATCTTTAAAACTAAAATCTAACATTTTACTATTTAAATAGTCTTGATAAACCAGTTTAACACTATAGATTAAATAGGGTTCAATATTTAATAAACACTAGAAATTATGTCGGCATTACAAATCCTTGTGGAATTATAAATGTACGTGTGAGTTAGACTGCCCAGAAAAAAAGCGAAGTTTTTATTTTCTTGGGGGATACCTGCAAATTTTGTTCCTTTTTGTGCAAAAAAATTTCGGTTTTTTTTTGGGATTTTTAAAATAATATCTAGAGGTCGCGATCTCGCGTTTTATAACGATTTATTTTTTTTGAGTTTTTTATTATTTTAAATTGTTAAATAAGATTAATATGATAAAATATTAATAATTTCAGACAAAAAAAAAATTAAATTAAAAATTAAATATCGCTCATTCCATGAGATGTCTCCCAGCATCTAATCAAATGTTCTTTAATTTATTTAAAATTTTGCACACATGAACACTATGAAGCTATTAAAATAAATCAGTTGTTAGTTCCGAGAAAATCCGTGAATTCGCGAATATATTCGCGTTCGCGAATTCGTGGATTTTCGCGAAACTAAAAACGAATTTATTTTAATTGCTCCATAGTGTACCTGTGTGCGAAATTTCAAATAAATTAAAGAACATTTTATTAGATGCTGGGAGACATCTCATGGAATGAGCGATATTTAATTTTTAATTTAATTTTTTTTTTGTCTGAAATTATTAATATTTTATCATATTAATAA